>VYXD01013817.1:4136617-4208627 GCA_013397195.1 Hylia prasina
AAGGGAAGGGAAGGGAAGGGAAGGGAAGGGAAAGGCTGACAGCATAGTTTGGGTGAGAGCACTAAATTGGGGAATACCTCTCTTAAACCACAACAGTGGCAGGAGAAATAGAATGTGTTATTGTGAAGTTTAAATCTCCTTCTAGCTTTCAATCATTAAATGCTCTTAATTAAAATCAATACAGAAAGAAACCATGCGCCAAAGACTACTTTTCCAATATTTGTTAGGGGGATAAAGTAGAAAGAAACAGATTTTCTCCAATTTTTTACTGGATAGGAATGAATTACTTTAATTATGTAATGCATATGATTCATATTTTAAAATATTTGAACATTTAAACACTACCTCACGGAATAGTCTGATAAGTTATCTATGGTGTCGTGATGAAAGATACTGATTATAAATATTTTGGACTTTTAAATATTTATAAGTGCTATGCCATTTCCCCTTCAAATTACTCTGATATAGAGAAGTAGAATAGAAATGAATCCTCTTGCCATTTCACTTTAGGATAAAGAAAGTATGGGGCAAAATTGTATAAAGATCTATATGTAGATTTTTATTCATTATATATTAGATTGTGTATATCAGTCATTATTGAATCATATAATATGAAACATTAGTAAGGTGGTTTTTAGGGGAAAGAAAATCATAAATCTGAGGTTTTGAGACACAAAAGCCATTAATCATTCTCAACAAACTTTGAGAAGGGTTTTATGTTTTTTATCTTTAGCCTGTTAAAAGTTTTCTCTTTTTTTTTTTTTTTTTTTTTTTTTTTTTTTTTTTTTTTTTTTTTTTGTTTTATTTTTGATTTTNTTTTTTTTTTTTTTTAAATTCCATCTGAATGCATGCTTGCCAATTTAATCGCTTTCCTCTCTGATCAACTCAATATTAGGAGCATACCTTGGAAGATAGAAAAAAATTGTCTTGGAAAAAAACATGACTCCAGGGATTGGGGCTATATAAACAGTGGCAGGACCAATTATCTCTGTGTCATTCAGGTGAAGACATGCAAATCAGTTGGGGGGGTGCAGTTGTTTTTTACAGTCTTTTACGTTTTACAGCCTGTTTTGGTGTCTTCCTGTCCTCTGTTCCCTTGTTCAGACTACACTGTTCAGAGTCTCCTGTTCTCTCCTTCTAGAATAAAGTTATCAGAGACCTCAAATAATTCTCACTGCTCTCCTCTGGAAGCTCTTCAAGGGATCTTACTTTTTCCAGAGTTGCAATGTTCTAATCTGTTTGCAATACATTTGCTGGGATACTGCCAGTGCTGCACAAAACAAAAGAACTATATCACATGTCATGGAGGCTTAATTTCTGCCACAAATACTTTTTTAAGATTGGCACATTTATTGACCCTTTTTTTATGATTACTGACTTGACTTACTCATTCTATGCTTAAACAGTCTTTATTTCTTTCATTCTCAAATGCTTTGCACTTTGTCCCCATTTTTCTGCTTTTTATTTCTGTTCTTTGTTTGTTTGTTTTTCCAGGACATTTGTTGTATTTGCCTCGAATACACGTATCTAATCAAATCCCTTCAATTTTCATGTTGACTTAATATAAACAAGTACTGCCTGTGTTCTATCATACAGATTATTTATGGAACATTGCATAGGTCAAGACTGAGGCGAGATCTCTGCTGCATTTCATTCAACACATCTCTACATTTTGCTAATGATTCTAACTTCTCTCTGCGCAGTTCATCAACCACGTTTACATTCTCTATTAAAAAGCAGGCCATAGTAAGCCAAGATACAGAATATTATTCCTTCTCTACCCATCAACTTCTCACACAAAAGGAACTTTGATTGTTTAACATAATACTGCTTCAAACTCCTGTAGCAGAGGTGGATAAGAGCCTGTAGGCTGTATAAATTTGTGCTCCACTTCACCTGTGTCAATAAGCTGTTTCACAAGGAGTTTGTGTCTGCATGTTTACATTGACGTGTACTAAGGTAGTTCCTTCTAGGATTTCTTGGTGTAATAAACCCCTGACTTCATAATTCTGCCTTGACATTTAATGGTCCATTTCTTCCCTTGCCTAGTGTTTGAAATCTGATGCTGCTTCCCCTTTGAAAAGGAATTCTTAGATGGGACACAGAAGCCATTTGCTAGACTGTGTGTGTGTGAGAGAAGTTTCCAGCTTCTTCATTGTTGATAGACAGCAATATTTCCTTTCCAAATCACGGTGTCCCCGTACCACTGTTCCAATCTGACCTACATTTTAACATGCTGAAACATCTTCCTGATTGCCTGCGAGTTTATCAGGAGTGTAAGCATGCAGCTTACATACCACTTCCTAATGCTTCCCAACCCTGAGTCTGGACCTCCTGAAGCCAGGAGTTTCATTTTTAAATTAATGAGGTTTGAAATAGTAAATGGTAAGCTTCCATACTTATTTTTGAACTTGAATACTGTTCCAGATTCCCTTGTAGGTAGGAAAGATCAATATATACTCATTTTTTTAATGAAAACTGAGATGTTTCTGTAATCTCTTTATTTCAGCAACCAGAGTTTTAAGGGAAACTGTCTCCATTATGAAACTAGTGATGTAACAGAACCAAGTTCATATTTCCACAGTGAATCTTTCTCTTTGTGGTTAGAGCAGTTTCCTAGCAAAAAAACCTACTTTCCACTGAAAAAAAAATAATCCCCAAACTGTCATCCTCCCACCACTGGATTTACCAGCATAGAGTAGAGGATTTCTTGCACAATATTCTGAGCAATTCCTGGAACTAATATTTTGCAGTTGCTTTAACCTCTCTACAAAGTGACTTCTTAATGCATATTTCCCCCACACATTCACATAAGATTAGTATTCTCTTTTTACTAAAGAAAGATTAAGATGATCACTGTCTTAAAGTCTTTGATTCCTTCTTTTCAGCTGTAGTTCCTTCTACAGTAAATAATACTTAGTGAATTGAATATAGTCCCATTATTCTTTGTCAAGATACCATAGTAAATTGAGCCACAGTCATTTTCTTGACTCAAAACACCTGTTACTTATATCCTGTGCAAACTGGGAAATGCCTATAGTTAGAATGACTTTATCTCTCAAATAGGAGGTGTTATAATTGTGGTGTCTCCTTCTAAATTTAATCAGAGCAAAAAAAGGATCTGCTTACTGTTTAAAGCCTTTTACTGTGCAGTGTTTATGAAACCTCTGAGCTTTTTTGTCTAACACATATTTAGAATAGAATAGACTGGAATAGACTACTAAACTAGACTAGACTAGAAAGGAAATGAAATGAAATGAAATGAAATGAAATGAAATGAAATGAAATGAAATGAAATGAAATGAAATGAAATGAAATGAAATTAAATGAATAGGATAGAATAGAATAGAATAGAATAGAATAGAATAGAATAGAATAGAATAGAATAGAATAGAATAGAATAGAATAGAATAGAATAGAATAGAATAGAATAGAATAGAAATTTCTGTTCCCATGCTACTTTTAAATTCAACAGCTTGCACTGTTTCATTTAATGTGTTTTTCTTTAGTTTAAGTATATTTACTATTTCCAAAACTACTTAATGTATCTCNTGTTCCCATGCTGCTTTTAAATTCAACGGCTTGCACTGTGTTTCATTTAAGGTGTTTTTCTTTAATGAAATCTCTGTCTCTATAGTCATAGGCCTGCTAGCTTAAGTATATTCACTAGTTCCAAAACTACTTAATGTATCTCCTGATGTGATTATTTAGTATCTCTCTCAAAATATCAGTATGATTGTGTGTGCTTCAGAATAATCTACTGACTGCTGGCTTTACAGTGCTGACTCTGTCTTCCCAAATAACTGACTCTAAACTCCAGAATTATACTGTGTGGCAAATGGCTCATATTCCTGTAACTCACATGCTATTTGATTCAAATATTTGTTGCATAGTGTGTTGTATGTGTGTGCGCTATAGACAAGAAGAGTGCTTTTTTTTTTTTTTTTTCCCAAATAAAATAGAAATTGTAGCTGGAATGCTTGAGACAGCTCTAAACTTGTAGTTCCAAGTGTTCGTAGTCTGAAAACAAGCTCCTACTCTAAATCCAATTATCTTTTTCCCTGCTATCCTAAAATTTCCAACCTCTGTCCTCAAAGAAACAGTGTCAGAAATTCTATGAAAAATCAGTTTCTTGGGTTTGTTATCAAGGATATATAGTCACTATTAAAATCACTTTTGTAACTAATTTTTTTGCAATAAGGTCACTGACCTAACTGATGGCAAAAACCTGGAACTGCATAGAGGAAAGAAAATCTGTCACTAACATATCATTCTATTGAATTAAAATTGCCTTTCAGTTTGGCTGCTTTGGGAGATTTACTGTTCTAAGCAAGCTCTGCAGGAGTCACATTTTCCTCTACACATTTTGGAAGTGTGCTTCAAACTGCAATTACCAGAGTTGAATATTGAAAAGCATCAACAACTGCAGAGTGGTTTGCAACCTTTGCAAGGCTTCGTAGACTGTGAGGAGGAATGCTGAGATTATTTCATTTGTACACTTTATATCACTGTATGTTGAAAGAGAATAATTTGAAGAATTCAAGGAGGACTATGATAGTAGGTTTTCTGAAGGTCTCAAACAATTCCTTAGAGATTTAAGCAAGCTTAACTCAAAATATAGTAGTGAAAGGGAAAAGGTATGGAAGTCATACAGGATAAAAATGAATACTGTGAATAATTGTGCCTTCTTTAACACTTACTATTATAGTCTTTGTTTCAATATTCAACTCCTTTACATCTAGAAAAGGTTGAGACACATGAAAGGAAAAATTATTTCAATGTTTTTATTCAGATAAGCTTCCAAAAAAAGTTTTACTTATTTCTTCCTTTATTCAAAACTGTTTTGCCCAAGTTTGACACAATATAAACATCAAAATGTATGTTGTGAATAAGTGAATACAGTTATTAAGAATATGCATACCATATGTCTATATATGCTTGCACCCTCCCCCTGAATACTGGAATAATATTTCAAATTAAAAGGCACCAAAAATTTACATGTAAAGTTTTGTAGTGGTATTTATTAAATACATTGAGTACAGAAAATAAACATTGAACACATGATCACGGTTGAAAATTCTTCCCAATGCTTTCAAGTCCAGTATAAACAGGACCATGTATATATCATACCTTCTTTATCTCAAACTGCTTTCATTAGTCAGGGAAGCTGAAGTCTACTTTCTTAACCTCTGCCACATTAGGACTAGGCTGAGATTGTGTAGTCTTACTCCTTTAATTATTTTTTTAAGATTGATATCTGTGTGGTCCTCCACTTGCTGCATCATGTGTCAACTCTAGTCCTTTATCACTTGTGAATACACAGAAGAACACAAGGCAAAATTGTGCCTGCAAGTACCTAAGGTTTTACAGGGTTTTGTTTGAGGCTTCTCAGCTGTTTACAGATAATCGAGATATTTTGTAAAATTTAAATATAAATAATTTCTTTCCTACACCAGAATTTCTGCATAAGTTCAGAGAAGGGAAACAACCTGTGGAAATATCCATTAAGCAATTAAGAAATTCTTCCTGGGACTGAAGTGGGCCTAGAAAGCAACCACCATGATAAGCCAAGCTGGGAGAAACCTTTGCAGAGTTTGTAATTGTGCGCATTTACAGACACATAGTTCCAGGGACAAAGATCACCATAGATTTCAGATTTTCTATTTTTTCTGTATTAATATTTTTGTTTGTTAGTTTTCAGGAGGGGAAATTAGTAATTGATATAAAGAGATAAGATGATAAAGTGATGGCAGGGAACAGTGGGTGAGTGTAGAGTTATAAATTCACTAAAACTGATGGTTTTCTTCCTAGAAACACTCTGCTAACAGAGTATTAATGGCAGCTAGATTATGAGAAGAATTATTCAAAAGATATTTATTACTAAGCTGCTACTTAATAGCCTATTACCTCCTCAGCCTTCTGTCCTCAGAACATAGCTGCTTCAAGCACAAGGGGCCCAGGACAACAGAGAAATTATCTTTCCTTTTGTATCACATAACACTCACTTGAGCATGTGTTGGAAAATAAAAAATAAAGTGAGCCTAGTTTGCTGTCTTTATGATCCCAACAAACTGTGTGAACATTTTTTTTAAAGGGAGATCATTAAAAATAAATAGATTCCCCTTCAGAGGTTAGTGAATTCGCCAGTAAAGCTAATCAATAAATCAAAAAGCAGGAGAGTAGTAAAGAGAAAAAAGTATTAGCATTTGCATTTCATCCTAAAATTATTTTGTAGTTTGCAAACCTATGCAAAGCAAATTGCAGTGGCAGTAAGACCTCTAAGGATTCATAGGATTGTACTAATTTTATACTACCTCATCTCAAAAGACCTAATTTTCCTGATATTTTGGGGCTAGACACAAACACTAAAAAAATCTAAGTGGGAAACCAGCACCAAAACATAAATTTATCCTATTTTGAGCTTCCAAACATCAATTCTAATAATATAGATAGATAATATCGTATTTATATAGGTAGGTGTGTGTATATATATACATATATATGTATATATGGTATGGGTCACGTATATATATGTCTGTGCATAGGTATGTATTTTACACAATAAAAATTTTTGAACCCTTTTCTCAGTGAAGGTTGGCATTACTCAGTTAGCAATGCCTGATTTAAGCCCTTGTCCCAGATGACATTTTCCGAGCAAAAGGATCTTGTCAAAATAACCTAAGTTTGAAAACAGGGGATTTTATATTCTGTAATCAAACACACACAGTTTAGTAGTCATTTTGAACTGTAGATATGAAACTATATAAGGGCTGAAATACTTTATTTGATAACTGGTCATATATAAACTACGATATCGATCAAATATTATTCTGTGGGTTGATAATACTATTTTTCTTGTTTGGTTTTGAGATATTACTGCAAGACTCAACCACAAAATTATATTGTTTTTGGAACAGATGGAAAAAAATGCCAGAAAGCCAACAGCATTTCTTTTAATAGCCCAAGTGTTTTATAATTTGGCACATAGAGGCTAAAATGGAGATAAGTCTATAATTCTTTGATGCTTGGTCTGTAGCTAATTAAGTTTCTTCTTGCTCATAATTATTAATCCATTTTCTTGCAGCTCTCAGAACTTTCTATCCACTTGGATCCATACCATATGTAATTCTTGCTTTACCTCTTCAGTTATTGAATAGAGATTCATGTTTCAGTTACTCTTTAACTTCTTTACCTGTTTGGCTTTCTTTCCTTCTGATAGGAATAAAATAAGTTTGTTCTTTTATCTGTGACTTTAGGTGTATGATTGTTTTCCCATTTTAAAACTAAAAAAGCAATGTCATTAAATGCTTTTTTCTCTGCAAGCACATGTTTATTTATTGTTTGAGAAAAGCTTGTGTGTCCTGGATGATATTATCCCTACAGTAGCTACAGCAACATCAGTTTTGTAGGACAGACACATGCTAGCTTGTCACTTGTCTTAGTCCTGGCATCCCCTGGGGGTATTTTGGATCCTATTGACGTTTATTTCAGGTGCTGATTCTGATCATCCTTAACAAGGCCATAAATAACTGAGTTAGCTGTTTTATTCCTGTTTCAATTGCATTCTCTTGCAGAAAAAGGGATTTTTTTGGTTAAATTCTTTGGCCTTTCTTTTTTAATACTGTCTTTTTTGCTCTCCTGTATCATGCTGTATTTGTATACATTTTTGACAAAACAGAACTGTTTTCTATTCTCCTATATTTCTCCATAATTATACTCTTGTACTAAACAAATTTGAAATGTACAAATAATGGATGGAAACTAGCTACATAAGCCCCCTGTGCTGAAAGATATTGTACTGTAAAGGTCTTTATTATTACATGAAATTGGAGTCTAACATTGAAAATAAATGTTAGACATTAAAAGGATGTTATTTAAAACAATGAATAATTATGATTTCCATTTCTTTTTCTATGGACATTTGAGAACAGATAGTATTGCTTATGCATTTATCTTTTTTTTTTTTTTCCTATTGCTCTCTGGGGCTTGTTCCATGAAAAGAAATGAATAGACAAATGAGTCAAGTATAAAACCACATGGTAGTGCTCAAAGCTTGTTCAACAAACATGTAAGTGAAAATAAGGCAATTCATTGCTTTTATTCAGCAAATACCAGGGCTTTTGATAGCACTTTTCTTAAAAAGCTCCACTGTGCTCTAAAAATACCATCAGTCTTTGGACTATTGCTGTAAAATATCTTTGGTATGTATTGTGCCTGTTTGGCAAAATAGAATATTTTTGCAGAAAAGCCAATTATATTTGAAAAAAAATTAATCTGACGTCTCCCAGAAGTTTATATGTTGCTGAATAGCATCATTTGTCCTCAGCAATTCAAAATACAGGTTACAAAGCAAGGATGAAAGAGTTACAAGATGAAAAATTAATTTACATAGACATCATATACATTACCTGTTGCATTTGGTGAGAGGCTGATATTGCAATAGATGTTGGGAATCTTCTCCAGAAGTTCAATTTAGATGCTCTGGATAAGTTCATTTCTGTCAAACTTTTTATGAGGCAGGAACCATTTTGTTATCAAGCTAGAGTTGAACTCCACACTTCATTTCTACCTACACTCAAGCTAGCATTGCATGATGGATTGTTTCAATACTGCTATTTCCAGAATTAAAACATTTTAAAAAATTTAAAAGAAATTCCATCCTCCCAAAGATATAATAATGAGTTCAAACACTGTTTACATAAAGCAACCTCCAAAAGAGAAGCTAAATACTTGTGAAAAGTCTCCTAAGCTAAACAAATTTTTAGACTTTGTTTTCCTCATATCAGCTGTAATCTGCATCCTTGAATGTCTGATGAATATGTGCAATGTATTCAGCCTGAATTTTTGAGAGTTGAAGCTACATTTTCCCATGCCACAGCACTCTGTTTTACATAGCAGAAACTGTACAAAGGACAAGATATCAAGACTTCAAATCATACCTTGAGTGAAGGGAGCATGGTGACTTGACAAATAAATATTACTATTGTAATATTTATATCTCTTCTTCTTTCTTTTAATCTTTTTACTTTAGGTATTGTCAGTTACTGAAAGCAGCAAAAGCCTTACACCTTATCATCTTCTGATTACGGAAGGCTACGTAGTCCATATGGCACCATATTAATTTTGTAACAGCCTTCAAAATAACTTTAAATCCCTGATTTGGTTATATACTTCACTCATTCTATGTGCCAAAATGCATAAAAGCATGTTTTTAAGTACTAGTTTATAAATAAAAATCCAGAATGACTTTTAGTTGTATTCTAAATAAGTAAGCAAAAGTAGTGACTAAAATTCCTGATAAATAAGGGCAAGAATTTAATTCAATATTATTAATAACTTAATGCAGTACATACTAAGTGCCACATTTGAACTTCTCTGCTATTAACTTTAAATAAGAATGCAGAGTCCATAAAAGCATTTCAAATACAGACTTTGAATCTAGAATCTAAATATCTATCTCATTACCCTATTATACACAAGAAAGAATTGAGAAATGTCACATGAAAAAAATATCCTCTTTGTGTTTCTCCTGTGAAGATGTGCCTCCAGACTTCCTTTGAAGACACTTAAATATTATTATAAATCTAATGAAACAGGTTAATCCTTGAGACAGTCTCATAAAAGTCTCAAGAGAAGATGAAAAGCATTTTTGACATATAATGATTTTCCCCTTAAAAATACTGATTGATTGACTGATTGGTGTCAAATTGTCTCATTATCTGGGAATTTTTCATGAAATTTTGTTTGAATTTTTTTCAGTGTTCCAGCTCATGCATTAACACTGTTTTGTTTTTAAAAAAATTCTATTCTTTGAATACAAAGAATATCCTTTTCATATTTATTTTATATATCCTTATATTTTAAGAATATATAAACTAAATAAACCAATAAATCATTTTAAGAGTAAAATCAAAATTTAAATTATTTAAATTCTCATTTTAAAAAGTTATTTTATACCAGGCAATATTTTTTCTAAAGTGAAAATATGTTTCTAAAATGAAAATGTGTTTTCTCATTTAATTCTTTTTTGAGGGAGCATCTTTTGAAATGTTCATATTTTTAAACTTTAATTGCTTCTGAGAAGAAATTCCTTACACAGCTCTCAGTTTGTTCTTGAACATATGCCTAAACTAGAAACTCCTTATAACAGAAACAGTGAAAACCCTTCCCTAGATACTTAAAAGCTATTGTTTGCTGCTTTTTTACCTATCTGGTCACATAAATAACTTTGATGTTATATAAGTACTAAGAAAGCAAATAAATTTAACCTCATTTTTTCATTGGTTCAGGGGTTTTTTAGTGAAAAAATTTTTAGTTGTTTGCTGATATTATGGTAATTTTGTAAATATTGTTTCTAATATTTTTCTTCATTTTCACACTTTTTCTCAACCTACTTGTGTGTTTTAGGAGGGCAATATTGACATGATGCATTCCTCAACATGCAAAGACTATCATACATATTTGTGAGTTTTTAATTGTTTATATGTTATACTAAGCAGATGCTGGGGGAAAAAAAACTTACAGTAGTGAAGTTTGAAAACACTGGAAATGGTAATTTTGAGATTAAAAAAAAATAAATAATAAAAAAAAGTTGTTCAGCTATGTCCTTGGACTTCAAAATAGTTTTAGTTTTGAGGCACTTTTTAGACTTGAAAGAAAATTGTCACCTTCTTGAAACAATGGGAGTTGTCCTCTGCAAGTGAGTCCATGCAGTGCATTTGTACTTCTCTCCATTAGTTTGCATATAGAATTTAGTTGGTTATTTTGGAATTTATGAAGATAAAGTCCCCCAGTGGGCATCCTTCATGTATTTGTCCAGTGTCCCAAGGATCTGCCTGAACATTCCTTTACTGAAATCCTGTAGATATTACGGTCACACCAGAGACGTCTATAGTGTAAATCACAGACTCCAGTGCCTGGATACTGCAGGAATGACAGGATCTGTGGCTACAGCAGATAACCTGCTAGATTAAGGCCTGAAATCTGAGAGGCACATGCAGTACATTATACACGGAACAGTTGAGAAATGATCACCATCAGTGAGAGCAAACAAAATAGTGCCTTGAAGCTAAGTTGGAAAGCTAGCAGTGCTGTTAATAATTAATTCTCCCTGTTGTGTCTGGCATCCTGCCTATGATAGCAAAAAATCCAATAGGATATTGCTCTATCCCCCAGCTCATACAAATCCACCAGGGGTGCAATATGGCTGATCTGTTGTTGCCCAACAGTACAAAATTAAATCAAGAAGTGCTGTCAAAGACATCCTCCCTCATCTCATAGAAAGCAATTGAATGTGGGAGATGGGCAAGTGTTGAAAGCCCTAGACTAAAGTTGGAAAAATCTATCTATTGCAGCAAGCCTGCTAGTGACTTTTAAATCATTCCAGATAGAAACATAGCTCTGCCTTGCCCTTGAACTTTCATCCTTTTCTGTTTTGGTTTTGTTTGTTTGTTTTTAATTTAAATCAAATTTATCCCAAGTCCTTTTCAAATAGAGGGTCAGGCTGTACCATAGTCCTGCTAAAACAATCATACATCCAAAAGAAAAAAATTGTAATCTGTTTACATAGCTTGCATCCTTTGATATCTTTCTATAAAAGTTTACATGAAGTGTCATTTCAATTGAAATACTACATAATGTTGAGATATGACCCCACTCTCCTCAAAGTAAAGTTCCTCATGGTCTTTAATGTGTTTAGATCTGCAGTGTGTATCTTAGTTAAATGTTGTTATCAAGATTTTCAGGAGCACATTAGAGAAGAAAGCACAGAAATATTAAGTGATAGTAAAAAATTTGTAGAATCGTAGAAGTACATAATAGTTTGGGTACAAAAGAACCTTTAAAGATCATCAAACACCCTGCCTTGGGCAGGAAGATCTTTTGCTAGACCAGATTGCTCAAAGCCTCATCCAACGTGACCTTGAACACTTCCTGGAATGAGGCATCCAGAATTTCTCCAGGCAAATTGCTCTAATGCCTTACCATGCTTATCATAAAAAATGTCTCCCTTATGTCCAATCTCAATCTTCCCTCTATACTTAAAACAGTTGTCCCTTGTTATGTCACTACAGGCCTTGGTAGAAAGTATCTCTCCAGATGACAGAATTTTTTAAAGTTTGAATCTATAGAATATGCATCAGAGACCCTGAAACAATTTTTCGTTCAGTGTTATACTCCGTTCAAGTTTAGTTCAAATATTTAGTCTTTTAAAGGACTAATACTCAATGTCTTGGGCATAGGATGAGTGTTTCAAGTTAGTGCATCAAATTTTGTCCCTGAGAAAGCACTATCAAAAATTGCTGGTATCAGAAATGTCACTTATTCTCTGTGTGTGGATTAATTTCAAATTGATTATGAATCTTCTTCTTCTAATCCCTAATTGGTCATAATTCAATTTAAGGAATTAGTTCAGAAGTTTAATATTGCCCAAAAACCATTGTTCTGCTGTATTGATTGTTCCAAAAATTATACATTTTTATTGTCTTTTTAAATTCTGCAACTGTCTTGTTATCGAAACCTTCTTTCTCTGAGTGCACTTTTATAAAAGAGGACTTATTAATTACTAGGTGATAATCAACTTTCTTATGCCTATGATCAATACCTAGTGATCCCTACTTTCTTCCTGGAAACAAATATCTGCTTTCCATTGCTTACGCTCCATTGCTTTCATTACTTTCCTCAAAAGTTTCTAGTCAATATCACTTACATAGATTAATACTGAAGCCTTGTGTTAATAAAAGAAAACATAGTAGTCAAACATTGAAAATTGCTATATGCAACATAACACAAACAATACATAAAGATATTTATGCCTTATGAAATGAATTTTATCATAGCAATTCCAAATTAAAAAATTTAAAATAATAAGCCTGTACAGACCAATTTCAGGTTGGATATCTTTTATGTTTCTATCTTTGAACAGGCACTGCATGTATTTTATTTTATTTAGAGTCATGACACTATGCTAGTAGACGTCATATATGTTTGTTTCTCTTATAGTGCTTGGAAAATACTTAAAAGTGTTTTCAGTACAAAAAAGTTAAAAATAATTTAGGGAAGAAATTCACTGTTATTCAGGGTGCTTCTCTTACTGTTGATGAAGAAGATACTTCCAACTGTCTTCAAGATAATTTTTCGAACACAATTTTTGTCTGCAGATATTTTTTCCTTGAAAAAATTGCTCACTTGTCAGATTTAATCTCATGATTTTATTGTATTCCCTAGACTGGAATGTACATTGAACACTCTAAAGGTTGCCAGATACAACACTGAGAGTGAATGAAAATGCTGTGCCTATTCAGGTAGGTGCAAGTTGATATTGCAGCATGCTACGCTCTAGTTGTCTTTAGTAGTTATTGTTAAATGCAGGAAATCAAGCCACTCAGCTGTGGCTTTCCTCTAAGCTGAGTGAGCACAAGCACAGTGTATAAACCATCTATACCAGTTTCTGACCATGAGTACAGAAATCTAAATGATTAAAGTGTGTTTTTAGTTTTGAAAGAGATGCTGAAAATTGATGTTTTTCTTCAATTGCATTTAAAATTCAGGGTTCTTTGAATCACTCGGTAGTGTTCAGAATCTTGCAGGATTGTCCTCTACTTTATAAAGTGAAAGTCCCAATTAAAAACATTTTTTAATAATAAAGAGCAAATCATTTGAATGCTCAGGCATGAGGTCAGTGAAGTTTCATCTCTTAGAATTAAGGGATATGTGTTATTTCTTGTGACAATACACTCATATCTCATCAATTAGTTCTCTGGTATTTCCAGAAGATTCAACAGATGAGTTTCCAAAGCATCGGTGCTGATTCATCTGGCTAATTTTTCAGGTTAAAAATTCTATTTAATCATTACAGTACCATGTGGGTTCTGTAACTTTTAAAAGAATGATAGACTTAGTTGACATTAATTTTCACATATGTTTTCTCTAAATCGTCTTATTTTTTAAACACAATTTTCTCTTGATTAGTAACATCTCTTGTTTGACTCTTCTTGAAAATTTCTTTCCAAAACATTTTCTTAGCTGTATTAAATCCATAAACCCCTCTGAAACTGACACCTACCTTTTATTTTAAAAAGGACATAATACTCTAATTTTCAAAGATTTTTTAATAATTGTTGGTTGACAATCATTTCTGTAATGACAATATGATAATTACGTATGAAAATGCAATTATAAATTGTTTTCCTGAAATTCAACCTTAGTGAAAACCTTAGTGAGATTTCAAGATGTAATGTCTGCAATAATTTAAATCAGTCACTATTTTGTAATGTACATGGTGTCATCACATATGCAAGGAACCACCCTGAAAAAATATTGCTAATTTCTGTAACACGCTATTTTTTTACTAGCACCTTACTTAGGAAAATTTCTCTTCTGAAATAATGCCTCATGCAATACAGAATGAGGAAATAAAGTACTTTTTGTCAGCATTCTTTATTAAGCAGGGTTTTTTTGGTTTATTTTTAGTTTTTCAATTTCCTCATTCCATCACTGAGTACATAATCTTTTTGTTTGTTTGATTAATTTTACTGCTGTTTTTTCCTGTCCATTTATCACTATCAGTGTAAGAGAAATCTTACTCTTATGTGAGTGATAAACTCTTTGTGTCTCTAATCCTTTTCCTTTTTTAAAAAGAAAGAGGCTGATCTAGGGTAATCATTAGACTGAATATTACCTCTCATACCTAGCTCTACAACAAAAATTTACATGGTCTTAAGATTCTCTCTCCATATGCTTTCTGTATGCTTATTTTATGTTGAATTGCCAGTTTTATCTGAATTTATCAAGAGCCCAATGGGTTATCAGAGTGGGAACCTCACTCTTCATCCACACTTTTTCCATAGGACCCAATACCTGGACATGCCAAACAGAATATTGGTGTTTGACAAGCCAAAGGTCTAGAAAATTTGACACAGTAATTCAGCTTGGGAAGTTCTTCATGGCTGCTGGTGCTGTGAAAAGTATCTCCTATTTTTTCCAGGCATCCTCTTGATGCCTTAAGTGTTAGATTTTATATTTTTCAGATCCTGTACTGCATTGGTGTTGGTAAGCTCTCATCACAGTTTGGTCGACACAACAATCCTTCCAGGCCTGAGAACTAATGTCATCATCACAGCCTCAGGCCCTGAAAAGTATAAACAAAAGTTAATTTGAGGGGAGCAAACTGGGGGAATGCGACTTCATTACCTGAAGTTGTAATTGGACAATTAGCCCCTGATATGGAAATAGAACAAACTTGTATCTGTAGTTCAAGCTTGTGACCATCATCCACCATGGGTGTAACTTCTGCAAAGCTCCTGCTCTGCACAAGGTGTATGTGTTAAAGGCCTTCAATAAATACTGACTTCATTCTCTAAATTTGTCTAGCCTCAGTTCTAGGTAGCTAGTTCAAGGCAACACTCTAATCACCCACAGAGTATGGTGGAGTTACAGTGGTCTGTTTGTGAAATCTTTGAGGAGATGAAACATTTGGCAGTGTTATCAATCTTGATCTATGATCTACACTGACTATGTTATTGATGTTATATCATATAATAACCAAATATATTTGTATCTTTTCAAATTTACTTTCTTTAGGTTTCTCTTTGTGGATTCCCAATGTGATGTATCAGCTCAAGAAATGACAGGAATAAAGAACTTGAGCTGAACTAGAGCCTACAGTTAGGTTTAGGGGTTCTGGCTGTCAGAGTATTTTTGCTTCTCTAGAACTCCTCAGGTATCTTTAGGCTGTCTTTGTGTGCAATACCAAGAAGACAGTAAGAATATATTAATTTTATTATCAGTGGTAAGACAGTGTTCAGCTTTCTTCAAGCCTTCTCCCACATCTGTGCCAGCATCCCTGAGATAAATACAACTTTTCCACCCCTGAGATAAATACAACTTTTCCCTTTTAAAACCTTGTAAAGTTAAAGACCACATGGCTACCCAGTTTCTGAACTAAGGTCATTTGTTTCCAGACAGAATGCAAGTTGAGAAACCTCAAAAGAATTTCTACCTGCCTGAGAAAGCATACCAATCAGGTATGCCATACCATACAGACAGTGAAGGTCAGTTTCCCTTTGGGCATAGAGGTGATCAGACATCTAGGAAGGCCCCAATACAAAGGAAATGGACAAATTTCAAAATTTTGTCCTGAAGTCCCAGAATTAATCCAGTTTCTAGGAAATCTGTCTCTGTTTCTCTTAGTAATTTTATTAAGAATTCATTTGCCTAATGTCCATGATTTTGTTGCCATAGCTACTGTATAAAAACTGGAATTTCTTTACTTTTTGTAGCTTTAGCTTGCAGGGATAAGTTCAAGTTTCTAGTTGCTAGAATCAGTAGGAAACCTTCTGTTGTGCACAAGTTTTTCTGTGTAAGGTAACATGGGCAGCAAATGGCTATGACCACAATACTTTTTGTCTGATGGTGAACCCTTTCTCTTCCATGTGATTTTTTGTTGCTGTTGTTGTTAGGTGAGAATGTGATTACTGACAGGTGAGTTTGTTTAATGGTCTTCTAAAAAATTGTGAATGAACTGGCTGAGTGGGAGAAAGAGGCTAAAAATTATTTAAGAAACTTAAAAATAATACACAGAGCAGGTGTATTTTGAATACAGAATATTTTGAAGATGCCCTTGAACTGAATTCACAGACATAACATCTTGCCTGGGTGATGATACCTAAAATGTGTCTAAGATTTTGGCCATGTATAGAGCAACCCTCTAAAAAAATCTAAGCTCTTTAATTGAGGAAGTAACTTGGAGAATAGGTGCAGGCAATCTGCAGATCTGCAGGCAATGCTGTCTACAGGAGTTTGACATCAAAGTTTGCCCAGTTTGTGAGTGTGCCCATCAACTATGCAGAGCTTTTTCAAGAAGTGGGTTAGAACCTTTCCTGTCTTTGCAGTGCCCAAGGGATTTGCATATATTTATGCTTCTGTAAAAATACCAAAGTATTTACTTCTAGTTAACTGGGTAGAATTTGCACAACCTTAGAGCTAAATGCCAGTGCACTCATTTACTTTCAAAACAAAAAGAAGACATTAAAAGAAAAAATACAATAACAACAACAAAAAAATCATATCACATCTTAAAGGTTATGCAAAGCCTGAAATTAGAAACAAAATATCTATTGCTTAATGCAGAACTTACATCTTACATGTTTAGGTAAGGAACAATTTTGACTCCTGTTGAATCTGTCTGTCATGTCTTAACTCACAGAACCATTTTTTGTTGGTACTTTCTTTGGTCTTCAAAATATTTTCTTGCTATAGTACTTACTATGCTGGGTCTAAGCCATAATAGAGTTTTTGCTCTGGTCTGACATGAAAATCAGGAATTGTCACAAGACTGTAAAGTACATGGCCAAGAAAATTATCAGATTCTCAGTGTACAGAGTATATCAAGAATAACACAAGCAAAGGTTGCTTTCTGTTTCCTGGCAGAATGCACTTTTGTCACTTTCCTGCATGGAGTAACTTTATTACAGCTGTTAAGATGACATTGCATGAGATGCTGAAGTTGTAAAGATGAAATGGAATGGTGCTGTAGAAGTCAGATGTATTTGTAGAGACATTCCAAGTCCTAAATACCAATCTTCTGTATGGTAAAGGCCTTTTACATGAGCATATGATTCAAAGAAAAAATATTGACAAAACAGAAATACAGTTAATTTTATAGTATTATATACCCATTTGTGTAAGGCAATGAAATAATTTTATGTTCTCACTTTTACTTTATATGCTAAGATTCTCATCTGGGCCTAGGCAAGCACTGTTTGTCCTCCTGCTTCTGATTCAGGGACAATCATATATATATAGAACATTCTCTGACAGTGCAGTTCCCAGGACTGGGAAGAGTATTTGATGTGGGGATCAACACTTATCTGTCCAAATACATCACCACCATTTGGCTTCCATTTTCCACTGAATGAAAAGGGTTTGCAGTGCTTAGATTGGGCATAATTTCAGGTTTTGTGGGTTTTCTTCCAGATAATAGTAATAAATGCCTTTTGCCCCTCAGCCCTGCACATCCACTCGCTCTCTCTTGGTGGGATGGAGAAGAGAACCAGAAGAGTAAAAGTGAGAAAAGTACAAAATTGAGATAGGGAAAACAAAAGCCCTGCATGAAAGCAAAGAGCAAAATGAAGCAAGTAAATTGCTTGGGGAGACAAAACACCATCGCCCCTTCCTTCTTCTTCCTCCAGCTTTATATGCTGAGCATACGGTATGAGATCAGCGATCCTGTCTGTCTCCTCCCAATTTCTTGAGCACCCCTACATCCTGCTGGTGGAGAAGCAGAAAAGGCCTTGACATTGTGCAAGAAGTGCTCAGCAGTAACAAAAACATCCCTGAAATATCAACACAGTTTTCAGCACAATTCCCAAACACAGCCCCATACCAGCTACTCTGAAGAAATTAACTCTATCCCAGCCCAAAGCAGCACAAGGGTTTCCCTTAGTTCTCTTCTACAACACCTGGGGTAGAAAGACAGCATAGACTTCTTGCATTTTTACTCCTCCAAAAGCAATAAATGTCTTGAATACAGTACTGCATTTCTTAAAAGATTATCCATAAGAATTAAAAAAAAAAAAGCTGCTGTTGTAATAGCCAATTTATGTGTTTTTCATGTGCAGTTTACTTACACAACAGTTAATACTTGGATATTTGGTGCTCATAAGCAACTGCTTATCACAATTCTGTCAGAGAGGGACTGCACTGTATAATGTGAAAATCTTTTTCCACTGACTTAGCAGAAACATTTATACTTCTTGAAGTAGATCCTAACTTCACCTATGTGTCTTGCACCTTGGATAAATTTTGCAGTTTCACTTAGGAAGCTAACATATACAATATCTTGATGTTTCATTCATCCCTGAATCTCCTTTCCTGATTAAAAATACAAATTCTCTTTGGTTTTGCATGACATAGTTTAAATGAGAAAGTACTCAAGGAAGAGACCACTTATATGTCATGTTGAGAAGGTCTGACTAAACTGTTCCACTTCCAAAATCTCTTGATTTTCTAGGACGTTGTTGAACTAAATATAAACTGCCCCAGAATAACTGTGTGAGGACAAGAATAATACGTTGCACAGAGCAGAAGTCTTGCTGTGATGAATTTTGAAAAGCAGTGCACAGTAGAGGTCTGATCCAGCACAGACTGAAGACCTACATTCTGATGTTCCTGTATATGTTCATTTTCCAGAAATCTTTTTCTGTGATTAAACATGTGCATTACCTTAATCTATATAGTCCTTTAAGTCATCTGGGTCGTATCTTTCTCATGCATTTTCTATTACCAGAATCAATGTTTTCCTTTTGGTATTTTTGATTTCATGAATGAGTAGGAAATTATTCTGTCTCCGACAAGTTCAAGTTATTGCATTATTTATGGCAATTTTCCTCTCCCATCACTTTTTTACGACAGTTCATTTCAGAGTGCATTTCATACTTTTTTTTGCAATGTATATGAGATGCTTTCTGTATATTATATATTTTTTTTAATTTCAAATGAAAATAGGTAGGTGTTTTGGTTGGTTTTTTGTTTGGTTTTTTGTTTGTTTGTTTGTTTTACTTTTAGCCATAGAATACTAACACAAAACCAAAAGGAACTGAGAAACCACAAGTTCATTATTAGAAATAAGCAAATAATTTCTGGTTTGTAGCAAATTCTTTGACTTATTGTGTTCTATTTTAAACCCCTTAGTTGTCTATATCTGTACACCTATATTTAATTTTATTCAGCTAAATTTTTGGTGTGTAGTGTAAGGCTGTATGGATGCCTTTGGAGCACATTCCTCCTACCTGACTGACTGAGTGCCTCTTAAAGATTAGCTCAGCTGGTTAGAGCCTGCTGCTAAATACTCCAGGATTTTGTGTTCAATCCCTGTATGGACCATTCACTTAAGTGTTGGACTTGATGATCCTCATGAGTCCTTTCTGCTAACAATATTCTGTGATTCTATAGTTTAAGACCAAACTTTAATAATTGCTACATTTTAAATTTTCTGTTCTTACTCTGTAGTGCATACTTAGGGTTCCCATGATTTGTATAATTCCTGAATCTTTCTTATTTAAGTGAAGAATTTATCCTGCTGCTTCATAACCCCTTGTGTATGCTGTGTTCCATCAAAATTTACTCCTCAGTGTAAATATAGCCTTAATTCTAGAGCTGCTTGAAAACAAGGCAAATGGTTGGGGGTTTTTTGATATCTTACTCACATATGATAAATTCCTCTGCAGCTTCTGCGAGAATATAGCTTCCATTGTGCAATTGTATGTGTGTGTCACTGCACAGATGATACAAATGTATTGGACATCTGCTTCCTGAACAATGTCTTGTGCTTGACAGAATGCAATATTATGGACCTATTCCTTCAAATAGCTTCAAAGTAAAAATAAAATTCAGCAAGGAATGAACTCTGTCTTTAGTTCGTTAATCTTCTGCCTCTATGCCCTTGTGGATTAATCTTGAGCTGTGAGCTTGGATAAATATGCCTGGCAAGAAAATGCTCTCAACTCACTCTTTCTTGCTTTCATTTCTTCTTTTATTTTTTTTAACTTTTAAGCTCTCCAGACTCTGTGCCTAGAGTGCACAGACTAAAGTGCACATAATTATTTTCAATGAAGGACTCTCCAGTGAGATCTTCAAGTTCCATATGCAATTAGATTTTCTGGTGGTTCAGTCATGCATTGGCACTATATATTTTTAATTTACTCATGGTCTGATTTGCAAAGTTAATTCAAAGGCAACTTTTATTTATCAAATTTTCAGGTAAATGGGGAAATATTTTGGCCATTTTGGGGAATGAGGCTCAGTCTGGGCAAAAAGCAGATTGCATTTGCTGTTCATTCACTTTGTTTTTTTCTGAGCTAATTGTTGACTGTAATATGTGCTCTAAACCCTAAAGTGGATGCTGTCTGGTACATCATCAATATTTTCAAACATAATTTCTCACACATGCATGGTCACTTATAAGGAACTGAGGCAGACAAAATCACAGGATCACAGAATGACACATACCTACAAGTCAGGATAAACACTTCTGTTGTTCACCCTACTGTGGATGAGAGAACCTTCCCTCATCCTAATATCCACCAGCTAACAGAGTATCTAAACATTCTTGGTAATGCCTCCAGATGGACAAAAAATTAAAAGATAGTTAAAAGGGATTAATCATTATGTTTGCTTTTCTGGGTGTGTGACAGGCATTTTTTTATTAATCCTAAAGGAATGCAGTACTTACATATGGAGGTAGATCATGAAGAATACATTTAAATTTAAATACATACATTTTCAGACCTGCTGTGGAAATTTCCTATGGAATAAGACGTTGTTGAATGTAGATTAACTTATCATGTTCAAATGTGGAAGCAAAATGGATGATTGCTTGGACAACAAAGAAGATAGTATTTGGTGCAGCTTAACAAAGGAAAGTAACATGAAAAAGAAATGTGAAAGTCATGTTTCTCTTCCTACTTTTTCTGAACCGATTAGAGCTCTTTGGCTTTGTTAAGAGACAAAGATTACTGAACCAGCATTTCCATTAAGAAGGAAATCATAACCTCTTTTAAGGAAGATGGAGGGGTATATATAAAAACTTTTCTTAAGTAAAATAATGTAGTTTTCTGTTTTGGTCAGAACGTCTCTACACATATCATGTTGCTTCATTTTTTCTCTTTTTCAGTGCCCCAAAGCAGCTCTTATATTCAAGAAATTTATACTGGTTTTGTATCAGAAGAATCTTTCATCCTGAAATTGTAACACTTTTTGAAATAAATGATTAAAAAATATGGAAATTAGGGGAAAAAATATTATCAAACACCAGTTTAATATCCAAATTAAAATATAGAATAATTGCAGCATGATACAAACCTACAGCATTTAAAACAGAAAGCTTTTCTTTATCCCACAGTGAAATGGAATAAGGGGTATGTTTTTATCTATTTGTGGACATTTCAAAAAGGAAAATGAGGTTGAATTCATGGAATAAGTTATTCACTGCTAATTATACACTGCTCTAGCATCAATGGAAAAATCAACCACAAATGTACTGCAATAACTTAGCAACGTGAATGGGAAGTGTAGCTGTTCGATGATGCACATGAATACAAGATGCTAAATTGTATGAAAATGGCCTCAGGATATTGTTTCAGATTCTGTATTGGTTTCTGTATGAATAATGCTGCTGCAGTGGAAAACAAAAGAAAACAAACAACTCAGGGTTTTTCTACTGGTAAAAAATATATCAGATAAAATCCAATATTCTTAGTTCAGGATCAGGAGTTCAAGTTAAATTATAAAAATTCACTTGGGCAGTTTCTTTCTTTTTTTCTCTATTATCCTGGATATTTGTTTGCTTGGCAAAAAAAAGAAAAAAAATTCTTCATATACCACTTCTCTTTTTGCTTTGATCCTTCAAGTGGGCCTAATCCCATATTTGTAATAGTCTAATCCTCTGCTATGGAAATTAGTGTGGTGTCACACATATTCAGTGTTATGTAGTTCCACTGCCAGAAGGGACAATGAGCCTTGAAAAGAGCAAGATATTCTAAAAATAAAATAAATAATAGTAATAATAATAATAAAATACCCAAGCAGACAAATAAGTAATCTTTTCAATAAATATGTAACGTGGCAAAAATTGCATAATGATACTGAAAGCATAATTTGCTCCTCTGGGTTTGAAAGATCACACTTATTTTTCCTTTCTTGGGCTAATCACAAAGGCATATATTTTGATTTCAGAGCACTAAAAAGGCATAATCTTCTCAGTGAAAAATATCAAGGGATGGATTTTTTTCCTAAAATAGTCACATGAATCTTTGGAAGGTTTTTGGAAACAAATCCTAACATTTCCAACAGCTCATTCCACTAGGAAAACATAAGAGAAAGAGAGAGCAATGGAAATGCCTCTTATCTTTTGGGAGGATAGGGTGAAGTTCTCAGGCAAATCCCATAGCAGAGTTACCATTTCCATAACTTGTGCCAATGTGAAGGGTTAGCCATCTCTATCCCATCAAAGGTCTCTGGGACTCTTCACAGGCTCACAGGTCACAGATGTATTTCTGCAGTCTTTTGACTTGGCTTGCTGTTAGATTAGTAGTCCAAATATTCCTCTTGAAAATGACTTTCCACTGTGCATGCTTGTGTCTAGATGTTCAATACATCATCATGAAACTCTTTTATTTTCCTCTATGCTTTTCTTTTCCTTGTGAATAAAATATTTTTTTTCACTCACCTGTCTTAAATGCTGCTACTGAGGGATGAAAAAAAAAACCAAACAAACAAACCAAAGACTAAATCCCAAATCCGCAATCTTTTAATGGGCATTCCATTTGAGAAAAGTGTCCATAATTGTTTTGCTGATACTGTAAATCTGCAAAGAGAACTTTAAGATTCATTTTAATGGGGATGCTCAGGGGAACTGAACTGTAAAATCATTGTCTGTAAGTCCATTTAAGAACTTGTCCTTTCATTCCACATCTCTCTTTCCCAACAGCACTTAGAAATGTGTTTTTAATTATCTTGAACATCTGATTAATTTCTACATTGCCAACTGCAGTCCTGGTGGGAAGATACTTGTCAAGACATAGCAGGAATAAAATACATCTTGCCTGAGAAGTATGGAATATGTTTAGTCCAGTTTTCAACTCTCATTTCTGTCCTTAAGCTTAGTTTTTTAAACATTAATCTCAAAATATTGCTGGCAAACAGTTTATTTGGTACTTCATTATACTGCCCAGCAGGCAGTGAAATCAGCAAGAGCATGGGCTTGTTGGGTTGCTCCATATGTTTATTTGCTAGCATGTACAGAAAACAGTCTCACACAAAGATCCTGAAAATGCTGAATCCAGCAAACATAGAGAGGCTGGAAGAGAGGGAGTGGAGGATGGGGACTGAAACGTGGATGAGATACTTCCTGCCTGACAGAGAAAGACATCAGGGCCCAGAGTGTTCCCACAAGTGTTATAGGACCAGCCCTACCTTAAGCTGCCCTCTCCTTGTGGCACCGAGATGCTACTCCAGCCTTGGTTGGGGTTTGGCCCCCTGTCTGTAGGCTGACCTCCAAAACCCACAGAAACCTGAGGCAACAATATTCAAAGACAAGCCAGCCCTGCAGCCTTCTCTAATGCTCCAGCATCCAGAGTAGTCCCTGCCCCCCTGCTTCCCACACTGCTCAGTGGGATAAGGTAAAGATATGGGATTTTCTGAATGACAAGATGACTGGTATCCTTTCTAAGGCTCCTCATTCCCATTCAGTTCCACCTCAGTGATCAATTTTAGCAGTACAAGAGAGACAAAAGATGATGAGCACTGGCAAAGTGGAGGAGTCATATGGAAACATTTTTAATACTAGGTATACCGCAACTATGTTAGTTTTATTTCATTTTCAGAGGGCAGCTTCAGGGGGGGTTCCGCTTGTTTAATCAAGAACATAATCCTTCATGTTATGCACACACAGAAGAGAATAGCTGAGCTAAAATTTCTAGTCTCAGAATGCACATGAAAAGCCTCCAGGCAGCTCTTCTGCTGGACAAAGTGATCAGTTAGAGGATGTTTCAGCCCCAACAGGTAGCCTTGGATTTCACTGCTCTTATTTTTCCCATACTGAATAGCACAGACCATCACAGAAGTACATTGAGCAACATGATGGACCTCTGTAGCTTCAGTTGCTCTCCTGAGCTCCTTCAAATAAAGAAAACCTTGTTCAATGAAATATGTTGTTGTGGGATGACTTTTTAATATGTTTCTACAAGTCAGGTATACTTCGTGCTTGGAAGGGATTGGTAGAGACTACAGGAGATCCGTGATGGCCCTAAATTCTGAGAAGGTTCCATTAGTAATCTTGTACTGACCCCAGAAAATATTTGACTCTTAAACACATGGGCTTTTTTGGCAAGTGGCAGATAAGGAAAAAGGAAGAAACCAGGTCTTTAAAGGATACACAAAGCGATGGAAAATTACCTGTCTAAACTACGAATTCCGAGAAAAACACATTAGTAAATAGTGCAAAAGAATCTAAATAAATATTTAGCTAATAATAAAAACATTGATATTATCTCTCCCTTGGATTTATCCCTCAAATTCCTCCAACAAAGAGGACATATTTGTGAGAAAATTTCAGTTGAAAACTTTCCTTTAGTAAAACACATAACCTGGAGACTTACTCCTTCATATTTAGAAATTTCTAGTGCTTTGGTATGCTAGTGGTGCAGTACTAAAATATCTTACTAACTAATAATCATCCTGTAAAATGGAGTTCACTGCCTGTGATATCCTACCCTGACGGCTCTGGCTGTTCTTAGAGTAAAATATTTCTGTATGTACAGAAATTCAGGAACCTCAAAAAGTTAAGATGTTAGCAAGTAGTAAACGCAACTTGATATTCTAAGGCCTTTAAACTGACATATTTTTTGGCATAAATTAAAGAATGATTTGTTGTAATAGATGCTTGAAGTCATAGATTAGTCACATGTGTAATAAGTTTTATTCTCCCCAAAATACTTAAAGGATTATTTAGAAATTTCCATTACACTCTTTGAGTACCAGAAAAAGGTCTTGAAAAGTTTTCTTAATCTGTAACAGTATTGTAGCCAATTATGCTATTTTATTCCTTAGGTGATTCCACTGACTTCAGATGATTTTACAGACTAGAGTACAACTCAGGTTAAAAATTAAAATTCTCTTTTTTACTCCCTCATATTGTAGATGTCATCCCAACATTTGGATATGCCACAAATTAAAATAAGTGCCATTACTTAAATTCCTCAATCAAACTTTTAAAAGTAGCTTTCTTTCAGAATTGGCTCCTACCAATTAGATAAAAATGACAGAACACTGAAAATAAATCTTACATTTTTGTACAACTCCTCATTCATCTATTGCAGAGGAGGACAGGCTGCTTTTCATACAGGGCAGGACAAATGAAATCAAATACATTATTTCACAAAATAATTTGAGCAAAATAAATAATTCAATATTATTAGATTATTGTAGAATAGCTCCTATGAAACTATTGGAAAGCACAGACTTCCATGAAGTCAGTTCTGGCACTTAGTTTAATTCATGGAGGTCAGGAAGACAAGTCTATCTGCTTGGATAGTACATCATGCTTGCACACTACAGAAGAGTCTTTGAAGAAATGGGTGCTGAGCACAAAGGTTTATTACTCCTATGTTCTTTCAAATACAGCCCAGTGTCAGTTTGACTATTTGAATGTGCCTGTGCCTGTAATTGTTCTGCCTAGCAATGTATGAAAGTATGTAAGACTAAAGTAGATTAGAAGAAACAGTCTGTAACTTTCATGCTACCCTATACCCTGAGCAACCCGATCCAGTTGTGTGGCATCCCTGCCTGTGACAGGAGGGTAGGAACTGAATGATCTTTAAGTTCCCCTCCAAACTAAAGCATTCTATGGTACGGTAGAAATGCCAATCCAAGCAAGACAGCAGCAAAGGTTTCTGTGAAATTCGCTGTAAACCAAAAAGTGTAAGGTTTATGCCCACTATTTCCTTTACATACAGGTTGCAAAAGAAGTTAATTCCTCAGGAAACAATGGCATTGCATGTCAGGTCTGTCCTGCTTCAGTGTAGGGTATGTTCTAAAAATAGTACAGTGCCTTACAATATAATATCAAAATAATGCATTCTAGTACCTAATTTCTCTCTTCCAAGACAAGCAAAAGCAATCCTGATAGAAGATGCTGCTTTAGCAAAGTACCAATGTCAGCAGCAAGAAAGTTGCTCAAAAGAAAGAATAATTTTTGATTTCATAAGAAGCATTGAAAAATTAAGCTGAATTCTTTAAAGATATTGCAGTAATGAGATGGAGATGCTTTTGTCAGTCAGAATAACCCTACGTAGCTGTTATTTAGATTCATAGCTGGTTTTATTGAACAATTCTTTATGCTTTTTCCCTATATAATTCTTTGCTTCAATTGTGCAATTGGTGATTATTAGAAAATCAGAATGCAGGAACACCCATGATGGAATAAGGACAAAGATGTCAAAATGACATAGACCCCTAAGCCTTTTTGAGTATTCGTCTCTATTTATGTCTTATTCCAAATGCATAAAAAATAAAGAAAATGTAAAATACAACTATCCCATGGGTTAGGAATATTTTTTCTCTTTTGCAATATTTTAACTTAATAGTGCATAAAAATCTCACTAATAATGCAGAGTGTTTTATTCACACTCAATATCCTTAGCCTAATAAAAGATACTGTCCCATGTTTTTACAGGAAGTTTGTCTGCTTTAACATGGATATTGAATTAAAGAGCCCTAAAAGGAGGCTGTGTCAAAGGGCAGATAATTACTCTTTCTGAGAATTATTCCCCTTTTGCATGCCACAGATTTACTAGTCATATTAAGGAAAACTTGACCCTGGGTCTCTAAATGTTTTCAGAAGGAAGGCTGCTGATTCCAATTGTCTACATTTATTAATCCTAGCTATGATTATTAGCCCCATATAAGGTAAGAATTTTCAGATTATGATTTTAATAATAGTAATTCTGGGTGAGGCTCTACCTAAACTGTCCAACTGAAATCAGGGTTATGATCCTTGCATAGCTGAGGTTAATATTGTAAATACCAGTTATGACCCTTGCTGAAGGACTGCTTCAGTAATTCACTGGAGTGAAATTACCTCAGTCTCTGGAAATGAAGATCCTGTAAAGGTTCTGGCAAGAAAGCATATAAAGCAATAATCGGGAGTCAGTGCCACAGAATGGGATAATGTAATCTTCAGTCTTACTTAATTTTAGGAATATAAAGATTTCTTTGTTTCTAAAAATTCAGATTCAAGGGATTTTTTTTAATTTACACCTCTGACATTAAGCTGAAAAGCAGCACTGCAGACACCTGCTTCAGAATTGTCATTGTTTCCATGGTGCTACTTTCCATCACCTATTTTTAATAGTTTACACAACAAGATCAAGGGTGTCCCAGCTGTTACTGCCACTGTTGCTAAGCAACCTTTAAATCAGAGTTCAAGAAGACAAAGAATCATGCTTGAAAAATTTCTCAAGTGTCTGCTTTCCCCTTTCTTCTTCTGTCTACACTATTTTTCAGATGCCATGTTTTCTGTTCCTTTTTTTCCCCCTTCAAATTCTGTGTGAATCAGTTGTATTCTCCAAAAAGAATAAACCATTTTTTAGCTACAACAGCCACTGTTGTATGCAGTTTTATGCCAGAGACGAAGCTGGGGCATTTAATAAAGGGCTTAAAACATTTACTTTTTTTTTTTTTTTTCAATTAAATCCAAATATTTTTAGAGCTCTGCAACCTGCTGCTGCTGTTGTGCAACATCTGTGTATGACTGCATCATGGACTGACACACCGATCAATGGAAAGGGATTCAAAGCTTGCTGAGAATTTCAATTCCCCCCCTGTGCCTTCTGGAATCTTAATGCTGTCACCTGCAAAAGCCTCAGAGGTCGAAAACACACAGTAAGAAAGAAAAGTTAGCGTGGGTGAATCCAGAGAATCTGGGGCAGGATGTCTGTCCTGGAACGTCATTATTTTTCAAACTTTTTTGCCCAGCCATTAGCATCCCTCCCCCTGCACTGCTAATTGTATGACGAACAGCAGCATGTCTTTTTCGTTAGATACATTAGCTGTGTTAATGTTAGAAGTAAAGCAGTGCCATGGAATGTATAGATCAAGGAAAATCCTGTGTTTCATTTAAAATCTCTGTTTGCCTCAACAGCCTTCCTCTTATTTAACCGATCCAAATTTTCATGTATCCAAGTAATTTTTTTCTGTTGTTTCCTAGATCCTCCCTTTTCTGATCTTGCAATTCTAAATGTTTCATCCCATATCATGCCTGCTTCATCTCTTTCCCTTCTTTGCACCTCTCACTACAAGCCACTAGGGTAGTGTTTATTCTTTCTTACCTTCTTGTCTTGCAAATTTATTCTACAATTTATTTTTTTATTATTTTATTTTTTTTGCAAAACACTGTCTTAATAAATTCTCTTTCAAATTCTGTGGATGAAATACACTTTCTGAAACTGCTCATCACCTGTTCATACTTCCAAAGCAACCATTCTCACAAAATATGCTGTTTCTGGGTTTTTATACTTCATGCTAGTCCATAGTTTTCCAGTCAGGTAAACAACTCACTAATGTCATATAAGCATTTCAAATAGCTCTCTTCCATCATTTATATATTTTTTTCTGCTCAATTTCCAGTTTGAAAAAAAATTCCTTGCAAATTCAATGTTTATAAAAGTTTGTTGGCCATAAGGGCAGATCTGTGCGCAGCTCCATCACCTTCCCTGCCACACTGCTGCCTCAGAACCAACACTCAACTTCAAAACCTGTCCAAAGGTAAAATAGCCTTTTCTGTGCATTTTTTCAGCCCTCAGCCTTACTGTTTGACCCCTTTATAGAGACTTCCTAATCAAGGTTGTCAGTTGTGATGGCACTACTTCATTTATTTTTGTTTATTTGCTTGCTTATTTTCAGGAAACAGGAACAGGGGATAACACCTTAAAGAGATGTTGCTGTTCTGCCAGATGATGCAACCTTTGGTCTCTCCCTTCTTGGCCAGACAAAGAAGCTGCTACAGAAAAATAAGTTACTAAATCTGTGAAAACTTTTGACCTTTATTTTCATTTCAACTGTGTTGGTGTAAATTAGGAGGAACCTCATCACAGTTACAGAATGGCTAGCAATGCAAAATTGCTGTAAATAGAAGAGTTGACATTTAGAGTTTTATCCAAAAAGTAACTCAACTGCCAGTGTTTAATGCACTGTCTAAGGTTGGTACCACTATTCTGAGTAAATTAATAGATTGTGTTCCAGATTTATTTCATTGATTTTTGTGAATCCTACCAAGGAAAGATGGTCTCTTAAAATTCCTGGGTAGAAACTTAGAGATGGCAGTATATCTGTCCTCACTAATCTGCTGAAAATACTTTATGGTTTTGCCTGGATGCTAAACTCTAGATTTTGCCATCCCAAAATTCTGAAGGAATATACTCCATTTAAATGAATACTCTTGCAATATTATTTCTTGTATGACGCCCAAAGCTGTGAATAGGAAATTTTCTGGCAGTCTCATTTGGAAGTTGTAGAGTCTGCCTTTTTGAAGAAGAAATATGGGAGCTGAACTTCCTTATTATTATTCTGCAAGGTGTTTTTAACACTCTTGCAGTTAAATATCTTCTTCAGAGTGTCTGTGTTTAGCAGAATTTTCCTTACAACCATTTAATGAACAAGCTTATTTAAGAATGGCAGCAGAACGTAGGCCCAGGTCTGCGCCCCTGGCATCTGACTTAGGGGCTGAAGGCACACCAGCCCTGAGGAGTGAGGAAGAAAGGTTAAGAGTGTGATTAATACACACTTGATGCAAGAGTCTGTGCCTCAGCTTACCCTCCAGAGGCGAGCACAGTTTTACAGCGTGCAGCTGGATGTCGGCATCGAAAGCCATGGTGCTCAGGCACAAGCAGCTGCCACCCCTGCCAGAGCAGGAGCCTCTCCAGCAGCAGCTCAGTGCAGCAGGCACAGAATTGCTCCTGAACAGCTCCCAAGAGCTGTTTAGCGTGGTTGTCTCAATAGTCAGCTGCATGGCAGTAATTCCTCAGGATTCAAACTATTGATCAGGGCCTCTCTGGGCCAAGCGCTGTGCAAGCACACAGTGAGAGCTGGGGTGTTTTTTTCCCTCAATAGCTGTATAGGCTCCTGCAACACACGCTCACATGAACATCTCTCACTCTGAGGGAACGTTTCCTCACACTAGCAAGAGGTCACAAGGAATATTGCTGCAAATACGTGTGCCTTGCTTTCCTGCTTCAAATCTTGTGTAAATTAGGATCCAAATCATGTAATGAGAGATTAAATTTACAGTGCAGCACAAGATAAACAAATGAATCAAGGGTGATTTAATCAAATACTGCACCATTTTACATGCTCAAAACAGTTCAGCACAGCTATCACTCCTGGCATTTCAATTTCTGTCACTGTGTAAGACTAAATCAATATTAATAATGCTGCCATAATACAAATGATAATATCTTAAAACTCGTATTTTCCTGCCAGAATTAAAATCTGATCTAATGATTTGGATTGCAAAGGTTCTTCCTGGAGTCACTCAGTTGCTCTATGTGGCAGACACACTACTCTTCAACTCCTACTCTTTTCATGGTAATGTCAACAAAAAGAAAATTATTATATTAGAATACAGGTGTATCTCAAAAGCACTTCAAAGATGAGGACAAAGAATTTGAAGACTTCAGGCCTCTCATGGGTCAAATACTTATTAATATTAATAAGTCTACAATTTCATTGATGGGCTTCAGCTTTTTTCATTTAGCAAGTATTCTGTTATGAAACCATCAAAGAGTAATTTTGTTCAGCTGCTCATAAATCACAAGTCATCACCTCAAAGAACTCTGTAAAAAGATATTTTTGTGACTAGACAGTATTGTAATATAATTAGGAGAATCAAAGAATTTTTAAAGCAGTCCTGAAGCAACTAAAAGATAGCTAGCACAAATAAGTGGAGGAATATTAATACAGTAAACAAAGAAGAAACAATTCCTTGCTCTTTTCAAAGATATCATATTGCATTCTTTAGTCTAGTTCTGGAAAACAAGCCCCTGATGACCAGGAACAATTGATTTTCCTTCACAGCTGTTTTCTAATTACTTTGAACATTGAAAATTCCAATGTCATCACTCAGTTGTACAAGGAGTCCTTTCAATTGTTTTTCTTTATTACAGCAAGCGTCCTGTTGTCCTGCCACCCACACATATATCAAAGGTCTGGGGTGCTCGCATTGTGGTGCTGCCTTTTAGGTATACTGAATGAGTCAGACATTTTGCATTGCAACACACTGCAGTGAAACGCACCAGCCAGTAGCACAGATGCACTTGCAGGACTTTTTCTTTCTTGCACTGTCTGGTTCAGTATTCCTAAATTGTAGCTGTCATTCATTAACTTCTCAGAGCTTCAATTTGCTCTATATTCATATGAATATGCACACACATAAAGACATTTGTCTATACTTTGGAGAGAGAGAAATGCACATGTGCATTAATATCTATATCTGCTGTAAGGTCAAGGATTCACAAATCAAGTTAAGAAGGACTGAGGGAATCTGATCACTTGGTGTTCTGAATACTTTTTAAGTAAAACATGCAAAAAATTGACTGGGAGACCCACATCTAAATTTCAGAAAAGGAACCTTAGAGCTACTATGGACTTCCTCAGGTATTATATACAATTACAAAATAAGGATAGCAAGGAGGGTTGTTTGGTTTTGCAGTTTTCTTCCATCTCTTTAATTCTGGCAACCTAACAACTATTTTGTGTTCAGAGATCTACTCAAGTAGAGAGTAATGCCATATCTCTCTGCACATCCATACCTACCTTATATTCTACCTATCTTATATTCTACATGCCAATCCTGATATGCAAACTCTAAAATTCTATTTTTATTTTTACATACTTCCACAACCCTTAACTTAGACAGAAATACCTGATGAATTTGGTAGAAATATAAAGACTCAGATCTCATTTTATAGTAAACTATTCCTGAATTTTTAAAGAAGCAGCTTCCAGCAGATCCTCAAAAGCTCAGGATGCATTGAACAGATTTCCTACAGTTCAGGAATGCATTGGGGTGAAGGTTGAGGCACATAGTTTTAAAGCCCAGGGATCAGCTGGAGTGAGACAAGAAAAGACCTGCCAAAGAAAAGTGGTAGGATTCTTAGATCTTTATTCTATTAATTCTACTTGAAAAAAAGTAACAAGTGTATTTTTTGGCAGCTAATGAACAATTCTATTGCTCATGACCACAACACTAAGTGCCAAGTGTTTTGTGAAATTTTGGATATAAAGTCAATTACTGTATTATTTGTTGACCCCTAGCAGAGGAAAGGCTTAACCAGCCGTGTGCTTATTTTCTTCTACATACAAATAAGGATTAAAACTGTTATCAGAAATGTTATGTGCTAGATGTTATTGTGCTAGATGCTGATATTTTTCTAATACGAGGTGATTACTACTGCTAACAATATTGCAAAAACTTCCCTTTCTCTAGGTTCTATGTAAGTTTAAGAGTGGATTTGTGGAAATATGTTCAACTTCCTATAAAATACTGGATTTAATAGATTGGATTTAGAATTTAGCAATAGCTTTATTCTTTGCTTGACTCTTTTTCCTTTTTCTTCTAGGAACAGGCGTATCTCGAAATGCAGTTCCTAACCCACCATGTGAAGTAATGCTCTATTCCAGTCCTTATTCCATATGCTATATGGTACATTGACAGCATTTGTAATTTCTTGTAGTCTTTTGTCATCTACTTAGTACATGCCATTGTTAGGATCAAATAAATGCTGAGCTTGTTTCTCCTCAACCATATGGTTTAAATAAAAGCATATATTTCAGTCAAGGGAAACTTTTTTTTTTTTCTTTTTAGTACTTGTTGAATTTGAGGAAGTAGTCTGTATTTTCACAAAAAAAGTTTTCTTTCAGAAGACAGCAGAGCGTTTTGGTCTCTATCCCTATTGCCTACTTCCAATGGAATTTTATTTCTTTTTACCTCTCTTTCTTTGGAGTCAAAAATAGACTTGAAAGTTCCAAGGATCCAAACATTTATTTTGTTTCTTGAATCTGCTGTGTTTAATGACCAGGGGTCTGGAAGCTGTGATGTCTCTCTCATTTGGCTGTACCTAGCAGCTACTTCAAGTCTGAAGGGATCAGCCAGCTAAAAGTGAAGATAGAACTGGATTCTATTCGAGTATGGAGGTAAATTAAATTGAATCTATTGCAAACGTCTAAAGGAGAACTAGAAGAATTTGAATCAAGCATTCCAGATTAATGTTGCAGTTGGAGCTTTGAACAAGACCTTTAAAATTGGTTTCTAAATTGGCACATGGATTAAAGTAAAGCCTTAAATGAAATTAGTTCAGAATGAAATTTTTGAATGCAATGAATTTCAATTTCTAATGAGAAGAAAAATGACAAACCTAGTCAAATCAAAGTGACTATTTGGTATTGTCCAGAATTCTCTACAGAAGAGATTGAAGTTGTAACTTTGTTCTGTGCTACAAATATCTCTACTTCAATCTTTTTCCCTTCGTGCTCATTCTGAGTCCTATAGTGAGTCACTTACACTTACATAATATAAATATTTCAATCATCTAACTGATTATTTTTAAAGCCATTGCTGAAATATAAACGAGTCTCTCCCAGCACTGTGTATTCCTATCAGGCTCTTATAATCAGGATGATAGCTTAATTAGCATGTTTGTTTCCACTAGGGTATACCAATTAAGAGACATAACCACACTGCTGCTGTACATTCCTATTAATGCTTTTCTACATTTAAAGTAAGATCACATATTCCAGCAGGTGTAACTTTTAATGGTAACATAAGATTTTCCAAAGGATATTGAGCTATTTTGCCATCTGTTTCTTATGCTGGTATTCTTAAATTACTAGAAACTAGACATTAGGTCTAGGGGTTTTTTTAGAGCTTCCAGGATATTAACTTTATTTTATAGTTTTCACAGATGCATTAGAGCTAATATTTTAATAAAAATACAGCTGTCCTGACTAATGGTTCCTCAGAAGTGCTACTGCCACAGATCTGACATCCCGAGTCATTTTGTGTGCATATTGTGCTAGGTAGTTACAGTAGAAATATGTTTTCTGAAAAATTAACATGTTGCATCCTTTGCCTCTCTCTACTCTGAACATAAAGCTCAAAGCTTCCTCTGCCTTTTCTTTTTTTAATGCTGCAAAATATGTTTGATTCTGTTCATTATGACCTTGCTAAAAAAAAGAGACAAATAATGCAAAGTTTACATTTATTTCTAATGAATATTGAGCAGAGCAGAGCTATCTAAAATTGATGATGTGTCTTCACTATTTAAACTTATTGTGGCACATTTTTATATCTCACTTTAAAATCCATTTCATACTGTGAGACTTGGTTCTCCTCTAGAAGGACAAAATTTCAAAAAAGGAGGCTTTAAACACTCCAAAGTGTTTAATACATAAAGTATTCACAAGAGTGTCTATTAACAATGCCTAATTATTCTGAAATTTGCATTAACAAAAGTAAATGGAATATATTTAACATTTGCTTTTAAATATGTGTGTACATTTTCCCAGTGTAGTGCTATAAAAAATATCCATGATTTTCAACTAGATTTCTGCTAATTGCTCTGTTATATACCTAATTAATTCATTTAGAATTATTAAGTCTACAGAAGACACTATTAAAAGCACAATATTACAAGTTTCAAGCACAATTTCTGCAATATCTGGGTGTGTCAATTTAGGTCTGAGTCTTGAGCAATCGTGTTTTACACTCTTATTTTTTAGCAATTCCAGTGTCACAACTGCTAGAAGGCTTTCAAACCATTCTCTTCAATAACAACAGCTCAGTTAGCGGACAGTTCTGACCAGTCTTCTATTTTTGTAAAGGGTGTGATGTTGAGTTAAAGATAGCAGCCATTTTCACAAATTCACAACTCCAGAACTTGCTATTTCAAGAAGAAAAATGAAATAAAGAACTGTGTGACACAACTGATTCTGTTTCTCTTTCCATAGTACCTTTTGACTGAAACAGACTTATAAAAACGAAGTTCCCTTTTCCAATCAATTTCTCAATAGCTTTTGATTTATTTCACTCTTTTTGTGAAGTACATATATGTAGTGAGGACAATATAGTCATTTTTCTTTAAAGCCTGTCACCGTAAAACTGTTGTCATCTGCTGTTTTGTCATACTAAAAGTATTAATTTTGGACCACGAGAAGTTTTCCCTTAAACTTGGCTTACATTGATTTCTTACAGATATATAAAAAAAGGAATGTTATTTCTCAGAACAAAATGGACTAAATGATTTTTGGGGTTTTTTGGTGTGGGCTGGGGACTCCTGGGTTTATGGTTTTGTTTTGGTTTCTTTTGTGGAAGAATTTCACTAAAACATTCTAGTACAGATATAGAAGCAAAGACTTTCTATTTGTTTGGGAGAATACTAAAAACAAGGTATATCTTTTGCATCAGGTCTAACTCTCTCCAAACAGAGAGGGATTTTCTTTCCAAAATATTCTCATGTGAATGCTCACTATGGCTTTGACACAAGTAGACAGCCTTACTGTTTCCTTTTTCTTCAGGAGCTCAGTCTGCAGGCCTGCAAGACCTGGATAAGACTTTACCTACAGATAAAGCTTAGACAGTCAATCTTCTGTCTACTTCCCAATCCCTGACTCCATATAGAAAACATTTTGGAAGTCAGTGAAGAAATTAATATGTATCAAAAACATTTCATCTTTTCACATTTAATGTAAACAGGGCAATAGCGATTTGAATTGGTATTAATTTCCAAATTAAGAGTCCTAAACATAGGCATCTTTTGGTAAGGATACACATGTGCAGTAAGTGGTTGACCTTCAGTTAATAGAATTAACAGCAATCTAGGGCTCAGCTCAGTTGCTTAGCCATCGTCATCTAGTGCCAATAGAAGCAGTCCCCATTGTCCCAATAAGCATCCAAATCCCACAACCACAGAGCTATGAAACTTTCTTAAATCTTGTGTTATCACTCTCATCCTCATATCAAATACTGATGTCAATTAAATGGTGCCTCTGATCTTTATGTGTATCAGAACATGAAGAGTGATTCAGGTCATCCTAAAGTAGATACCAAGCAGCAGCCTGTTTAAGTTCAGGCTTGCCCTAGTTCTTGGTTTCTACTTCTCCAGGATACATTGTCATGCAAATAATTCTACTTTAAACAAAAGGCATAGAATCCTTTATAATTATGTCTCTTTCAATTGCTTCTCATCATGTCAAATACAGGCCAAAAAATGTAGGATAACAGACACTAAATGAGAAAGAGCCAGAATACATTTTCTAGGAAAAATGGATTCAGCAGCATGCACAGTGAAAAGAAAAAGGCATAAAACACCATCCTTGAGGACAAATAATTTGTTATAGGCTTATAGTGATAATTTTTTGTTCTGCAAATTTTTGAGAATGGTTTTCAAATGAAATTTGTAAAGAAAATATCGCAGGAACATGTATGTTTTAATTCTGGTGTTTTCAAGGTGCATCCTATTCTGAAGTTCTCAGAAACCACACGTCACTGTCTTCAAAAATACCCAAACCAAAGCCACACAGATAAGGCCTACTGGAACACAGAATAGTTTCTAGTACTTAATAATACATAGGAAGGAAACACAAGTGGCTTCTGTTCATAAATTAAATGAGAATCTGGGTTCTACAGCTTCTAATTCCTCTCATTATAAAATTTTTGAGATGAGAGACTAAATAGAAGCAGAAATAATATATGGAATGTAAGATAATATCTCCATCTAAAGACTGAGACTGGAAGACTGATACAAAGATTCAATGGGGACATATTGCTTTGGAAAATTCCCCAAGTCCCTTTATACTACTTTTCTGTGACTTTTCTCTCAAAAAAAGCACTGGTATCTTCACTGTTGTCAGAAATTTCTGAGGAGTCAATGTTTAAAGGTAAGACCAAAAAATATAAGAGAGTATAAGTTTTTCAGAAGATAAAGTAGCAGAAGAAGAGAGGTCACAGCTGACTGGGAGCTGGAAAATACTGTCCCAATTTTCAAGAAGGGCAAGAAGGAGGATTCCAGCAACTACAGGCCTGTCAGTCTTACTTCAGTGCCTGGTAAAGTCATGGAAAAGGTTGTTCTGGGGGGTATTGAAAAACACCTGTAGAGCAATACAGTCACCAGTCACAGCCAGCACGCCTTTGTGAGCGGAAATGTTCTGCTTGTCAAACCTGATTTCTTTCTACAACAGGATAACCCGCGTGGTTGATCTAGGCAAGCCAGTAGAGGTCATCTTTTTCAGTAATCTTTTCAGTAAAGCTTTCATTGCCATCCATCACAGGATCCTTCTGGACAAAGTGTCCAGCTCTCAGCTGAGTAATCATGCTATGTGATGGGTGAGCAACCAGGTCATGGGTTGGGCACAAAGGGTTATAGGGAATGGGGTGACATCAGACTGGTGACCTGTCATTCCTGGGGTTCTGCACAGCTCCATCCTTGTGTTCTTCAACACCTTCATTAATGACTTGGATGCAGGACTCAAAGGAATAGTAAGCAAGTTTGCCAACAACACTAAATCGGGAGTAGCTGTCAACCTCCTCAAGGGCAGGGAGGCCTTGACAAGTTATAGACATGAACAGTCACCAACTGTATTAATTTTAACGAGGGCAAGTGTTGGATTCTGAACCTGGGATGGGGCAACTCTGGATGTACAGACGGACTGGGCAATGAGATGCTGGAGAGCAGTGCTGCAGAGAGGGACTTGGGGGTCCTGGCTGATGCCAAGTTGAATCTGAATTGTTGTGCCCTGGCAGCCAGAAGGGCCAAGCATGTCCTGAGGGGCATTAGGCACAGCATCACTAGCTGGGCAAGGGAGGGGATTGTCCAGCTCTGCTCTGCACTGGGGCAGCCTCGCCTCGAGTGCTGGGGACAGTTTTGGGTGCCACACTATAAAAAATACACTAAACTATTAAAGAATGTCCAAAGGAGGACCAAGAAGATGATGAAGGGCCTTGAGAGGGAGCTGTATGAGGAGCAGCTGAGGTCACTTGATTTGTCCAGCTTGGAGAAGGGGAGACTTAGGGTGAACCCCATTGCAGATTACAGCCTCCTTGTGTGGGAAAAAGGAGGGACAGACGCTGACCTCTTCACTCTTGTGACCAGCAATAGGACTCCAGGGAACAGCATGAAGCTGTGTCAGGGGAGGTTTAGGTTAAGTATCAAGAAAAGGTTCTTCATCTACAGGGTGGCTGAGCACTAGAACAGGCTTTTCAGAGAAGTGGTCATTGCCCCAGGCCTGTGAGAGTTCAAGGAGTGTTTGGACAATGCTCTTGGGCACATGGTGTGACTGTTGGGTGTCCTGTGCAAGGGCAGGGGTTGGACTCAATGATCCTGATGGGTCCCGAACCCAACAGTCTGTAACTCTATGATAATGTCTCCAAAACTGGGACAGATTTCTGTATTTTTACTAGCAAAGACATGAATAAGGACTACTTGTCTGAGTGGCAAAAATTGCTATGCTAAGGCATATGATGATGTTTTTTGGGGAGCCATTTCTAGTGAACTATTGGTGTACGAAGTCACAGTCAATATTTCAGTAAAGATTTGTAATCTGAAATTAAATATTTGCAGGACATGAGGATGATTTATCTGTGTAATTGCTACTTCTTAGAAAGGAAATTTTTGGAATTTCCTCAAGGAGTTTTTAAAGCAATTCATAGTAGTAAAGAAATGCAGTTTTTTCTTACCTTTTCAGCAGAAATGAATAAAAAAGTGATATTTTCACCTACTGACTATACCAAAACATCCAGCAAGTATTCATCTTGCTCATTAATTCTGTTGAGATTTCACATGTCGAGGATTTTCAATATTTTTAAAACTGCTTGTTCATTTTGTCACAAACAACTCCAGCATTTACATGAAGTACAGAAGTTTACTTTAAAGATTATTTGTCTTTGGCTTTTCAGGTGACATTTGTGTCTATTACTTCAATAAGGAATAACATTAATATCTGCCCAGACAGAACATTGCAGGCAAACTATGAGGAAGAAAAGGAAAGAAAATAAATGGAACTGAACCAAGACAGAAATTATCCATAGTAAGAAAATTCCTACTTAGAATAACTATGATTCCAACAACAGCTATTAAATATTTTGCCTTGTTTATTATTTGTCTGGTTTCAGCTTCTAGCGCTAACTCTCGTTATAAGAAAAGCAAATGCCTTCACCTGTTAAGGAACCTGATAATCCCTGTTATTTTTTCCCATGGAAATACAGCTATGCTGTAAGCAGCTGATATCTCCATCTTCTTCTTACAAGCACTGAAACCTGCTTTGCAAAAGCTTGAAGAATTGCACCATTCACAGGGGTTCTTTGTGGCACTTTGTTGAATTCTGTACAAATGGTTCAGTTTTGCAGCATTATTTCAAGAAGTGGGAAGACAGGAATTGTGAATGACATTCCAATATTAAAACCTCTCTAAATCTTACAAGAAAAATTACAGTGTCTTGCTTCTGCTCTTCCTATTAGTCTTTTTGCCACAGCATCTCACTGACAAGAGACATTAAGTTGTTTGTCCACTACGGCTCTTATTTCCTCTCCAGAATCTTGATTTTTACTAGACAGCTCTGTCTTCTGTATAAATTTCCTGCACTGCTTGCTACAAGACATTTTACTTCTTATTTGATTCTATTGCATCTGGCTACATGTAAATGGTCCCATTTTACCCAGAAGTCACCCTATTTCTGCATCTTCATCTTTATTACTAATTGCTCCAATCTGTATAACATACATCAGTTTTATCCATGATTTCTGGTCTTTTTCTGAACATTTTCTAGGTATGCTGCATAAAGGTTGGATGTCAAATAACCTGTATTTGTAGAGTTCCACTGGAAAACATAGTGCTTGTTCCCCATTGACATATACTCTTTTGAGATCCATCCTTTGGATGTGATCTCTTATTGTGCAGTGTTAATCAGAGTTCTGGGTCACACTGTGTCCTAAGCCTATCATGGTCAGAGTATAAAATATTTGCTCTTTTACTTTTTTTAGGCAAATTTTTATTAATCAAACACTGCTATCAGGTTTATTTGACTAGATCTAAGTTATGTAAAATTATTTTGGCTAGCATTAATTGTGTTCCTATCATTAAATTTCTTATCAGTGAATTTTATAACAGCATTTCCACTATTTCTTAGGACTGATATAAGACTTACTTGCTACTGACTATGGCAGATTAACAATTCTTCAAGCTTCTGGAATTTTCTTGTTTGGAGATTTATTAAAATGAACATCAGGGAAGCAGACATTTCCTCAGCCAATTTTTAAGGACTCTTGAATATTATCTTAATTGAATATATTTATTCATGGTAGATGATGCTTGAAGTTTAGCAGCATGAAGTGCTGTGATTTTCCATCACTTTTATATCCTAGAATGTATTTTTTTTTTTTCTGAGAAATGAAGTCACCACCTCACAGGGAGACAAGATAAAGGCATCAGGTCCTCTCAGCAGGAACCAGGCTCTGCTGCTGCCACAAAGATGAGAATTTAACTTGACTGGAGTAGGACAGCAGTTCTAAGTTGCTGTGAAAGGATCTCTGGAAACAACAAGAGCTCTCAGTTTTCCAGCAGTATCTTGTTTAGTATTACCATTTTCCTGAGTTTGAAACCATAACCTCACCCCTTTCCTCACTTGGCTCTTTGAGAATTGGTTATAGACAGTCCCTGATATTTTGCTATCACTACAGAGCTAGTTTATCCTTCATTTTTCAGGTTTTATTTTCTTGGTTGTTATTCTAAGCCGGAGTACTTGTAATGAATATATTCTCTTGTTCGTTTATTGAATAACTCCTAGTAATGATTTTGTCATACTTAGCTTGGAATGAATATTGCTTTAAGATGGTTATCTCAGTCAAAGAATTATTCTAGTATCCTTACATTTCCTTATCAGTTTTCAAAATTTCATCCTTTCTAATTATTATTTTGCTGGCTATTGTCTGTTCTCATCTATGTTTCTCATCTATATCATAAATACATATATAGATAGAAACCATATTTAGGTACATCTAATATCTTAGGTCTATGAAGCAAATATAGATAGATAGATATAGATAGGTATAGTTTCCATTTTTGTCTCCTGTCTTGCCTTGTTTTGCTAATGAACTTTTACAAAACATTGCTCTTCCATGATTATGGAAGCATAATTTTTTTGTGTGCCAACTTATCCTTTCCAAAAACTCCCTATATTTATTCATATTTCTCTCACAGTCTATCATCTTTTACTTCCATACAGACAATTCATACTATCATATGATATATGATCATACTATGATACTTCTCATATTCTTTAAAAAATAATCTGTTTATAGTGTCTGATAGAAGATTTTGAATGCTAAAAGGTGATCATATCAAAACAGTAGTACTACTAATAGTATAATCTATTATCTTCTTTCTTTTTCTACAGTCCATAAGATCACTTAAGGTGTTATTTCTGACTAAACCCCCCAAAACACAATTTGAGGGAAAGATGTTTTCCTGCTTTTGTAAGTGTATGTGTAAACTAATAAATAAATAAATAAATAGACAATTATTTGGACTGGGAACCCCAAGCAACCAAGATTTTATTTCAGCTTCATAACACGAGGAAGGCCCTGATGAGCTATTTGCACCCTGGCTTCTCTGTTACACAGTGTGTCAAATGATAAAGGCATAAGTGTAAAGGCTCAGAAATTCCCACTTTTGCAAAAAAATCTAAATCCTTGAATTTTTCCTAGTTGTAGCAAATTGGAGGAAAATAATATGGAAAACAGTAAAAAGTGGCACTAGCTGCATTTATTAATAAAATTTATGGGTTTGGAAAACTAAGCAGTTTTACTCTTTTTGTCAATGTATTGACAAAATGGAGTAAAATGGAGAACAATAAATTTACCTGGATGGTTGTCTCTTTGAGGGGCTGATTCTAATGATGGAAATGAGTTTCGTTTTTGAGAAGTCTTGTGATGTTGAGTAATTGGTTTATGTTTTCTTTAAGTAATAAAGAAACCCATTTTACATAGGTTTGTGCAAATATATTTAGACTAGAATGTATAACATTGATGGCTATTTAGGAAAATGTAATCAAGTTGTTACATTCAGATGATTTTCTGTACTGAATTGATGGATCAGTAGATAAACCTTCAATTACAGTCACAGAATTGTAATTTTAATTGGAAAATTACATAGGCAGTGTTCACTATGACCAGAAAAAATTAGACTAATGAAAGCAACAACTAAGCCATTTTTGAGATTATGCACATGTATTAATTAAAGAAAGCATCTTTTACATTATAGCTGTTAAAATGTCTTTCAGGGACTGCATTATAAAGATTTTCTTTTGATGGTCTGGGAAATATAACCCAGAGGTAGGAAGCTAACATTTGGCCCACATTCTGGTTGTATCTATTATTTGACATGGGAATTTTAGTACTATCAGCTAGTGAGCATGACTGCTTGAGTCAGAAGCTTTACAAATTTAGGAGAGCAGAACCTTAATGCCCTACTGTAATAACAAATACTTTAGCATTATGGAGGTAAAAAAATGGTTTCAGTTTTCCAAAAATGTCTAAGGATTTTGTAAACCAACTCCCAAAAGGGTTGGCGCCCCATAGCAGCTTTGAAGAATATCCAGCATAGTAGTAATATTACGTCTTTTAGAATTTTCAAGAGAAAGTGAGATGCACTAAAACAGGCAAGATTTTCCTATGGCATATGGATTGGTTACCTGTGATTACAGGTGTATCATAGCCCAACTACATCAAGACTCTTTGCAGTCTTTGAGATCCTTTTTGTAGTTTTAGCACTTACAGTAAAAAAAAATGAAGATTGGGAAACTGTAAACATTGTCAACTTGATCTAAAATTATATAAGATATAGATGACTTTGGTGACATCATTTGATGTAATGCCTCAGGAGAAATTACACTGTCTTTGGTGAAACAGTTACACATATGCATTCCAAATTGTATAATACTGATATAAGTCAAATCATACTCCAAAACTTGAAGTCTGGGAGCAATGATGAAAATAAGATGACATTTAGAGACGTATGGTATTTCCATTTGGAAACCTTTATGTTTTGGGAATATTTTGATTTAAGAAAAAATCTGAAATACAAACAGAAGATGAATTAAAGATGGCAAATGTATCTTAAAATTGGAACACCAAATGAGGCTTTCTCCCTACCAAGGAGGTAAGGAACCCTGAACAGGACCTCCCTGTTGATACCATGTTAGCTTCATAGTCAGTGTTATATGTTGAGCTCTGTGGGCAACTGTTTACCTTTTCTTGCCCAGATTGGGGCTGTATCTGGCTTTCAGAAGGTAAAATAAAGTTGTGATCCACAGACCACTTAGTTACTCTTTGTACATTTTCAACACTGCAATCAATAGTTACTACAGATCTGAGTGTATCTGCTCTTTAACATGCAAAGAAGGTCAGCAACATGGTATAGACAGTAAGTTAATGATAATTGTAGCAGTAAAGGTGTTTAAAAAGTTCCAGGGTAGGAGATTCCATTTTCATAGAAAAATAGTGCTAGATTAAGGAGACACAGAGTGGTAAGAGGGAGGTTTTCCACACCAAAAATGTGAAGAATGCATTCCTTGTGTTTTTGCAGTAAGAGAAAGAAGGTTCTGCTTTTATGAGGGTCTGTGAAAGCAACGTCTTTCTTGCGTGCTTCTCATTCCACTTCTGTCTGCTTATCACTTATGACAACAAACATAATGGAACTTGTAAGCTTATAATTTCCCTTTTTACCATGCTGTTTTCTGCATCCTGCAGTTCATGAAGCTCCTCTTGGAAGTAGAGTATTTGTTCCTTTTAATTTTCTCATCTTCTTCTCCTCAGCCTAATAGTTCTACCTCTATTCCCTGTGATAGTCAAGAATTGCCATGAGTAGGACTTTGTCATAGGAATTCTTGCCTTTACACTACTTATCGTGTAAACAGCAAGAATTCTAAGGGAAGAAAGTATGATTTATGGTTTAGACAGCTACAACTGCCTATAGGAAATTAATTTATTCCCAGCAACATGAGAAAGCCTTAACATAGTGTTAAATAAGTCACCAAGAGCTTCTGAATGATTGTATTATTTTTAGTCTCCACAAAAATTTCATATCTATTTTTTCAGAAACACCATATCCCTATATCTGTTATTCAATTGCACACAGTTTGTGCTTTGGGTAAATAATGCTGTGATGCAACAAGTTGTGAAACAAATCAGGCCATCTTATGTTGGGCATTCAAAATGACAACAATCTTAAAAAAAAATACATGGATCTTACCTCCTTGTCTATTAAAAGCAAATAACTATATTTCATGTCACAAAAAAGCCAAGAAGATTAATAAATTATTCCTTTGATACATTCAAACACTATAGCAGTGTCATGGAAAAACTCATGAGAATATTAATGTCTGTATTCAGAGACTCAATTAAATCATATGCAGTAAACAAAGCATGGTGCTGAACCCTGAACAAAGAGAGTGGAATGAGAGCCTGAGCTGTTTCTCATATGCTGAGCATGAGCTTTCCCAAGCAATAAAATATCTGGGAGACGGTCGGAAATAGTACAGTGTTTAATGAACAAATTAAGTATATCCTGCATTAAGTATTAGCATTAATTCTGACATTTCCTAAGTTTAGACTTCTTGGCTTTTAACCCCAGTCTTCTCTAACATATTTTTTGGATGCATTCTAGCAAAAATAATCTTGAACACTTTAGTCAGTGTGGTCCTATTGTACCAGGCTGCACAAAAACACTGAGACAATGACTGCCCTTAAGATATTTTCTGTATAAACAGGTGCAGTTTTCTAAGAATGCTTTACATATTTAGGATATTTTTTAATAAGAACAATGTTTGTTTTTTTTCTCTTGCTAAGGCTTTCAAAGTGGCATAAAGATGAGGGCAGCCAAGTGTCTCTACCAAAACAACTTTCTAAAGGATTGGCTTACAGTGGGGTTCTCAGCCAGAGGTCAGGGTGTTACAGCCACCCTGCCCTGATCATGTTGCTGAAAGGGAAATGAGTCTCCTCTAAATCATAGATAGACAGGGCAGGCTCCTGGCAGTGGAAGGGAAGGTTCTGGTATAAAAAAGATTGTGATTTTCTGAGCCATAAACAATTGGATCTCACACATTTTAGTGCAAACATTTGAATGCTGCTGAAGAAATATTTTCTGTAGGGTTCAGGAATTCCACTTAGCCTTTACAGACAGCCCTTAGCCGAATATTTTGTGCACACAAACTGAGCAGTCTTATTCTTGCTGATTGATTTTCAAATTGATATTGACTTTCCAATTCACATTCCCTGCACTGAGTACCTTCCATTCATCCATTTATCGTATTTCTAGCATGCTCATCACTGTAGCTTGTGAAGGCCTTACATAAATCATCTGAGGCCTAATCATATGTCAGATATCTATGCAAATGATCATTCTGTTTGCCAGTCTCTATAATCTAGTAACTTTCAAAAGCACAAAAATCTGTAATCCCTTCCTTTCTCTTGGCCCTTTGCTATACAAGCTATTCATCTTGATTTATTTGCCTATTTTAGCTTTCCTCTTTTCTTTACTGGGAATAAAAATCATACTTTAGCTGAAACAGAGCTGATGGACATTATAACAATCCTCATGAAATCCCAAGCAAAACATCATGTGTTACAGACCTGAACTGCAGAGCAATATATAGAACAGTGCATCTTGACTGAATTTACGCAATTCAGCTTAAAATATGCTTTTGGAAAAAAACCCCAACAAAATAAAAAACCAAAACAACCTACCACTTCTACTCCAGACTTTCAGCTAATAATTTTTCATGTAAGAATGAATTAAACTTGCAATAAAAAAAATGCCATGTTATTGCAGTATTTGTGATAAATTGTTACAAATTCAATTTCAAGAAGAAAACATAAAAGATACAAGAAAAACATTTATGATTGATTTTGAATTATGGTCTATCTCTTACATTAGAATGACATTAAAAATGGAATTACGTATCTTCTGGTGTGGAAGAATTTTCCTTAGCATTTTTCTGTTTATATACTAAAAAGAATAAATAAATAAAAACATTCATTTGAAAAATAAAAAAAGCTAGTTAAGAAAAACATCTTTGTTGCCTATATGATAGGTAAGTATTAATATTTGGTATTTTTCTGTTTCTTTTAACAAAAAACTGTTGCATTTTAATACAGATATTTTTCTTACAATGTCATTTCCTTGGAGAAAAAAGAAGTGTTTCTCAATGAGTCTTTTTGCCTATTTTTGGCAGAATTTTTACACCAAATTGTTCAAGTTTCAAATTTCAATTAATGTGTATTTTAAGTTATTTTCCTGACCCAGTAGGTACTCATGAGTATTTTCTATTGCAAGGAATTTAAAAAACATTTCAGAAAACTCATTGCACTTTTTCCAAACAGGGACGAAGACCCACTTGTAAAAAAGAAAGTGTGTGGATTTTAACATTACCATTTAAAATTCTATTGTGTTCTTTCATCTTTATAAAAGGAGCATATCTTAAAAATAAAATAAGCTATAGCAATGATTGTTGTAATAGTCAACAAAAAATATAATTTAAATTAAATTTACTAACCACCTAAGCTTGAAAAAGATAGCGAGAAAGAAAAGAAAGTAGAGAAAACACATCGCATCTACTTGGTTATTTTCATAGCTAAATTAACTAAGAGGAAGTAACCAAAATATCTGCAGATATCCCAAAAGTGATTCTTTGGTCAGAACATGAAAGCCCAAAATTTCCTTCATTTTTTAACTGTTTGTCAAGTTTGTAGCAAAAGGTGGTGGGTTTTTTGCCATCAAATAACCTTTCTGAAACCCAATAGTAGAACACTTGAGGCATAGTTAATAATTTTATTTTCCATCACAGACAGAAATGCCTAGTCTGATATATATTTTTTGTTTCAATTAAAAGTAGAGTCATTCTTATATACTTAAGATTCCCTGTCTTCAGAGGATGAGTGGAGGATCCTGGTTGCATGGGTCCTAGAGATACAGTAAAAAGCCACTGTCTAATTAATTACCAACTGTTACAGCAACAAAATGATCACAGTTCCTCTTTGTGCTTTGCCTTTCACCAAACTCTAAAAGGCAGCTGGTTCACGTTTCTGCCTCTCAGATAGACTGGGGTGTGTGGGAAAGTGACTGCCCCTATGGAAGAGAAGGACCTATCCCTAAGAAGGGTCAGTCTCTGGTCTCTGCCCTGGGAATTATTGCTTTAATCTGCCTGATTTTAATCTCCCTGATTGCTTTAATCTGCCAATTGCTGGCACCAACAGGAATCAATGGGAAGGGAAACCTTCCCTGTGTGGCACATCTATTGTTTTTCTCTTCATTTATGTAGCAAAATCAACCCTGACTTGGCTTTGCATTCTGAAGTAGAAAAATTCCATTTTCCCCTATGTTTCTGATAAATTTCAACCTAAAGAACTGGGTTAAACTCAGAAAGGAACTGCTGGTCTGGGAACTGAAGGATGAAAGTTTCAGACATTTCTTCTTAGAGCTGTTTCATCTGGGAAAGCTCAAACTTGCCTCCTGCTCAGCAACCTGATTTTTCCATTCCCGATTTTAGGTGTATAATTGCTCTTGTACTTTTTTAAAGGAGGTATTTACGTCTCCACAAAGGTCTTGGATCCTATTTCAAGTCGGATGCCATTATCCTTCAGCAGACCTCAGTTGTACAGACTAGCTATATCAAAAAAACAGCTATGGATGAAGTGTTCTTATGACAGCCATGTTTATTTACTTCTAATTAAAGTATTCATTCAACTAGAGTCAGTCCTACCTGACTACCCAGTGGGACTTCTCTGAGGGTGTACTTAGGGCTCTGTAAGATCAATAAGCACACAGTCAAGAAATGAGTGAAATTCTCCTGATGACAGAGCATTTTTCAGATAATGTTTTGTTAGTTGCAAGTTCAAGTATTTTTATTTCTGTCTTGGCGCATTTGTAATATTTGTCACTTTCATTCCAGTTGAAGGACACTCCTTCAATGATGTTGCTAAACTTGTTAGGCATGTGCATTTTTGATATGTGGTATTCTTGTGCATAGTAAATTTATCTGTATTCAGTGTGAATTTCTGACATGCAGCATCACAGATGCTGACAAATGATTGATTAGATATGACAGAGGAAAATGAAGTATACTTGACATAAAGCATCTATACTGCAGTGTCAATACTTTGCTGTGCAGCTAGGAAGATAATTTATCTGTGTTCAACCTTCTTCATTTATTTCGCATTTACAATTATAAATAAACTTCAAATGTTTCTCTTTGTTTTGCTTCACCTTGCTCTGCTCCTACCATTGCCGCCCTACCATGCTCTGCACTGCAGTTTTTGAAATATATGTTCAGGAACACTCAGAATTTACTAACCCTGCCCAAAATTTATTCCTTTACACAGTGAGAAATGGAAAATGTTCAGTTAAGCTCCAAAACACTCAACATTTCATGAATAAAGAAAAATAAAGTCTAGCTGAAAAAAAAAATTCACAATGATTGTAAGTATCCTGCTTAAAGGAGCAAAAATATTTGTATTGTATACATTGATAGACAAACATTACCTTTGTATCAGACAGTGCCCAATATTACTCTTATGGAAACAAACTCCTCATGACAATACATTTGTTTAGAATTATATCCAATATTAATAGACAATGAGTGTGTGGGCACCAGGAACTTAAAGTACATTGTATTTCTCTCTGAATTTCACAAGTTTATTGCAACAACAGTACCTCACACCTTGTTTTATTGGCAAGTTCTGTTGCAGAGCATAATTAAATCAATTAGTATATGGGCATGACAATGTTCTGGTAAGTTTCAAGCTGAGGAAATGTAAATTGACTACAAGCTATTTGCAGAAAAAGAAAATACTTTTCTTAAGGAAACAACCCTCTTAGCCTAAAAAGCTATCACGAAGTTTATCTTGGGTATGAATAGCTGCATCTGTAATGGTTTAGTAGCTTCAAAAAACACCCTAAAGTTTAAATTTCTGACTGTAAATATTTAAAACAGCACCATTCCCATTTTTGCTTCAAAATAAATAGGTTTAGATTTTTCTCCTTTTTTTTTATCATAGAGAGAGTTCAATTGTAAGGTCTTCTTTCCTTTGGGTTTTTTTTTTTTTCTTTTCTTTCCCTTTTTTTTTTTTTTTTTTGGTTCATCTTTGTTTTTATTTTCTTTTTCAATGCATATAATCTTTCATGAGACATTTCTTGGGCATGATACAACAAGATTTAAATGCAGAACTGACACTAAATTAGTGGGAATTGCCAATTAAATCTAAGGCATAATATTGAGAGCCAATGTATCTAAGCACAGTTTCAAGTGTTTCCATATGGTGGAAAAACCTCCCTGAACCTGAGTGATATTTAAATTTGTACAATATAGCACTAGGAAAATACAGATAAAATTTTGTTGCTTTATATAGAACATCATTATCCCCAGCAGGATGACTGCCTGTTCTCTTGGGACCAGAGTTTAAGATCAAGTCTGAGCATTCAGTTTTCCTAGGTAAACAGAGCTCATGTATAATTGATGTTGATAGCGTTAAATGAAGCACTCATTGTCTCTTTTTTTTACTACCTGACTTCAGAATCACACTGACTGCAAACAATGAGAAAATCAAGCAACCAGCTCTCCTAGACTGGTTAATTGCTTCAAAGGAAGAGTGAATGGAAAAGTAAAGGCACTTCCAGTAACATCAACAAACCTAATATAAGTTGGCACCAACTAGAAAGAGTAATTTGACAAAATGAAGACTTTTTCACTGTAAAAGCAAAAATTCCCATGTATTCATCGAGGGACTTAGTCCCAAGAAATTCAACAGCAAGTTTGATAGATTCTTTCCATACCAAAATTACTGAAATTTGCAGTTGACTTGGATTTCTGTGAAAACCAAAAAATGCTTACATTCTTTTTTGTTGGATTACGTAAAATAGCTGATAAGAAAAATAATTTTGAATTCATTTCTATTATTAACATTTTTTTGTAAACATTTTGAATTGTAAAATCTTCTTTTTTGACAGTTTTAAAAAGGAATTCTGATTTCCCATGTTTTGAAACAATTTTAGTTTGGAAACTGTGGTATATAAACATTTATAATAAGTGATAGGGAATAAAATGGTTCAGAATTATTTATATTCTGACAAAAAAAATCTTTTTTTACTTTCTGTTGCACCTCAGTTAGAAAATGTTCTAATACCCTTCTCTTTTTCTGGATGGAAAATTGTGTCCTTGTAATTCTATATTCAGTGACAGCAACCGAATATAAACTAAAAGTATCCTCAAAAAATATTACACTACCTTCTGATCAGCATTTCCAGTCCCTGTTAATGGTAAAACCATAAATATACATTATCAGATGCAATCTAACTTCAGCATTATTGAATATGAAACTTTGCTAAGTCCAAGAGGACTATAAGGATGAAGCTATTTTGACATATCACAGCATAAAATGAAACTGAGAAAGCCTCTTTAGGTTTCCATGTAAAAGGTATCATTAAATAGAAAATCATTAAGGAAGTTTCTTCTCCCAGCCATTCCTACTTGAATACTAAAATAAGAAAATTTTCTTGTACATCTCTACATACTTCATGCATAGTGTACCAGTGTGGGAAGTAAATCTTGTACTGCAGAGAATTCCTGTTAATTACACAAAGTTCAAGCATTAATTGAAGTACTTTAGTGCTTCATTTGTACTCTAGAGTCTCTGACTACATCCATCTGAACATCCTGTCTACTTAAGAGAAAGCACTGAAGCCTTCAATGAAAACTAGGAGTCTAGAGGTAAAACTAGAAACAAGTAGTAAAGAAAAAGAAAATAAGAACAAAAGGGGAGAAAAAGGCAAATGGAAGACTAAAAAAAAAATTGGTAAAAAAAGCGCCCTGGTCTCTTTAGTTTTTTGAAAACTTTGGAATCTGTCAGTTGTTAAAAAGTTAAAACTCTGATCATGAAGTATCAAAGCAGGAAAATTACCACTCAAGATATCACAACAAAATTATTATAGTCTCATCTCTAATGAATAATACTTTCAACTAGACTAAAAGGAATACATGGAAAAAATGTACAGAAAACTTCTTTGAATCACCTCATCTTCTGGTTATACCAATAGATTTAATAAATAATAAAAAAAATTACCTCCACCTATATGTTTTGCCTTGACTCTGTTCTTAGACTACCACAGCTACAAACACACTGCTACTACTGAAGGATAGCACTAAGAAATGTGAGCCAAGACTCCCTATAATTCCAGTGGTACCACTTATAATAAGCACAAAATATTAAAAATGCAACAATATCAGAAGTTCAGAAAATCAGTTTTATTTAAATGTAAATTTAAAAAAAAATCTTCTTTCCTCCAATCTAGCAAAATTGCATAGCCCACTGATTTTAATTAAGATGGGAAAACTGTTTTGATAAAAGAAGAAATGACCCCAACATGTGCCCAAAACTTCAAATGAAACTACATATGAAGTGAATAGAAGAGAAAAATTATAGCTAAAGTTAAATTTTCCTCTTTGCTGTTTTTATACTTTTTTCTCTTTCTTTCTTTCTTTTCTTCTTTCCTTTTTATTTTCTTTTGGTATTTATGAACCAGAAAGCCCAGACTTCTCTAAATCTCCTTCTACAAGTATGAATATTGAAAGTATAAGTACACAAAACCATAGGAAGACTAAATGTAGATAAAGAATGTTTTCTGATTCTTTTGAATAAACATTTCATTCAAAATCACATTTAGCACATACAAACAAAAAAACCCCAAAGACACTCCTTATTGTAATCCAGCCATTTCTTTTTAAGAGCAGAAGGATAATCAAGAAGGCAAAGAGGTACACATAGCAGTTGATAAGCAACCCCAAAGTGCTCAGAATATAAGCAAAGTTGTGTCAACATAGTTTTCCCAGGAACAGTTGAATACAGCCTGGGCTTCAGCAGTCAGACTTCTTGATTACCAAGATCTTGATACCTTCTCTGGATGCCAGGGAAACTAGACCATGGCATGGACATCTTTGCTGCTGTTCCTCAGATTTTTCAAATTGTCTGAGAAAGTTTTGCTTTCAACTTTATTCGGTTGTGATTTTTGCTCACTCAGAAAACCAGCTCATAACAGAAAATAGTGACTTAAAATATCTTTGAGGATAATGGCTACAGCGACAATGGCATTCTGCCTATGCAAGTGATGACTCAAATAAGAATACAAACTTTTTCTTTCCCTTTGTATATCCTTCATTTCAGCACATGTGCATTTTCTATTGGAATTAAATCCTACATTCTTAAGAAATATATGAAAAAACTATTTTTAAAATTAGTTAATCAGTAGAAAGAGGCCTGGATGTGAAAGACACCTATAGCTGCATAATTTGGAATAACAGTGGATAATATTCTCTGCATATCACAAGGAGGAGAAACATAGATCTTACTTTCCTAATATATTTATAAGTAGTGAAATTGTAGAAGCCTGAATTATCAAGGATGAATTAAAGTACAAAGATCTTACTGAAAACATACACACTCATATAGATTGTACTTGAAAGTATTGTGGTATGTACTTCCTGGAAATTGATTTAATGATCCATTTTCATAAGACCCAAAACAAGTATCAGATAACTACCTACTTTAGCAAATGACTACAAGTATCCAAGATTTCACTAATGGTAGCTGCAGTACAATGCAACTAGTGTTGTATATAAATCTATTAAAATGCTAATTGGTTCATCAAGCTATTACTAGCACTAGTTGCCTCTGCCAATACAATATTAGCATCTCTATTTGAGTCTTTCTTGGAATTAGGGAGTCAATTACAATACCCTTAAGATCTGTCAAAGGTAATTGAATGAGGTATATTTAACTGACATATTCTGAAGACTACAAATGTATACTGGGATTCTATTTTTTAGGAATCTGTTTTCTTTGGATTGAACTTTGCCCTTTTAGGTGTGTTTCACGCCATCTCTAAAGGCGTTCGTAAGTAGAAGCCTTGTGGAGAATAGGAATGTAACACAGTCTTCTACAGTGCCTGCAGTCTCTCCAGGACTCAGTGATGTGTATCTAAATCTCTCTAACACTCATTCTGTACAGTCACTGATGTATTTGCAGTTCTGTACAGCAGCTGCTGACACATAACCAGTTATTTCACAATGAAACCTATAATAACTGTTTCTTTCCAAGTGAAATTTTGTCAAAACTGGCACCTAGATACTGTGACTGCTGTGATACAAACATCTGAGAGAGGGAAAACCAGCCTGAGAGCTACACTCATTCTTCTGTTGAAGTGTGTGTGCAAAAGCATGAATGTCTAAAGTCATGGTGGTTTCTCACATAGTTTAATTTTACTCTTTAAATCCTAATCAGTGTTACATTTACATCATTTCACAGTTCAATCTTTTCTGGTCTAATACAAAATGACTTTTCTCTAAAACACAGCGTAAGTAGAGAAGAGAACACTTTAACCTCATCAAGAAAGCACAATGTAAAGACAAATGTTGACTGGAAGCATATGCTAAACTTCAGTGAAGTAACTGCATTCTCCTGTTATTGCAACTCTTTTGCAGTTTATTATGCTCAGTGATTTTGTCATGTCTCAAATAGCTGTATAATTTGTGCATATGCCTCTTTGAACCAGAAGCATAGCCTGCACCTTTTGGAGAGATGGATCTATTACAGAACAGGTTCAGACAGAGTATTTTAAGCAAATGGGAACATAATGTACCTGTACTTCCAAATAGGTACTCTTTTTGACATTAACTTTGCCCCAAGTGCAAGCTTATATACATTCTCTTTGGTGAGAATGCAACCAAACCCATGATCTTAATGAAGAAACATATCAAACTGGGAAGCATATACTACAGTGGAAGCTTTTAAACTGGAAACACACCAAAAACATTTTAAAGGCCTCAAAAGCTCTGTTACCAGATAGTAGGAACCAGATAAATGATGATAACTAAATGACTTCCCGACTCTGAACTTTGTGTACACAGTAATGTGGTTTGCAACTGAGCAACCAAACATTATTGCCTTGGAGTGTTTTTCAACTAGGAATTCTGTGATAAGAAATGTTCTGGTTCACGGGAAGTACTGAGGGTTGAAAAACATAAGGTATACAAAACATTTGGGAACACAGCTATTTTCTCTGCGTGAATGTTTCCTTGCTTGTATGTTCTCCATCACTTAATTCCTGTAGTGCTGGCCAAGTTCAGAAGGACTAAACATTGCCCAAGTCACAACATGTAGTTCTTCCTCATGCCTGCACAGCTCTACAACGCTATTTACAGACATCTGCAGCTTGTAATCCTTTTTCTCTAGTCCTGGTCATTTACACTCTTTGAGGATTTTTCAATCCATTAAATATGACCTTTCAATGTCCTGTTGGAGTTGTATAATACAGTTAATGCATGCCTTTGTCCTCAGGGCCAAAGTATATGGAAGCAGCCCATGTGCTACCCAAAACAATGAATTTTTTTCCACCTTTTACTGGAAAGATTTTAAACAGTGGCTCAGTAACCAAAGGTGCTATGACTTTTAAGAAGCTTTGCAGTCACACAGGACTCAATACCCAAATCTGAGGCTTTGTTCTCCTCAAGCACAGCATTTTCCTCTTAATAGTTGTTTATAGGTACATAGTGACTTCATACTTCCACTACCATGGATCAACTTTCTTGTTCTAATATCAGTAATAAGCAATTAAAAATAATAAGACTAATTATAACAGTGAATATATCAATCAATGTACGTTAAATACCAGGTTACATCTGTAGTATTTGAGTAACTGGAAGAATGCTTATGGCTTGGCACCAGAGCTAATAGCAGGAGATGCAGAAAGAAGCACTGAAGCTCACAGGGAAATTTTGTTTATACTTCACTGCCTGCTTGTCTGGTCTGGGTTTCAAAAATGCATGTTTAAGAAAATGGTGTCTACAAACCCTCTGTGTAAGGACTATATTGACTTATTGAGCAGATTTATATGGATGATAATTTTCCACAAAATGAAAACATAATTCACCCATGATTGTACCCGAGTCTAATTTTTTTGAAATTTTCCACAAAGTAAGGCAATGTTTCTTTTCCGAATCTGACATCAAAGACTCTGATAAAATTCAGAAGTTTTCCTAATTTGCAAGACAAAAGGCCAAAAGCAAACAGACAACAGTTTCTCCTGGAAAGAACAAAAGTTAATTGTTTCTATCTTCTGTGTCCAGTATAATTTATCAGATTAAGAAAATTGTCCTTGATTTAAAGCCCTGGACAATGTCTATGAAATGCAGCCTGTAGGCTAAGCAGCAGAACATCTGTCTCCTGAGAGAGCTGGGCAGGATGCTAACAGCAAAGTGCAAGTTGTACTCGGTGTACCTTCAGCTGGGTGCATTGTGCCAGCAGCAAAGTCCTGGGAGCTGGAACAGTGCATGAGGAAACTGCTATAATTTTTTTCTCCTTTTTTAATCTTGCTGTCTCCTATTGTGCTTCTATGCATAATAAGCAGTCCTTAAGCTCTTGGCTCTGCCTGACAGCAGTGGCTCCATGGCTCACAGATGGTTCATGGAGACTTTAGCCCCCCATTTCTGTTGACTCTTTCAGGCACTGAGAGTTTTGTCTGTGACTAAGCAAATCTAAAAGTAACTTTCTTTATATGAGGTGTTGTCAAAGATATTCATTCGTCTTGGAGCCGCTGCAGAATATTTTCCCAACCAGCTCAATTGGGAACATCTAGGAGAGCAATTCTTTCTCATTTCCAGCAGCGTGATCATACTTACTCTGCAGGAAAGAGAAACGCTGACTCTGTGAGTGGTTGGATTGGCAACAGTTGTCCAATAAGCACAGTTCAGCACTGCATTCTGTAATGCCAGGTCTGTAGTTAGAAGAGTTGATGCCAGAGAAATGTATTTACTAGGTCAGGACATTCTTTTTCTTTGCACAAAAAGAGCTACATAAACATTATTTCCAATATGCAGAAAGCAGTTCTTGATTCAATGGCTGCGCATGTCTACAATATGCTGCTGCTGCTGAGAACAAAATGGACAAGGTAGAACTGCATGTCTGAAAGATGATGTGATGTTTCAGTGGGTCCCAGTAGGCAGAGCATGATCTACATGTGGTGTTCTATGAAGCTTGCAAATGTCTCTGAAACATCATGTTGGTGATGTGTCTGGTTTCTGAATGAACAAACAAGCAGAAATTCAATATGGATGTAGAGTCAAGTACGTATTAATGACCATATTTATCTCAAATATGAAAGGACAGCTGCAAATGTTGTTGTTAAGGAGTTGCCTGTTTTTATCCATTAAAAAAAGCAAATCTCTTTCCTGTGCCGTTTGTTACATGAATCACATTGTGTCTGGTTAGATCAGCCTGTGTTGTATCAAAAATGCACACTGTGTGTGCTGACAAAGCCCAAAGCAATACAGTAGAGGATACATTTTCAGCCTAATAAGTGGGAAGCTACAGCTGTGTCTTCTACCAACAATGACACGCATTGTATTTGCTTTCCAACATGCAGCTTTTCACTGTGGGCTACATGTGCTGTAGGCAGAAGTTACCTGAGTGGAATGCAATAGGCTTTGAAAACAAGCGTGTACACAAACCTGTAATATGGTCAGAAGAAATGAGATATCCTCATTGTATTCAGTATTGATACAATTATTATAGGTGCTCAATATACTATTTTGTCACAGTGATCCTGGTGCAGCCATTACATTATTGCAAGCTCCCTGATACAGGAAGATACAACGGTTAAGAGCTGGAATTCTCACATACTAGATAACATTGTAAATCCTGCTCCAGAAATAATTCTTAGGTAATATGATTGAAGAGGGACATAGTTCAGTGAAATCCAGGCACAAAGAGTGGTTTATTCCCACCCATTTATATCTGTGTTCTCCCCCTACCTACCCTATAAATCTCCTCTCGCTCTTAATAATTGCAACATTCTCTGTAATTGTTACTTAAATGTTTTCCCTCTCATTTCTTAATTTTACTTTATGTGTCACCCAACCTCATAATAATGCATCTTTACAAAGAAAACTTTATGGAATACAGAATTTAAAGGATCTTAACATTTCCTTTTTTTTTCCTAGACTTGAGTAGGCAATAGTGATACATAATTCTTGTTTATCTATTAAATATTTAGCTATTACTAAAGAAGAAAGTGAATTTAAACCCTCACAATATGAGTTCCATCTAAGAGGAATCATCTTCCTTTTATTTCCTTCTTCCTTTTATTTCCTTCTTACCCCCTTTCTTATTTCTCTCTTATAATTTGACTAAAAACACTTTGGCGAAGGAAATATATTTTTATTCCTTTCAGTTACTTCTAGCAAATGTATGCTGTATCTAATAATGTCAAATAGGTCTTGTCTTACTACTCCATTGTCTCCCAAACCATAGGTCTCACACACAGGTTTCTGAGGTTAGAAGTACTAAAAGACACTCACATTTAGGCATAACTTAATTAGCATGCATCTAGGAAGAAGCTGCCAGGACCTTCCAGCATTTCTGCAGAATCTGGTGAAAGACAGGGATAGTCCTGAATGATGGCAAAGCAAACTATGAAATGCAGCACACATACACCCATAAGAAAACACACATAGATGCAATCAGCTGTTCTTGTACCTCTTGTGATCAATGGATACTTATCGTTGCTTTAGGAGGCAGCCCTTTGGATGACTCTTCCCTAAGGAAATCCAGCCGTGTCATTTAGGAAGACAACTTTTGTCCAGACTAATTTTGTGTGGTATAGAGTTCCAAACTTTTCCAGTATATTTTCAGGCAATTTCTGAAACCTTTGTTTTCTTCATCATTAGGATATCTTCTACATATAAAGGAGAAATTTCAGCATGTGAAAGAGAAAAACACTAATTCTAATCAAGACAACATAATCCTTTGATCCATATTAAACAAGTGTTCTCATCAAACAAAGCCTTTTCGTCTCAGAAAATGGACACATTTTTGAGGCTTATAGTGTATAAATGTTCTTTCCTGGTCTTCATGAAAAACAATATTTTTTTAAGTAAGCACTGCTTAGTTGCAATTAAAAACATTATTTTGTTTAAAAATATTTCAATTTCATTTTAAAAATAGGGCTATTCTTGCAACATGTTGCATTTGGAAAATTTTGTCATCATATTCCAATTTCTGATAATTAATATGAATAAACTAAAGTCACTGTAAGACTATTTGTTTCCTTCCAAAAGGGAAAAAAAATCCTGTATGTATATTTATGACTATATTTGAACTTGCTTTGTGAAATTTCTTTCCATGAATGCCTAATTATTTCTGGATTATGCAGGCCAGTAGATAGAAAAGAAATCAGATTTTAAGAGACTGTAACAGTTTTGCTAAGTTTCATTAGAACACCTGCACTGTCTGTGAAGAAGAGTAGTCAATAAAATCAATTACATCTATCCTTAAATAAAATAGAAAGGCAAAATGCATTTGTGATGTACCGGATAAAGGTCATGTGCTAGGGACGTTCAATATTTTAAAACCATTGAATAAGAGGAGAAAGTCAGACTCAGAAGAAAAATCACGCCCTGTTTCTTCTTCTATACCATGGGTTCCTTTCCCTGCTTTTACTGACCTTGATGTCAGTTTTCATTATGTTACATGCAGTTTGGTGTGTTTGAGGAGGTTTCTGCACAGCATCACAACTATGCAAGATTTGTAGATGCCATTTTTCTGTCTCTAAAAGACAAACATGCACTTGCTTGTGATACTGAGCTTTATTTCAGTTGGAATCTATAAACCTAGTTAGTATAAGGAAGAATTGAGAAGGAAAGAAGGCAATATGAGCCTGGGTAATTTTTGTCCAAATACTTGTTCTTCTTCTGTACAAGAGGATTTTTCCACAAGTGGAAAGTAGTGTGACCCAATCATCTGCAAGATGCATACGGCACATTCCTATTTCTTTAAGAGGCAGAAGAGAACAAGCTTTGGATCAGCAGATACTGCAGGAACAACAAAATATTGCCTTCTACCTACCAGAGCTTCCTGTGGGAGGTGCAGAAACCAGTGTGTTTGGCAGCTGCTGCTTGTGAGAAGGGAGGGAGCACTATTGAATGGAGACAGGTAGAGGGGCCCCAAACCCCAGGTGTAACCTCATTTACTGTTTTGCTTGGATCACCCATGCTTTGGAAGCATGACACCAATTTCTTACTGTGCAAGACAAACACAATGATTGTTGAAATAGCTCAATGCACAGTGAAAGCAAATTAATCTATGCATTTGGGAAACTAGTAGAGAAGGAAATGTCTTCCTAACCCTTAGTGGAAAATAAACCTAAAACACTACCTATCTATATTGGCACAAGAAGAATGTTTCCAATAATGTAAAATCTGACATCTGGCAAAGCAAACACTTGTTCTTAATTATAAGGCAGCTGTCCCTGTCCAAATTAATTGTAGCCTCAAAGTTAGTCAACTACATCAAGGCATAAAGTATCTTGGTTTCACTTGTAACATATGTTCTGCCAAGATATCACAGTATAAAATGCATAGACTTTTGTTGGTGATTACATTACCTTAGTATTGTACAGTATTGTCTTTTGAGCCTTTTTTTCAAGAGATAGTTATTTCTTATGAGCAGTGGTCCATACTGGAATATATTAGGGACACAGTTTAGTGGTGGACTTGGCAGTGCTAAGTTAAGAGTTGAACTCCATGATTGTAGAGGTCTTTTCTAATCTAAATGATTCTATGATCCACTATTGAGCAAAACTGCTAAGCTGTTAGGAGTGAAGAGCCAACTGGCAGTTATTAAATTAAACTGCTCTCCAGGTCAAGGTTTTTTGCAGATAAATATATGTAAATCACTCTTATTTGAAGTTATAGAATCACAGAATCATTCAAACTGGACGTGACCTTGAGCAATCTCTATGCCAATCTCCTACTCAAAACAGGGTCAGGTGCTCAGGTATTTCAGGAGTTCATCCAGTTAGATTTTGAACACCCCTGAGGGTGGGGAACGCAAAATCTGTTCCACTTCTTGACTGCTTTCATGGTGAAAAAAGGGTTTTCTGACATCTAGTCAAGTCTATTTTTTCAAGTCCAGTCTGCTGTCTCTTACCCCTCCAAACAAGCCCCACTGTAAGGCTCAACACTGTCTTCTTGCTGAACCTCCCTGCCAGCCCCCTCCCAGATGCTGAGGATTGCTCTAAGGTCCTTCTGAATCTGTCTCTATCCCAGGCTGAACCAGCTCTGGTCCCTCAGCCCCTCCTCGACAGATGCATGCTCCATCCCCGACCACCCTGGTAAACCTTGCTTTAGTTTACCAATGTCTTTCCTTTACCAGGGGACCTAAAACTGGACCATTCTTCCAGATGCAGTTTAACAGGTGCTAAGTAGAGCAGAATGTAGCAGAAAATAAAAATATTGCCAGGCTGTGGTTACAAACACTGTGCCAAGTCTATCTTTATTTCTGACTGGTCAGCATGCAGATAAGATTATTAAGTTAATAAAATTTTGACTCACTTTCTAAAACTTGTAGTCCTGGTTCGTGCCTGTGATGTTTTGGTTTCTCTGAAACTCTTTCCCAGAGACTGTTCTGTCAACAAGAGACATGTTTTCCTAACTGTAACCTACGTTTACATTCCTTTCCCTAGGAGGGACTTCTTCTTGACGTCCCTCTGACTTGACCAATGTAGGTGAAGAAGTTTATCTTTTTTCCACCCATTGGGTTGTTCTTTGTAGAATAGCATAAAAGAGAAGAAATAACTAAAAATAAAAGAGTCATTGTCAGCTTTCTGAGTCAGAGTCCATATCGTTGTAATCTTGAACAGCGTCAAAAACTGATACTTTCACTCTTAAAACATCTACTTCCATCATTTTGCTGGACAATCAAACACTTCACTTTGGCTTTGCAACAAGTACATATTCTGAAAACAGCTCTGTAAAAAATAACAAATGAAAAATTAAGCTTTGCAATAAGGACATAACTGAGAGGGAAACAAAGCATCATTGTTATTATTCAGAGAGAGCTGACCATGCTGGAGGTGTAGGGTGTATCCCTGGTAATACAGAAATTCAAGATTTATTCTTTCTTTCTACAAGACCCACCCAATCCTTGGAAACACGTCTACAAATACTGTTTTAATAAGCCTTTGTTCCTGAACAACTGTGTCATTATATAATATCCTCAGTTAAAAAGAAAAAGTAATGTGACCTAGAACATGAACACTCTCAAGTTTATATAAATGTATGATATTTATATAACAAGAAGTTAGGTAAGCACTTAGTTTAGACCCTGATGTTTTTGTGAAGTAGCCTCCTGCACTTATAGGCAGAGGCACACACAGATATTATAGTTCTCTTGAAAAATGATACAATTCACAAAATTGCTGTGGATCTCTAAGTACTGCAAATATCTCTACCTAGTGATTAAATTTGATTCCAAAATTTTAGTACCTACCCTGCAGACAATAAATGAGGAAATAATTTTAGTTATGGACAGAGTAAGAAATTCTCTGACTTGTGGTTACAAAATGGTTACAAAAATGTAACCATTTTTGGTGGGGAGTGTCTAGTGGACACAAAGTGGAGGACAAAAGTTCTTATACAAAACTCTTTTCAGTACTGAAAAAGGCTCTGAAATTCACAGGTTTTAACAATTTACTTTCACACTTGGTCATAAAACTACTGAGGACATTTCTGCAGCTTCAAAATTTGATTAAAAATTTAATTTATGATTAAGGAAGCTAAATTATTTTGGTGCTCATATTCCACTTTTTCACATATAAATTTGTCTCAATTATCATTTGATACAATCCAAATAATATTCCATAGAGATTCACTTTCTGAGTTTGTATTAAGATATGCTTATATTAAAAACTAGCTATATTTCAAAAGAGAAGAGCATATCATACTCAGACACTTTGACAGATAAAAGGGTTAATTTGGCCAGTTTTAAAGTATACATGTGTGCTTGTGTTTTCAGGCAGTTTTGTCACACCACAAGTAAATAATAATTTAATTTCTTATTAAACATATGAAATGTGACAAACAAAACATCAATGAGCAATAACAACAAATGGTGACAAATTAAAAGTGACAGCCTCCTCCAGACACTTCCTCCAAACTGATTTCCCCAAAAATTCTGTATTTAACTACTCTTTGGACACTCCTTGTTTATGGAGTACTTATGATATATTGCACTTATGGTTGGAAAAAACTGCTTCCAGAAGGTATCAAATAACAGAATGCAAGTATTTCATTGTCCTTAGTTTTCTAATGCTATTCTCATTCTCCACACATGGCAACTCATCTTACTCAGGATGTTGCCAAAGATTAAGGTGACATCTTGATAATGAAGGTTATCATTGGCCTACCAGTTTGGGTAACACATGTGTAGAACAGCAGGAGAGGAGCCACAGATAAAGTAGGTTTGTTTTTTTTTTTTTTTTTTTTTTTTTTTTAATCTCTAGACATAAAGATCTTACATAGATAAAGGATTCAGATTGTAGAAGTGATGCCTTAGGACAAATGATGACTTATCTCTTAGTCAAACTTAGGATTCCAATGTCAGCAATATACTTAGGGTCTCTCTATGAAATGACCCTCTAAGGGTGCATCATGCAGTAAGTAAAATAGATGTCATTGACTGCTTGTGCACAAGCAAAGTAAAAGTGCTGGAGAAGCCCAGGACTGCCTGACCAGTCCAAGCAACGGAATAGCCCAAGATAGTTGTGGCCTGTGGGAACTACCACTCACCTAAACTACTCCTGGGCACATTTGGGAGTGAGCATGGGCCAGCAGCTGTTCCCAGCAGGTACCTGACCTGGGGGCTGCAAGAGGTTTCAATGGTTTGGGCATGGGCTGTTCCCAGACAGCTGGTCCCTGTGGATGAGATGGTGGTCCTGGGAACATCTGATGGACTAGTACGGGTTTCACTTCCACTGCTCTGCCTGTGCAGTAGCTGCAGGTCAGCATGCCCTGCTCCAAACTTGGGGAGCACAGGCCAGCACATATGGCCTGCCTTTCACAATAGCTTTGTAAAAGCTATTGTGAGCTCAGCCCTGCCATGATACAGCCATGGCTTTGGGTTGTTTCCTAGAATGTTCAGGATATGTCCAGGACTGGTTTTGTCATGCCATTTGTAAATCTTGTTATCAGATCACTTCCCAGGCAGCAAGATTACCTGTAAAATACTTAGGTATGTTCCATAATTATCAATATATGTGTATTTTGATAGTTATCAAAATTAAAATCAGAGATATGCTTTGCTCATGCCACGTCTGATGGCTTTCCTTAAACTCTGACCCTTTAGGAACTATTAGTTTCTGTGTAGAAACATATGTTTTGAATTTGTGCTAGTGTGTGTTCAAGTGATTTACTGTAGAATAATTAGATAATTTAATTGACACAATTAGCAGCAATATTTGTGGAAACAACATATAATGCCTCACTTCTTGTGTCCTTGTTTTGTCATGCCAATTATCCTCTGCTTTTCTAATCAAATGATTTTATAGGAGACTCACAATGAGATACTGAGTGTAACATGAGACTTTATCATTAAAGAAAAAAATTCAACTCCTTGCTTTTCAAGAGACTGATCACTTCTTCTTATTCAAATCATTTATTACACCATCCTGGCACACAGAACTGCTTGTGAGTTTTTTTTGGCTTAAAAGAAAATGCCTAGTGTTCATCAGACAGTGAGGGGCTGATACTACTGAATAGAGAGAACAATAGTGCAGCAAGTACTCTGGAAGATTCCCCACTGGGCTCTGCTGATAGACTTGAAGTTTGACCTGCAATGCCCTCTGTTATTTTATTGTCACTGGATGCCAATTAAGTTCATCACTAAAACTGCAGCAACCTGTTCACCACAGTTTGATATCTCTGCTGAACAAACCATCTCATTCCCATGCAGTAGTTCATGAACGAGTGGAACAATTTTCACCTGTTCAGAACACAATAAAATTGATTTTGAAATCAAGTAGCTGTATCTTTTATCAGTAAAGTCCATTTGTTCTATAAATGGAAACTAATACCTCTGCTTAAACTGATGTGACAGTCAGAACATGATGTCATCCCAAAATATTTGTGCACTGAACAGGTTTTCTAGGATAGAAATAGACATCTTGAGGCATGAGCAGCCCAGCTTTGGTGTGTAAGCTGGTACTTGTTGGTGTTGTATGTGGTTTTCAGAGTTCTCCTCTGCAATAAGCCTACACATCTGGCAACGACACTGGGAGTGGTGAGTATACACACAGCTGGTCATGCAATAATTCAAGCATTTATGGATTTGGAAAATATCATAAGAGGGAAGGTGCTGTATATCTACTCATGATATTTCTGCAATGTACATGTGTACACCAGATCATGAGGCAAGGGTATGACAAATTGCTGGGGAGAAGTTACAGCATGAGACACTGACATGGTCCCATCACACTCTGTGGCTAACACTGCCTGAAAGATTAGGCATCTCTGTTTTGAGTTGATTCTCATAAGGAAGCAGAGCACAGAATACACAATACACAAATTCTTCCCTTACCACAAAGATTTTATTGTTATGGGAAAATAGTTGAGATGATGAAGCTAAATGCATCTTATTTTGTGCTAGCGATTTTGTAACACAGCACTAACTCTTAGTGTGCACCACATAACACAACTGTAAAATAGAAATTATAAATTCTATTATTCAAGTAAAAGAACTAAAATATATTAGTTTTGTTTAAAAGTAACCAAATTTCTTTTATATTCATACGTTTTCTTTTCAACATCTGGACCTCAATTAAGAAGAAAAAATAATGTGTTTATAAGTCTGCAGAGTTTTCTTTATGTTTTTTATTTCTGTGCTGCTGCAGTATTTTCAGTTGTAGCAGCTATATTATGAACTCATGAGCTAAGCAGTTCCAAATTGGAAGTGTACCAACCACTCCTACTATTCAACAAAATGTTTTCAAGAGCAGTTAAAAATACCAAGGGAAAAAAATATCCAACCCTCATTCTACATCAGATTCAAGCTTAGTAGTAACAAAAATAATCCTTTTGGGACCTAAGTTGTCAAATAAGTTTAGCATTCTAAATCCATAGTCAGCTCTTGTTTACACAGAGAATTTCTAAGAAAGAAATTCTGATGGTTCTCCTGTCCTGGTATTGTCATTTGTGAGGGAGCACATGTAGGCAGGAGTCCACTATCCACATCTATTGTTACCACCATCTTTCTCCTTTCTATGCATCTTGATGTGGTGGTAAAACCAGATTTGTTGGAAGGAATATAGTCCTCAACATAGTTCATTTTCAAGCAAGTATAGAGGTTGACTAAACTACTGCAAGCAGTTAACTACCTTTTTATGATTTCCAGATCAAACACAAGGACAACAATGTTTAGATGAAGTCTCCAGCTGTTGCTGAAGATTGAAGACTGTACTGACACTGGTGAAAGTGATCTTTTCCATACCTGACCAAATCTTTTGGCAATAAAGGGGTTTTTTGGGTGGTTTTTTTTTGTTTGTTTGTTTTTGTTTTTGTTTTTGTTTTTGTTTTTGTTTTTGTTTTTGTTTTTGTTTTTGTTTTTGTTTTTGTTTTTGTTTTTGTTTTTGTTTTTGTTTTTGTTTTTGTTTTTGCTGTGGTGCTACTAGTTGTTTGATGGTGAAACACACAAAAATGAAATCAATTTGGTAACCTCTTATAGAAAGCCTGTAGGTCTGCACTGGTCTTTAATTTGATTTTCTCAGAGACAGAGACTTACAGTTCATACCTGTGTAGTAAGAAGTACAGGACAAATAAAGATAGTGGGACTGAGGGACATTACTGTTTTAACACTCTTTTAACACTTTCAAAGCTGTCTCCACCTGAGGATCTGATCTATGTGTCTAATATTAACACACCCTTTAAGGCCCACAGCATTTTTGTGATGTGATAACTAAGATTCCCATCATGTCATAGAGAATGATGTTATAGATACCAGAACTATGCTGTACCTTTTCCTCCTGTCTGAGACTTATTCAAAACTCTGAAATTCAGCATCTATTGTATATGCTAATGTAGTTGATGTCCTATTTAAATTTATTAACTATAATAGACAACAAAGTTATAGATCTAGGTCCAATATAGGACTTCAGCATTTCTAAAGAGAAAGAGAGCAATGTCTTTCAGGCACTGCAATCCATTTTGGTATCCACAAGGATTTATGCAGTATACAGTACAGTGTGATCTTTCCCAAAATTACCAGGAATCACTGAAAAACACTGAGCAAGGGAAATCTTAGCTCCCATGCTTCATATGAGCAAAGGAAACCTGAGTCCATGAAATGTTTGCTTCCATGTATCCTTGGAAGAGCAGAGTTCACTACATTGCTTTTAGAAGCCAGATGATTTATAAGACTGTGCCTACCATTTAGAGAGCAGTTTACTTGTCAGAGAATTCACCTGGGAACTCAGAGACCTGCTCAGGCTTGGGTAACAAAAGGTGGAAAGGCTGAGGTTTTTCTCACTAAAGTGCCCTAAGCCGTAGGCTGATCCCTACTAGTTCTGTGCAGAAAGCCGATTAAAAGCAAAACTCTGTATAAAAGTAGGTATCTCACTCACTTAAAGGTGGGATTTAGAGCTCCACTTTTCTAAGTGAATCTTCTGTTAAGCCAGGAATGTCCAACCTACTTAGCAGTACATCAAAAGAGAATCTTCATTTGGTCAAAAGCCATACTACAACTTAGAGAGCCCAGGAAGCCACTCCAGGACATGGACTATGAACAGAAGGTGACAAGCATTCTTCAGGGGACACACTGTCCCAGTGCAGGTCAGACCTGGTTCTAGCAGTTCCCATAGCCCAGAACTGAGATATACCAAATATCCTTATCCACACAATCTGATGCCACAAAAATTGTCCTCTCACTTTGGATCATTATGATATTTTATTAACTGGCCACAGACACAATCCCTTACTGTTTTTAAAATCTGAAGTAAACAGAAGTGCAGTGTTAAAACCAGATCCTGTCAAAGTAAGTTGGTCACACTTAAATAAATTGAACAAATTATGACTTTCTGCAGCATTCTCCCTATCTTAAATTCCCACTGGGTTTCAAGCAAGAGTTGTTTACCTAAGCCCCCAAGCCAAAACAGTACAAGTAACACCTGGAGAATGAAATAGAGGAGTGATCTGAGATTTCAGGGTTCCTGTTCTTAGGACACATTTGCAGTATCATGTTTAAGCATCATCATTTTAGGTCTAGGCAGAATTTCAGATTCAGCCTAAATCATGTTTTAGCACATACAATGTTAGATTTTTCTTGATATTTTTATGCTGTTCCTTTTAGCCAGGTCATCTTCTATTTTAAGTAAGTCTATTATTCTCCCTGAATGTTTAGGGGTGGAAAGCCAAGACAGGAAGAGGATAATTTCTGTCCTCTGTCTTCCTCTTCTTGAAAACTCCTTCTCTGTTATGTCTTTTGGGAAGTCAGATGTTGCACTGAGGGCAAAATCTGATCTTACTCAAATCAAAGTGAGGTTTGCATTGACTTCTCTGGAAATAGTATCGAGTCCTTAACATGATTTAACCCACAAAGAACAGCTTTCTGAATCTGATTAAGCACATTCTGTAATAATTGTTCTGACAACTTGTACCTTCCTTTCCATGAGCTGACACTGAGCTCTGGGGTAATGTGGCTCCCAGTTAGATGGAGATTAAGTGATGCAGGAGATGTTATCTCATCTTTGACCTTCAGGACCACCTCCAGAATGAGATACATTACTCTGATCTCTGGAAGGGGAAATCAGTCGCGTTTTGCTGACTAAAACTGCCTTTTTCTTAGTAAAATTACAAAAATACCTCAAGGAAAAAGCGTTATTGCTTTGCACCAGAATTGGCAAAACTGCACATTTTGTCTGTTTGGATTTGAGATTTAACACACATCTCTGCACAGCCCTCCCCCTCTTCAGTGTTCTTCTGAACAGAATATCAATGTCACCAGAGAGGAGTCATCTTTCCCTTTTTTTTATTTCTCCTTTTCTGCTGTTACTCCTCGCTGAGTTTAAATTTCATTTGCTTTGGCAAGAGGGCTTCTATTTTTTTTCCTTTAAAAGTTTTAATCCACCTTGTAACACCACCCAAAAAGAAGCGAAATTAAGCTGCAGTGTGTACTATGAGAGAAAACCTACTTTATTTATCACCCAGTCCTACTTCACCGTACACTGACCTAATTACAGCCCACACCACGCGGGGTAGGAGGAGCGGCAGAAGGAGCGCTTCTGCCACCTAGTGATTCCCAGTCCCCAGCAGAATCCCTTTGTGGGATTGACATTTTCCTGTCCCCGGCACTCGACAGCAAATGACCTTCCCCAGCCCGCCTGCCTGGCTTATCTACATACTGCTCTCTTCTCCTTTTTTACTGCTCCAAAACAGCTTTCACGGATGAATTCGGAACTACAGCTGGCAACACTCAGTAGGGCAGGTGGGGTTTAAAAAATCACTTGGAATGATGTAAAGTATAGCAAAAAAACCCAAACCCAGAATGTTCGAACAGTGCTAATACGTGGCTGAAAACAGAAAATATTTTGCATGCACAGACACAGGCAGGGGTTTTCAAAGGGAGCACGGAGAGCTGGGTGCCACTGTGGCTGCCACAAATTGGATATACAAATGATTTGGGTCTTAAGTACTTGTGCAAGATTTTGCTTCTCCCTCTCCAGCAATTATATTTTTGGTAATCTTAATCCTGTAAAATGACAGGTGACCATGCACCAATTAGCCTATTCATTTATAATAACATCTTCAGCGTGACTATCTTGGGCTGAAAATGGAAAACATAAATACTTTCCTATTTCTGGAGACATAAAAATATTACAGAGCGGAACCAAATTTGATTGTTGGAAAATCAAGGTATTTTCTTCCATTATTTTTCTTTAAAAGCATGTCAATATTTTTGTTCAGAGTGGCTCTGAAGGTAATTTTTCTTAATTGAGATGTTGATGTTAAATTAAATGTACACCATTGACACCACTTGCTCTCACTCTCATAAGTGAGAGTACGTGATCTCTTAAGGATTCCTGTAAGCAAATTTGAACATTTTCCCCAACATGTGCAGATCAAGTGAAATGTCAGCTATTGTTTTAAACTCTGTTTATATAAAAAACTTTCATCCTTTTTTCCATTGTTCTAGTGAAAGGGTCCAACACAACCAGTTTCTATACTTTACTTTTATTTTCATGTAAATTCTAATGAATGAAAATTAAGGTTTCAGGATGCAGCATTAAACAATCAAAAAATACTCTGACAATTGCCTCCACAATTTCCAGCCATTTTCAGTCATGTTTTTTCAGCACCCAAGACAGTATGTCCAGGGTCTTTTAAAAATGTGAAATGTATTCTGCAAATTTGTCTTCTCATTGTAAGGAATATTACCACTATCTTTCACAAAGATTTCATAGTGAGCCACTGGTGTGAACGAGGGGATTAATAACATTCACTCTGCTCTCATGAATGCTCAGGTTGTCCAGAAAGGTGCCTGGTTTGAATGTAACGTGGTTTCCTTCCAGACCATATTCTCCAGCTGCCTCCCCAGAGTGGGCAGGATGCAAGGAGGAAAGAAGGACCTTGCCACAGATCCAAAGTACAGCCAAAGGGCTCATGTCCCCACACCACAGACACACTTGCCTGTCTTCTCTGTATCCCTCTCCACCTTGAGATCTGCACTGCAGAAATACTGAGCACTCTCATTTGTAGCTAAAGCTGTGCTTCACATTTAAATAGCTCTGTCATACCTTAAGATGCAAATAATCACATTTTAAACAGCTTAACCACTCCACATTCAAGTACACTTTTCACCTTTTCCTCTCTGTTCCTCAGTTCTCGGTGCATAAGAAAGAGGCAATGCTCTCAACAGAGGTGTTGTGATGATAAAGGAATTGTTTATGAAGCACTTGTATATATCAGTGGTAAGCACTGTAGAAAAAATAACGTGAGGAACAGGTCAAAATCAGGTGGAGTAGATAACTTGCAGAACTATGCACTGAAGAGGAACAGAAAGGTACTGAAAAATGCTGGCTAAGGGAGCATTATGCATTCTGTACTTTGACTGGAACAGGAATACTACAGAAATATATAATGCAAATAATACATCTGTACACTATATAATATTCACACCATAGGAAACCTACCCAAAATCATTAAAAATTAAGATATTACTTCACTGCTGTCCCACATACTTACAGATCTTACTAACAGTCTAGGACCTTAAACATGTTTCTGGTTATCTCCTATGTTGCTTGTCATATTGTAACCACTGTTGTGATCTTACAGGTCCAGTTGAATCAGAATCTTCTTGCTCTTTCTATAGAAACCAGTGGATAGAGATTATTTGATAATGAAATCCAGAAATCTTCATTTGATACATTTTTGAATGCCTTAATATGCATAATTTTGATCCTGTTTATTTCCCTGGAATCTTAGTTCTTTTTAGAATGTATTTTTGATATCTGATTTGGGTTCTATGTTATGACAGGGTTAGGCACCATCTGATCTGTCTGTGATGCCAGAAATTTTATAAATATATCAGAAAATAAATGAAACATCTCCTCTCACCTGTAGAAGTTAGATCAAGAATGTTTCCTCTTGTTGGGTTTTGAATGTCCTGTATTAAGGAAAGGTAGCATGGTAAAAGTTGAAAGGGGTGATATTTTCTATTGTGTTATGAGGGCAGCCAAAGAGAAGGTTACTCCAAAATTATTTGAGAATCATCCATGGCTCTTAGTCTATTCCTGGGAAGGGTTCATTCTTGGTTTTATTATATGACTGTTCAGTGCAAATCCTGAAATGGATCTAAGTTGGAAATTACATTCTCAGCACAAATAATTTTACCTGACTTGCTATTTTAGACAGCTACCAACTACCCCTCCATACAGTTCTTACTGGTTTTGATATATTGCTTTAGTGGAAAAAATATGTATAACTTTGCAAGTACATAGACATGTTTTTAGAAAATCAGGAAGGTGTCAAACCCAATTTGATATTCAACTTAAAAAAAGAGGGAACAAAATGAAATTAGTTTTTAATTCATGGGACAAAGCAAATATTAAAGAGGGAAATTAAAACCTGTCACAGAAATTCAAATTTAACTGGAATTTGAGCCTTATATATTCAAATATTAATGCTTGATTTCTTCCCATATTACCTAAAATTTTCTGAATTCTGTTGAAGTCATAATTTTGTACAAAATATGTATTAAGTATAAATATATTTTGATCTAGTGCTAATATTTCTATTTCCATTTCCGTTTATATGTATATGTATATGTATANTAAGTGTCAAACACAACAGCTGAGAGGAGGAACTTGTAAGTAAATTCATTGGAGAGTGTGTCTGGTGTAGGAAGAGGTCTGCAGACTGCTGGCCCAGATGTGCAAAGGGGTGTTGCCTTCAGATAAGAAACTATATGTCAAGCAAAAGTCCTAATCTAATTACTCCTTAAAAAAAAAAAAAAAAAAAAGGGCACTACAAACAATTATTTTTTGAA
>VYXD01013825.1:934-60022 GCA_013397195.1 Hylia prasina
CCCAGGTGTTGCTCCCGGCCCTGGACCAGCGGCTGGGAAAGGCCGCACCCGGAGGGGCTGGCCCCTCCCTAGGGCCGGGAGCGGGGGCCAAGGGGAGGGCGAGAACACCCTTTCCTGCCCCCTTCCCGCCTGGCCCTGGGGAAGCAGCGCCTGCCGCTCGCGTGGCCCCTGGGGCAGCACTACCAGGAGCTCCCGCTGAGCCGTGCGGGCTAACCGAGGGCATCCCACTCCTCAAGTGAACCGGTGGGCTCCGGGACGCAGCTGCAGGGAGCAAGGGGCGCCCAAGCTCCTCACCTTTCGCATGCCACAAAGAAGGTGTTTATGGGTCCCTTCGGTAAGAAAAAGGACGGACCCAGGGCGAAGCTCAAAATCACGTCACTAGCGACAGAAAGGGAAACGTAAGGGCTACAGTCTCTACACCGGTTGTTGCCCTTAGAGCCAAAAGCTTCTCGGTGCAGCTGCGGGACACGTGCCGAGGCCCAGGAGAGACCCCGGGCTGTGCATGGCTTCTCTGGCTGACCTGTTCTTCCATGTACGTGCCAGAGAGCAATTCAGATACGAATTTCGTCTGAGGGACCAAACCCTGCCAGCCTCTTCCCGCTTCCCAGAAACATTCCAACAAACAAGAGCTTCTTGACCCACCTGACTCACTACCCTGTGCCTCGACAGGGAGTAGGACGCTGTAGGTAGGGAGGGATTGCAGCTAAGTTGGAGGGTGATGGTTTCTTTTTTAGCCCTGGTGAAATGCTTCTTCCACAGAGTTAAAACTCTGCCTCTTCAGGTGAGGCACATATTTAAAGGAGAACTTTCTGAGATTTAAGATCCCAGCTTCTCATCACAAGGAGTAAATAACAGAGAAAAACAAAAGTACCTATCAAGCAATCTATCTCTGATAGCCCAAAGACATGTAAAATGGTCTTCACAAAGGCACTTCCCTTCAGGAAAAAAAACCCCGCAAAACAATGAAATGAAAAGCTATCTGTGTTGGGCTTTAGTCTATTTTTTATTACCCAGTAGTTTGTTATTGCTCTTTACCTTCCTCCTGAAATATCCAATGCTAATGCAGGCATTAGTGTAGAAATATACTGTTGAGCACTTCAATAAGTGTGGTGTAATGGCAATGCAGTTTTGCAGTGACATTCCCAAAATTAATTTCCATGGACTAATCATTCCAGAATAAAAGAACAGCTGTTCTAGATCAATCCTATGAATAGTGTCTAAATAAACCAGAGTAAGAAAGCAGACTAATCAGTGATGAACCAATCTGGATTTTTTGTCACTTTGAAAATCCAGCTTGTTATTTTCAAAATCCTACCTTAAATCATTAATATACATACATAAATTTAATTCACAACTAATAATTTCAGTCATTTATTGCTGTAAAAAATGGATATGGCTCTCCTAGATTAGTCCTGTCCTTCAGGACAATGAGGTGGGTTCTCTACAGTGTTTTCACCCGAACAGATCCAAGATCACCAATCATTGCTGCATGGTTATCAGGTATAATGGAGATTCAGTAGCCAAAAGAAACGTACAAATTGTTCAAAATTTCCCAGGTTCTTTGCTCTCATGAAAACAAGGTCCATGCTAAGAAGTATGAAGCTGAGACAAGCTTTATTTTAAGCATTTAAACTTGTTAAATACAGCACCAGAACACCAACTAACCAGCATCCCTTAAAATTGCCTATTTATTTTGTCTCCAGTTCTTTCCCCACCCTAGCCAGCATTTTGGTTTGGTTTTTTGTTGTGTGGNTTGGACCATTTTTCATTTCAGGCACTCAGTATCTACAGTCTAGGTATCTGCAGTATTTAATTTGTCTATCTGACCAGAATCAGTCAAATTATTCTGGAGTGAGTTAACAGTTTCAGCAACTCCTAGCCATTGATTTTTACCAGCAACACTGTAACAGACGGCCAGTGTCAGTTTCTTAACATGTGGGAAATAAGCCATGTCTCCAACCAAGGTAAATCGTGTAGAGTCAGAGAGAAGTTTCAGCAAACAACAAAGAAAAGAAGGGCTCTACTTTGCAGCTCTGCTAGGGATTGTAAGGAATAAAAGCTAAGAAGAAGGTGGTCTGACACTACCAGCAAAAGAGCAAAACAGTAGAGATTTGGGAAGACAAAAGAAATTGCTGGGACACTTCCCCTGAATACTGGAACTTTCTTCCCACCTGAATTGAGAGGCATGCAATCCTTTAAAACTGTGAGAAGCAAAATGATCCTGGGATCATTTAACAGCACAGTTTGTTACTCTTGAGTAACAAGCATGGGATGCCACCTTTCATTGAGTTGCAGGCAGTAGATACATATCCAGCTCTGTAAAGCCCTTTTCTTCTAATCTAACAGTCTCAGGTACCTGAGCTGTTTCCCTTCATGTCTTATGAAGGAAGTCATAATAGAAACGAGTCTGCCTTGTAAACATTTCTGTCATTTCTGCCATACAGAGTGTTAGTCTCAAAGAAGTTGAAGATTCTCTTAAATAGACTATAAACTGGTTGGAAACCTGCAATGAATTGGACCTTGCTGAAGACCTGAAGGTCTTTGTTTTATGAAATCTTAGCTGCAAATTCTACTTTGTGCCCAGTACAATGAACTTCTTTAAGCTTTGAAGCACTGGGCAATGTCCATTGAATATGGTCTTTATCTTGGGCTGGTTATAATTGTTTTCAATCCCTTGGTATATATGCACATGTGTGCACGGGTAAGAAAGAGTAAAGAGCCAATAAATGGAGTGTGAGTGGTTAGCAAAGTTCATACAAATATTCTTTCTCTCCAAAAATAAAAAAGCTGGTTGTCATATTGCATTAAAATTCTGTTACAAGATGAGCTCTCAATACAAAGTCATTCTCCTTCATGGTAGGCATTGCAGTTCAATGAGGATTACCACTGCATGTCCAGTTAAGACAGATTTAATTAGGGTAGGAATAATCTCTTCTGGATTTAATGAGACACTGGAGACCAAAAAGCCAAGGCTTTGCAAATACATGCGTTTTGTCTGACATACTTTTCCTGTAGGAGATGCACGTTGTGTTTTGTTCTGGATCATGTAATCCTTGGCGTGACCGTCATGTTCTTTTGCCATCATATGACACTCTACAGCAAACACAAAGTTCCTTTGTGCACAGAGTCCTTATTTATAAAACTTGGAATTTTGATTGGACTTTTTTTCCTTTGTGAAAAGACTACTTTTCATGTGAAAATGAAGATTTGAAGATCACTGTGATGTCTTTTGAGTGTTTGTGCAATCTCATTCTCATGAATTTGCAGCTGAGCCTCTGCACTTGCAGATAAAACACAACTGATTTATTTCTCATTTACAAAGAGATTAAACTACCAAATGCAATAACAACAATTAAATTTTATGGCAGCACTGAAACTTATTCTGTTGCTTTTAAATTTGGGGAAAAAATCACAAAGAATTAATTGATCAAAGGTGATTTTCAAGGCAAAATATTTTTAAGCAAAACCATACTATGGTAGGGTTTGGTTGGGGTTTTTTGGTTTTTTGTTTATGATATCTTAGGCAAAAGCAAGTCTATCCCATATTTACCAACCCCACTTACCACAGCAGCCAAGAATCCAGAGGGAAAAAACCCCACCAAACAATATACAGAAATAAGAAATTGCAGATAAAAGTAAAGCAGCTCTCCATTAGGGAGACAGGTCCTGCAGCAGCTTTTAAACTCTGGCATGAGATTTTTAAGCAGAGTGGAATAGTATTTTATCTCCACATCATGAAGTACTGAACTTAATATTTACTGGGGTTTGAATGTTATTTTTTCTTAGCACTGAGACATTTCCAGTCCTGTACTTTCTAATATCACTGGTACTCTTTATACACTGACTTGACAGGATTTTTTTTTCCCATTTAAGTTGATTCAGATCTTTTTAGGGTGATATACTTCAGAGTTGTTATATGGGCTCTCTGAAAGCAGAATTAGGTTCATACAAAAGGTAATGAATGACCAGTGCACCACCTGTTTTTAAAGCCTGATCTTCACAGCTGAAAATGTCCTCTATGTCCAAGGAGGGCACAAGAGCCATTCTTCATCTTTTTAATGCTGGGCTGGAGAAAACAGTAATCCTGTTGCCATTGCTTCACAAAAAACAAGCTATAAGTGGATCCACTCACTTCTGTCTCAGGTATAAAATGAGGGTGGATCACGAGGGGACTCATAATATGAGTCTCCTAGTGAAAGCCTATTAGAAAGGCTGCACTTGATGTGTGACTGTCCATCCTCACCAGAGAGCATGATGAGGATGAGGAGGTGTTGCTGACCACTAGCTAACAGCCAACATGTGTGACAGACAGCAGAATCCTCACCTGTCAGTGGGTGTCTCTGTTTTCTCGCTGTTGCCAGAATACCAGGGCTGAACTCATGACAGAGCACAGTAGTGTTATAAAAACCTCTGTGCATAGATTAGGTTCTGTTTACTGTGGGTTCGTGTTTGTATTTTTAAATGACTTAAAGCTGTCAGCTTGTCAGATGTGGACATTAATTTGCAGCAGTGGGGGTGAACTCAGTGACCCAGAAGATCCTTTCAGCTCCCATGTTCATAATTTATTCTTGTATCACATAATAAAGTAAATGAGCTATAGCTTGTCAGCATTCAATGAAACACTTTTAAACAACACCGATTTTGCATTACCTTCAAAAACAAGATATGCTTTATGAATTGAATCATGCATGAAGGGTGATACGTTCCACAATCAGTGACTTTCAGGAACAAATCCCATTATTCAAAAGGAAAAACACAGAGGTACCTAAGCGCTTTTAACAATTAGCAGTATTAAAGTTGGGCCCTTTCAGAAATTAAATAATCTAAAGGGCACTGCAGATTTAATCCAAGATTTTCAGTACCCTGAAATCAGCCAAACTGAGATTCTGTCAGATTGCTGCTTTGATTAGAAAGGTACTAAAACTGGAATCTCTATCAAACAGGTGAAGGAAATACTGTTTTTTTTTCCTGGCACCACTAGATTAGAAATTTACTCCAGATGTTGACTTCTAATATATGCCACAGTGCTCTGGCAGATATAAGGTATAGCTTTTAAACAGAAAGAGGGAATTCCAGCACTTGATTTTTGTCACCTTAGTCACTGCTAATGTGGGTTCAGAAACAAACATTACTGAATCACTCTGTTACTTAAGGATGAACCAGCATATTAGCTGAAGCCAAAATACTTAGAAAAACTTTATCCTGAAAGGAAACCAAAACAAAATGGTTAGTACAATATTTCTGTAATCGTACTCTATTATTAAATTATCCAGAATACAGATGTATGCTTTTTAAAAACAGATTCTCTATGACTCTTCATGAAACTACTCAAAGGTTCTCATAAAGTTTCACAACAGCCATCATCAGTTGCTCTACTCACAGACCTGGTTGGTCTATGTGCTACCAGGATCTTGGCGATTGCAAGAGTGTTGTAAATTACTCCTGCAGCCCTCAGAGTTGCCCTTGCAGCCACATGTGCTACAGCTCAGGGTGATCACCACAGCCCTGCCCAGCCTGTGCTGGGCTTAGTGGAGTCACTAAGCAGAGGCAAAGGGAAAGGTCTACATACAGTTCCTGCCCTGCAATGACATGCCTGTTTTCTGTCACATGGGACATCTCATGTCACATCTGTACCCAGGAAAGCAAGTAAGTAAATCTCATTTATTAAAGCACAGTCAGTTTGCATCTCCTGTCTTCAAGGAGGCAGTGGGCCAACCCTCGCACAGAATACATTGGGTATGATGGATCAGCACAAACACCTTAAGTGACTTTTTCCAAAAAAAGTTTTTAAAATCACAGAATCACAGAATGGTTTGGGTTGGACGTAAAGATCATCTAATTCCAACCCTCATATATATATATATATATATATATATATGTACAATTATATAAAGCCTGAACTTCCTTGAAAGTCAGAATCTGTGAGTGGCTTTTTAGCCAAACCACTTTTATTTCTAGATATTTATCTGCCAAAATATATACTAGATTTACTTTTTACCTTGTGCAGACATTCTGGGTATACTTAATAGATAGATGTTAGACTATATGTTAGTCTTCATACCTATATTTTCTTAGCTGTCACTATGATGAGCAAAGGCAGGCTTTAACTAGTATGGTCTTAACTAGCAATCCATTTGCAAGGCTTAAGTATTTTTCCACCAGCAGCAACTGTTCCAGCATATGACTTCACTCACAAGTTAAAAAATACAATTGGAGATGAACTGCCGATCCAAGAGTGGAGTTTCTGGTGGAGTACCTTCAAATCTCTGAGAGAAATAAAATCTTTTAGGGACTGCTATTAGCCTTTAATTGTTGATTAAATAATATCATTATTTACTACTTTTCATGTAGAAGGTTATCTGCTAGTGAGAAATTGCACCCATTTTAGCAGGTATAACACTGGGACTAATTGCTGTAGTTGCCACATCAGCTCTTGGCAGAAAACTTCCTAAACTAGACATGTATGTGGCATGTATGTGGCATGTATGTGGCCATGCTATCCATTACATAATGAGATTTTTGATTGATTTCAGTAGTTTTAGCTTTGTTCCTCTCTGTACAACAGGATGATGTCTGCTGCAAGACCCTCTGCATTGCCTGCCTGGTTCTTTCTGTTTCGTAAAGCCTCCCTGCAAGCTGGCAATGCCAGTGAGTGGGGAGCTGAGAATGTGCAGAAGTACTCAACTTACATGCAGCCAGATCTCCCAGCCTGGCCACTGGCTGCTGGACTCAGCTGGGGTGAAACCTTGGCCGTGCTGATTGAAGCAGGGCTTTCAGACTCAGGGTTATGGATGGGCAAAAGGGAACGTGCAGACCAAACTCTCACTGGTTGCCAACAACCACTGTCACACCTGTGACCCAGCACATAGCTGAAGAAAGCTTTTGCTGCCCCAAGCCATTCCTGCTAGGCACTGAAATTAACAAGCAGGGCAAGTTCTATGTACAACACGTCCTGTACAAGCCCAGAATAGTTACCTCACACACGGATAAATGGTGAATACTCAGGAAGTGAATTGGGTTACCAGAGCAATCAAACTGAGGATAATCATTTGCAGCACTGGTATCCATTTATAAAGCCTCATACTCCTGAGCTGCAAAGCCAGTGACTTGCTCAAAGAGCAAGAAATACATCCAAGGTGAGTTGTACAGAACCATGGGTAACCATGGCAAACCTGAACAAAAGGGAGACGGACAGGGGTGAAGGGGAGAATTCTTGAGACAAAAGCCAAATATTTTAGTGTGGAAGAAGTGTTTGATCAGCTTTGATCTGCTCTCAGCTCCCATTTTCCTTGAGGCAGCAGAGGGTCCTGGGAACAGGTGAGCCCTGCTGGCTGGCGCTGCCTGGCCCTGCCTGGCTCGCTCTGGCCCTGTCTGGCACTGCCTGGCTCTCTCTGGCCCTGTCTGGCACTGCCATCTCGTGTTGTCTGCCCGAACTGCTCCCTGATCACACACAGCTGCCAGCAATTCTATTTTGCATGTTCAGGCATAAGGGTCACATCCCTTTTATGTTTTTTAGTATTTTTCAGCTCGCACCACAGATTGGTGTCCCTTCATGTAGACCACAGCCAATGTTATTTCTCCAAGCTGACTTCCAAAGAGAGTTGCTCTGGACATTCAGCAACTGGCTAATTATGTGTATTGGTGACATGGTAGCTGGGAATTCTGTCCCTATGGAGAAAGACAAAACAAGGAACTTACTTTTACAAACTGAATCTTATTTTTGAGACCTGTTACTAAACAACCTCTCGATTACCAGCTAAAAAGAATTAATGCTTTTCCCATCTTAATAAGGCAGGGTGATTTTAGGATACTCCTTAGAGCCAAGTAAGCTCACACAATAAAACCTCCGACACTGTCCACGGCACGTCAGCACTCTGCTCCTTGATGGAGACATCAGGCGGCTAAACAGGAGAGAGTTCCGCTCTGGCTCTAGGACTCTGACACGTGGCTCAATAAAGGTTTCTTGTTCATCTGGCAATAGTAGGAAGCTGATGTTTCACTGCTGGATCAAATATTTCATTCTTCATCCCTTGATAAAGCACTGAGCTGCTTTAATTTGAATTCCAGGGTAGCAGCTACAGAGGAAAAATGCTAAGCAACATTTGAGATTAGCAGAAGCTGCCTAAAGGTTTAGTCAATATATTTAGAAATAACTGTCATAGTTGGGAGCAGTCTCATCATCAGAAATTAAGGGGAAAATGTTTATTATGGATCTGCCAAATTGAGTGTTTTCCCTAAATTTAAGTTAGCATGTATCTGAATGCTGAGACAATTCTGAACTAAAAAATTCTGTGTAAAAAAAAGAGAGTAATGTTTTGTGGAGAAGATAGTGAAGAAATCATGTCAAACAATACAAAGAAGTGTATAGTTAAATGAATTGTTTCTTATTCTCTCCTTAAACTTAATAATGGAGAATTGTAAGTCCTCAAATAGATTGCTGTTTGAAAAGCAGAAATGATCAGTTTCAAAAAAGATTTTAAAATCCTGTTATTTAGAATGGATCATGTAATGGCTAGTGAGATTTTTGGTTTGCTCTTTTGGCTTTTTTTTTCCACTTATGATTGCTTTAAAACCTTATCATCAGTATGGAAGTTTCTCCTCCCTGTTAAGTCTGCTACAATATTTTAGCCTAGGATATTCACAGCCCAAATATCCACCTGCTGACATTTATTTTAAAAGTAACATCAGAGATGCTTCAAATATATAAAATTGTTCAAAATTCTTGCAACATAAAGAGAATCACACCTGTATGTTTGGACTACACAGAGTGTCCTTCTAATACGACACTTGCTTCAGTCAAAAGCTACAGTATTTGGGTAATTTTCAGCTTAGTTAAATCCTTATCCTCATGAGGCTGGTGGAGGTCTGGACATGCACTCACCTCAGCCTCCCTTAAACCAAGCTTATCTACAAGCTTTGCTTATGTATGTAACTTTCACCTGTAAGTAGCACATTACACACATGGTCCTAGTTAGATATTGGTATAGATTCAGTTTAAATTTTAAGATTTTTCTCAGGTTTTCTCCAGCCCAGTCACAAAAATCAGCTTTCATTACACTGCTCCCACTCAGTGTATTAGCTTTGCTTCAAAAGTACTCTAACAGCTAGAACCAGATCCAGCTTGTTAGGTGGCTTTCATGAGTTGTTTGTTTTTTAAACAGTTGCTGGACCTAGGGGATTTTACAATCCCTTCACTTGATAACTATCAAAGCTCAAGGCTTAGTTCGGGAGCAGCAAGTCCCAAAGTCATAGGGCTGGGTAAGGGGCAGATCAGCTCTCACGTTACCTTTGAGATAACAATAAGGATGAGGAAAAACACTCCCACCCCCCCTACCCCCAGCTGTGATAGCTCCTTTTTGGGGAAATTTGATTTGCAGTGGGAAGCAGCTTCTTCCTCTCCTTTCCTGGGAAAGAAGAGATGAAGCTATCTTTTGAGTGGTTTGAGTACAAGTGATTTTCCAAACAAAGACTAATGAATGTTTGCTTGAAGCTTCTGTAGATAAACATTCAAAATAACACTCAAAAAGAATATAGAATAATCATTAACTAGCTGCTTTGCTTGGTTATGAGCTCCCAGAGGTGACCTTTATAGTTTTTGTTTCTTCAAAGTTCTTGAGGATGCAAATATACCTTTTCCTCATCCTGTAGGTCCATCTACTAAATCAGCCTTCAAAAAGCACAAGAATGTGAATATATTTTTGAAACTCTAACTACTGCAAATACTTGTCTAGCCGAATTTTACCATATTATCTCCACAAAGCACCTCTGTCTTAATTTTGACTGCCTTCATTCCACAAAACCAGGTACCTAGGAACTTCCAGGTCTCTGATGATTAGGCATCTCAGTACATCTAGAAATCTGCCCTGTTCCTATTTAGGGAAGTGAGCAATTTGTTTTCAAGCGTCATTTGCAAGAAACAAAGGATCACTGCTGAATTACTAACTCCACAGCAAGCAGGAGTGTGACATGTGCTGGCAGATTCCTCTCCCAGAGACTTAACTCCAGCCACATCTGTAGCTGGAATGCTGTGAACCCACCCTCCATCTCTGCAGAGGTAGAGATGGAGAGGGGATTCTTCTACACAGAAAAGTCAAAGAAATTAATGTTTTAATCAATAGCCATTCACTAGACAAGCTTTTAATGTAAATACTCTCCTTTGACAGTTTTCTCATTTTCTTTCTTACTAAAGCATTCTTGAATCACCCTGTTTTACTGTTTCACAGGTCAGCTCTCATGTGCATGCAGATGGATTTACATGTTTCTTCTGTAGATCATCCTGCAGGTAAAGCTCCTGTTAGAGAAAATGCAGATCTATAAAAGCAGGGCAGGTCTCCCGCACGCTTGCTCTGCTAATTCACTGCATACCCCTGAGCAAGTGTTTTCAGTGCCCAAGGAAAAACTGGCATCTTCTGCTCCAGCTACAAATTACGTTGATGAGCTGGTGTCATGCAGCCAACTGCTACCACATAAGAGAAACAATCAGCAGAATGGTTCTGAGAATCCTACCTGGAGGCACAAGAGTTGTTAAACTAGAGTATAAAACCATATTTAATGTTTCTAGGAGACAATACAAAGTCATTGATCCAGGAACATCTTTGTATTGATGGGGCAAACCTCAGCCTTGCTCTCACAGTTTTGGCATTCTCTTTCATGGGCTTTTTTTAAGTTTGCTAATTTTACTGGACAAACATCAACTTAATGCATTTTCACAGAATCCCTGATGGGTTGGAAGGGACTTCAAAGACCATCTTGTTCCACCCCCCTGCCATGAGCAGGGACACCTCCCACTAGACCAGGGTGCTCAGGGTGCCAGGCCAGGAAATACTTCCAGGGAAGTGTTCAGGGCCAGGCTAGATAGAGCCCTAAGAGTATGTGAGTATTTCGGAGAGTACAGGAAAAACTAGGGTGTAATTTCAGGATGGCTTGTCACCACAGACATCACAGCCTTAGTCCTACCCTTACTTTCCCTGTACCAGTAGTACAAGTGTTTGCAAGGCTATTCAGTGATACACATTAAATCACTCTGATCCAGGCCAAAATTAATCCACGAAGATGTCACAGAATAGGAGAGGATGGTGCTCCCTGAATGTGAGCACAAATAATTAATTTCTAGCTCTGCACAAAACTTCATGTGACATATTCAGTTTCTTTTAGATAAAAATCAGTATTTATTTGGGCTGCGGCTGAAAATCCCTTCAGCAGACGACTTTAACCAGCACCTTGTTAAACCACAAAACCAACAGGCGGAACACGCAATTCCTTTTGTCTTTTATTGCTCCTGCCAATGTGACTACTTCATGCAGGCACATTGCATTCCTAGATTAAAAACTGTTTTTTTAATCTGGAAGCAGTGTTTTGACTTCCACCCCTCCTCCTAAGGTTATCCAATTAACACACAGTTATCCTTTTAAGAAGTTTAACTTTTTTGTTTTTCAGATCTGTGTTAAGGTTACTTGGCAAGAATACATGCACAGGACGTTAAATGGAGACCAACCCACCACTAAAAGGTAATGTACATAGAACATAATACAGTACTTTGACATCATTTCAAATAAATACCCACATACAAATGTAGTAATTTTAAATGCAACAATATTTCTTATGAATCAATAGTGTAACAGAAGATGGAAATAAAAGTCCCCACATCTAGGAATAATAATGCTTTTTCCAGCAAACAGAAATCTTTTCTGCACTGTCAATAGTAGTTCAATTTGTACTTTTTTTGAGAAGTGGGAAGGCTCCCCTCCAGCAAGTACCAATTAAATCATCCACATGAGCCTCACCAAGCCATTAAGAACCTGGCATGGCTTGTTGATGCGCTTCTCTGTTTCTGTTTGCTGAAATCACAATGAGATAACAACATGCAAAGGAGACCCCGATGTGCTGCGGTTCACATCTGCACACAGCGATGTGGCTCCTGCCCCCGCCGCCGCCCACAGACAGCGACAGTCCCGACTCATACCATAAATGTGCTCATACATTGCTCATCTGTTCAACACGAGTCCACTTGGTTCCCAAAGTATAGTCGGGTTTGTTCAGGTTTGTTTGGATTTTTTTCCCCTCTATACCCCTGAATTTGCAAGGATTTGCATGATGAAATATCATTGACTAACAGAATTTTTTACAATTCCTTGAATATATAAACTCTATAGTAAGCCTACCATTAAAAATGTGCGAAATGGGAGGTCACTTTGCACTTATTGCTCCACTTCTGTAACAAATTCCAAACCAGCCATTCCATTCCTCCTAAGTGACAGGACTTAGCCTACACTACTCTAAGAGTCTCCCTTCAAATGATCAAAGGCACTACTGGCAATAATGAGTGACAGAAAGGCGCTGACAGGTAACACCCTATCACTGACCACTTTAGAATTTTTCTTTCTAAATGTACCATAATTTGGCACAATAAAATGAAAAAGTAACAAAACAATTCCAATTTGGAATTTAACTGGTATAGTTGTATAAAATTCTGTTAATCAATAATACTTCAACTTCCTAAAACCCAGGAATTCTGGAATTTATATGTAATACTACTTATTTCATATTTTTCAAGTGCCTCTTACTGTTTTAACCAGAGCAAAGTCAAGTTTTCTTCTTGTTACATTGAACTATTCCTAAGAATAATAATACAATATGAAAAAAACCCCAGAATTTGAATACCCTGGATTTCTTAACGAACATGGCAGTTAAAAAAAAAATCAGTAACTTAAACATATACAGCAAAACATTTTAATAAAAAAAGATGCTGAAGCACAGCACATAGTTCAGCAGAACTCCTGCTTTTTGTTGAAACTCTTTTCTAATCACAATCTAGAGCCCTCCCCAAATCTCTGCCACATGCTGATATATAATTCGTAAGTCACACATTTCAAATTTGAGAGAGACTATGAGCAAACCACTGCATTTATATAAACTCTTCTACACAAGGAATTAAAGAAGCCAAAGAAAAAGATCAAAAGTGCACAGGTTTAACAATCAGGTAAAAAATGAGCATCTGCAATGAATTAAATTCCCCCATCCAACATTTCTAGGAGAGCACAGACTAATATGGTGAGCATTACATTTGAAGAAGGTTTCTTCAGCACTTGTAAGGTTTCTTACTGCAGCAGCACTTATAGGTAAAGCTTGTTTGTTTTATAGCTTCGGGTAGTAAGGGAAGGTTTCAGGTAGTATAGAGGAAAAGATGTTTTCAAAAGTTAGGATCGGGTCAGTGGTTTCCATTCTGTGTGCAATGGGCCACCACTCTGAACCACAGTGAGGAGGGCTAAGAAATGCTGTTGCACTGTTGGAAAGGCCTTCTCCAGGGACTACTCTACAGCTGAAAAATGGAAAAATAAAATAGCATTAGGAAAAAAAAAAATCAGTGTTTATTTCTAAATCAACTGAAAACTTAACCCCATCCATGTGCTGCACAGGCAGGTTAGTTGGCTGAGGGTCTGTTAGCTGGCTGGAGGAACAGCAGCCACTCCAGCTCACAGACGCCTTCCCACTGGATGAACAAGGCTTTGTGGGCTCAGCCTGGAAGCAACAGCTTTGCAGAAAGAGGATTCTTACAAGTACTGAATAAAGCTTTGCTCTTCAAGCATAAGTTAAAAGCAGTGAGTGTGCAAGAAATGTTTTCAGTGAAGCTTTAGGTTCTCCAGAAACATGCAGGTCAGTATATCATGCAGGTCTATGCAGAGAATCATTCAGAAGAGCCTGCTTACAGAGGTAGGTGATGGCTTAGGGAATTTTCCATGCTTTACCCCAGCCCATTGAGACTGATATGAAAGACTGACAGCAAATGAACATCTCAAGAAATTGTTAATCAAGAATTAAAAGACTCAGTCTTAAGTATTACCTAAAAATACAAACAGCAGGATCACGTCGCTTTACACCATTCCTAAGTTCTTTTTCTGACAGGATAAACCATACCTGACTCAAACAGCAGTCAGGCTGGCTCTTAGGGGTTTTTAAATATTTGCAGAAATGACTGAAGATGGAAATGATCACTAAGGCTATTGGGCTAATAGCAAAATTGCTCATACTCAGAACTGAAAGACTGAGCCCAGCCTGAAAGCAATAGTCACTGTCTGGTAACATCAAAATTGTTACAGAAAATTCCAAATAATTTGAATAGAAACCTAATAACGCATTCAATTAGTTTCTCCAGCTTATCTTTTTGCCACCAGTATTTTGCAGAAGTACTGTCACTAGAGACATGGAAGCAGTGAAAACTGTGTTAAAGCTCCCTACTATGGTGGAAGCAGAATTGTTTCTGAGTCTATTAAGCAGAGCAAGTTGGCATTCAAAGGCCTGCTTTCACCACGTATTTTTAAATTGTACGTAATGCAGGAATGAGAACAATAAAGGCCTTTTGGAAGATTGTGCAGCAAAGAGAAAAGCAGGATTGAAAATTATAAAAAAATGTCTCTTCTAAAATATCAAGCCTGCTATTTAGCAATATTAAAGCTCAAATTCAGGAGAATTCAGTATTTTCTAAAGGAAGTAATACCAGCCAGACAGGGCCTAGTTTCTAAAACCAGAATTGAAATTTGTTTAAACCCCAAGCAGTCATGTTTTAGAAATGTATTAGAATTTAACCACTTGAGGCTTTTTTCTTCCTCTCAAGATCAATAAATGCAATTCTGGCTCTCGACTGCAGCATTTCCATGGTTCCCAGCATTGTAGCAAAGTTCCATTTGTTTCAAATCTCACTTTATTAATTTAGAAGACTTCCCCCCAACATTCTTAAAATATCTGAGAAGGCAAAATCTTCCACGATTTCCCCTCAGTGGGAAAACCAGCCATGCTCTTATCAACTTCTGTTAGCACTGGGGTATCTCCTGCACGTGCACGGAGCAAGCTGTGAGCACCAACAGGGACGGGCAGGGGCGCACCACCACAGCACAGGGTTAGAAAGGCTTTGGGAACCACACTATCAAGCACTCACCAGCACAGGCTCACATTTCTTTTAGTAACATTACAGGCATACAAAAGCATTTGAAAGAGTACAAAACAAACAGGGCTTTACATTAAAATAAAGTCTGAGGCTAGGCACTTCAAACTCCGGGTTAAACAAAGAACTGTGCCCTTCAGTGCTCCACAAATTTTCCACCATTTTAGAAGCAACATTTTCAATCTTTTTCTCTTATGTAGGCACCAATTAGAAAGTACACTTTTATACTACCAAACTTACTGTAATTAAGGGGGTAAAAAGGCCCCTCAAAAGTTCAACATCAGACAAGAGCTTATTTGTTTTTAAAGATTAGTATGTGCACTAAGCTACTTCATAAATCATTATTAGCAGGATGATCTGGATCAATTTCCTGTGCCTCTAATGTAGAGCCCTGTGAAACACATGGCTTGCATATGGAATGCAGTATCCTCTGTGTACTTAAAAAATGGTAAGAGCTCTGAAATGCTACCTATTTAGGTTAATACTGAGAGCTGAGAAAAACTGTTTGTGACCAACAATGCTAGACCATAGTCACATTAATTCTACACATACATATTGTGTGGCTACAGGTTCTTTCCTGTACAGGATAGCTCAAATGGGTTCTTTCCGAAGTGTTATGCTTGCAAGGAGCAACATAAGACTGCGCAGATCCTTTCAGGACATAACTTCTTAAAGAGAAACTGTCTACCAGGTAGAATTCCAATTCTTAACATTTTAAATTTTGTATCAGATTGAGTTAATATTGCATATTTTTAATATAAATGTGCAAGCTTCTTCTGATTATCCCTCTGAAGAGAGGGACACAGAGCATAGATAATGTACCGAGTTTTCTTCTTGCTTTTATAGCCTATAAAAGCTTTAGGACTTTGGTTAGTGGTGATACAACAACAAGCATTTAACATCCGCTACAATAGGCAAATTAAGTTTGACTCCAGTTTCCAAATGCTTTGCATTCCCAATACACAGCTCTAATTTTAACCTTTGCTTTTCACCACTAAAGCCACAGTAACAAGGAAGGTTTTCTGTTTGTTTCTGCCTATAAAAGCATTTATTGAAGCATGCTGCAACCCTGGAGAAAGGATCACATTTGTGCTATACAGACTATAGTAACACCAGATATATACTCTATCAGGTGTACGCTTAACACTTACCATAAACAGCAAACCCCAGACATGTTAATTGTGGAAAAAGCTAATTGCTTTCCACTATTAACTTGTTAATAGCATCCCCATACTTATGCATTAGTTACAGTTAAGATCACCATAATACAGTCTGTATTACCTGGTTCAACAACATACTAGTACGAGTCAACTCACTGTGATGTTAGATAGTGGGGATTTACGCTGACAGTTCCAGCATAAAATAAGATGCAGAATATGGGTTTTTTTTGGACATGTGTCCTAATCACAGTAGATTTTGTATTTCTCACTACAAAACACCTGGTTGTTCAAGACAGATCCTTCAGACCTGTCACCACAGGACCGAACATGACTTACGCTGGGGTTACTGCCCTTGGCTTTGGAGGCAGACTTTGTGCGCACCCTTTTGGACTGCTCGTGGTCCAGTTCCAAATGTTCCAGGCGCTGGGTCAAGGCCAGTTTCTGTTGGATAGCCATCCGAAGCAAGGAGTTCAGAGTCTTCTTCTCATCTTCGGCTGCTGCAAGTTGCCGCTGCATTTCATCCAGCTGTGTGACATATTCATCACACCTGCAATGAAATACATCAATCTTCAGCAATCCTGGTTCTATTATAAACACCTTCCAATACAAGCCCTTGTGTTCAGCCTATACAGCAATGACAGCTTTGCAGCTGCTTACATACACACTCTTTAAGCATGAACTTCAACTAAACTTGTAGAAAACCACAACTACATCTCAGCACTTCATGTTTGTGCTTTTCAAGATGGTGTATAATTAACAGCCTCCTTGGAGAGCGGAAGTGTGGAGCCTGATGCAACGGTACTCATGTCTGAATGTCAGTGAGATGTCCTCCCATAGCAAGTAGACACCATGCAGTCACACTACTTTTGCCTCTGCCTACAGAGATCACAGTGGTTCTAAGCTGCAGGTTGGAAAGTGTCTGAGGGCAACAGCAACAGCAGCATTGTGAAATGGTCACTTGAACTGTGCCTTTTGTTACTTTACACAAAGTCCAAGTAACAAATCTCTACTGGTGACTGAACAGCACTATTAAAAACAAGCATCTTTCAGAATTCTACTTTAACCTACTCCGATTATGCTATAAATACTGGCCGTGTTCTCAACAGCAACTGGCCTTTATTTAATTGTTCTCACCATCAATATCAAATTTAAAACAACGAAAGGAACTGAGTTAATGGGAAGGCTGTGGTAAAGCTGTATGAATGCCTCAAGTTGTTCCATCTATGATTATTGTCACTGTGCCTGGAAGCTGCTTAACTTGCACCATGAACAACTTAAAAAATCAAAGTCTACATGTAGGTGCGTATTTACTGCACAGAGACAACATTTATGCATATGGATAGAGAAGTAAATATTCATAGGTACCAGCTGGAATTACCAACTGCAAAATACAGCTTCTTCCTAAAAGCACAAAATATCAGCAGAGAAGTTCCTTTAAATTTTGAAACGGAAAAGCCCCTGACTTTAAGGGACATTTATCATTAGGTAATATAAAGCAGACTGGAAAAAAATAATCCACCACAAAACAAAACTGCATTGATATGCAGATTCATCAGCTGTGCTTATACTACCAAGCATCAAATTCTACTCTCCCCGACTTAAAATAGCAGGATTAGGCCTATATTCCTAATTATATTTGCTTGGGAATAGAAATAGGGAAAAGAAAAAACCAGATTTTTATTTTTGAATACATAGAGAGATTGAACAGTAACTCAGAAATATAAATATAAAACTGCATGAACTATAACTGCACTGCAGCTTTATAGACTAGGAAGTCTGGGTGTGTTTGGGGCCCCCACATACACAGGAATCTGTCCCCTCGCCTCTCTGGGCATCCTGCTCTGGAGTTCCTCACAGCCTCTACCACACTGTGCAGCCCAGGAGAAACCAATATGTGAGGAGTCTTTCTTTTTAAAAAAAAAAACAAAAACAAACCCAGGCAGCTTAAACTTGTTGGAACACCACCACCAGCCCTTCTCTGTGTGGTTAGATGGACCTACACCAAGTGCTACACTCCAGGGAGAGAAAGCCAGAGTCAGGGCCAGGTCTTGTCCCATTAACCCATTTCAGCTCCAGAGATGAACTGAAATTGAAACAGCCCTGGGAAATCTGAAAAGACTAAAGTAATCTTGAAAGCATAGGAGTCCTCCCCTCTGAGGGAAGGTGTCACCAGCTTCAGAAGGAGGATGTGGTCACAAAATTGAACAGCTCCCAGCATCCTACTGACCCTGTGCCCTGCTGCTCCAGAGTGTCAGAGACGTGTTTTCTTCCCCTGGGGGTGGAAGCAAGACACAAAGTAAAGATTTCTGGGAGGTCAGAGAGGCTGTGCGGTTTCACCCCAGCTTTCAAACACACTCATGACACCTGAGGTGAAAAGCAAGGTCTGGTTATATCAGAAGTGACCTTTGTGCTTTTTTTTCTGTGCACACCTCAAACCTGAATCCTTCCAAGCTCCACTACTGCAAACCAGGGGGATGTCCAGAATAGCATTACCAATTTCTTGAGGAATGGAATATGATTGCTTCAGCAAAATATGATCTGGCACTGGAGTGATCTGTCCCTGTTCCCCTTGTTTCATGCTCAGTTATTACCCTCCCAAAAGATTTGGGCAACGTAAAAATATGTGGAGGTTTCCCCCCGCCCTTTTCCAGCTTCTTTCTCGTGAATCAAAACATATACATGTTTTTGTAAAGAACATGAAGTTAATGTAGCCCCAAAACTTTCAGCACAGTGAAACAACATCAAGATTGCCGCTGTCTTGATTTGACATGCAACGAAGTGTTAATCCAGGCCAGCCAAAGCAAAGGGGGCACATCTCTTCACCCCCATGCCATTTGGAACAAAAAGAGATAAGGAAAACAAAACCATGGCAGTAAAGCAGAGCAGGGACTTCTCACACCGTCTTACTTAGGTTCAGGTATCACTCCTGCCTCTTGACCAAGTGCAGTCAGGGCAAAGCCAATGGCTGACTGGTGACACAGATGCCTAGCATAGTCTAGAAAGCAGTGAAGTCTTTCCCACAAGAGCCAACCTGTAATGAAAGCCAGGGTTTTGACTCCAAAAGATTATTGTAGCAAGTCATTATCTCATAGAGCTTCCCGTTAGCACAAAAGTTTACAACATCTGTTTTACTGTCCATAGAAATTACAAGGTATTCACTATTTCAAATACCTAAACTGGTTGTTTGGTTTTTTGTTTTCCATAGAATTCTATGCAGAGAGTTTTTCCCTTCTTCCCCACAAAAGGGAAGTGTTGTCAGTAGCATATATGCAGCTGCAGTTTTTAACTGTACCTGAGTGACTGTTTTCTCCCATAGAAGAGACGACTGGGGAGAGGCAGGAGTGTTAACTACTCTGCCTAGACACCATCCTGCATCCTGAACCTGCTTTCTTGATTCTTTAATCCAAAAGGAATCATGCAGCCTCAAACTCAAACCTTATCCTGGTGCAAGCATGGCTGTCCCAGGTCAAGGAACATCATACTTTACCAATCACAGCAATCATTTACTTGAACAAAGGGGCGAGAAGTTGCCTAGAAGTGGCTGTAGATGTTGCATGCAGAGGTGGACTGGGATCAGCCCCACTTTCTTCCTTCATGCTACTCACTGATTCTCTGTTTTATTTTCTCAAAAAACTCCAAATCAAACCCCAGCAATGTTGCCTCCCTAACCATCCAGGACGACACAGGCTCTGGACCTGCTTCAGCTGCCAGCAGCAGCTATGGCAGCATATCTTTGTGCTCTGTGTGTTTTTACTGCTTTGTTTGACAGAACAATAAAGGCTCCTTCCCTTTTACAATTCCATTTGTCATGTGCTAGGCTACTTCGCGGCTATACATTCAATAAAATCAGAATAGAAGATGTCTTTCTTTTAAAACCACCTTTAAAAAGAGAATAATTTAGCTTTCACAGTTTTAGGAAGAATATGAAATTAGCATAAGCATGCTGTACTTTCACATATTTACAGCTTTAAGTAGATAGTGAACACAAGGCTTTGATGCTGCCCGTTTTCCTACTACTGGAAATTAGCAACAACAAAAATAGAATCTTAAGGAAACATCAATTAGATTTTTAAAAACAAGACCAGCTATATACAAATATCTACACAGAGAAAATAAATATCATGAGTGTTAAATATAATGATGAGAAATAAAATCTAAGTCTTCTCAAACTCTCTGAAGCCAAATTATTGAAAAACTTAACTTGGCATTTTCCAAAGCTGCATACCACAGCTTCCCACAAACACTGGTTTGGCCTTAGTTCTACAGACCAATTTATGTAAGGGTCAGCATAGTAATAGTTTTAATACCATTTATAAGTAAATTCACTAGTGACTCAAGCTCTGTTCCAGAAAAAAAAGAAAAGCAAAAAAAGAAAAAAAAANAAATGCACCTGGGCATACCTGTATTTTTTTCCCTCTCTCCTGCAATCACTGAGGACCATATGATAACTTCCAAGGAAACAAGACAGGTAACTCAACAGTGACTTTAGAGAGAAGCATCAATTACTTCTACCTCAAGAGATTAAATTGTTAACCCACTAAGGAAATTCAAATATGCAGGATTAAAATCACAATTTCTCAGCTTCATTAAAAACTGGGAAATGTATTAGCAGAGACACAGTTAAAATGACATGTAAATGAGCACTGACTGCATTCAGCTGTAAGAGATCAGCCACTTGCTGTTTCTAACTCAATCTTTATATTAGAAATTAATACTAAAGACAGATTTTTAACACCTTCCCCCCACCTTTTCCTTACCTCAGCATCTAATTCCAAGATCTTCAGCTCTCTCCACCCCACACCACCCAAGCTGTGTATGTGCTTTGCTTTTTACAACATACAAGCACTGACACTTTCTATGAATTGTCAAACAAAACCAGGACTTGTCAATCTAAAACACCATGAAGACAAGTAACTGCTGCTGCAGTAATCTCCCATATTTTAAAGTAACTCACTTTCCATTTGGATTAAAACCAAAGGGCAGACAAACTGCCAAACAAGAGCTGGTTCAGTGTACTGTGAGGAGCTCCCTGCACCACTATTATTTCACAGGAATGCATCCTGTGGTTCACTCTCCTTAGCAGCAATGTTCAAGCAGAGCACCAGGAACATGGGAAGGTGGTGGGGACATAGACACTTCAACAAATCCCTGGAAGAAGACTGTTACAACCCAGGTCTGGGGCCTATCTAGAAGAGGCACCTACAGCAAGGTTGAATCTCAACAGATGCAGCATTGCATTTTAGTTCTCAGACATGGAGTCTAGAGCAGACACCTCAGTGCTATAAATGTGAGTGTATGTATAACATTGCTTATGGGGTTTTGTAGCATGCCTATCGGATACTGAAATGCCTTTGTCTCGTCTGGACATCTTGCTTTCACATGGATGCTGGCAGCCCAGACCGTTTTTGTCTCTAGGAACCATTCACCACCTTTAGAATCTAGCACCAGGAATAGGAGGTAAATGCTATTATTCCATATCTGGGAATCCCTTTCTGGAAATGCTCAAAGTCACATCCTCTGTGTCTGGCTCTTCTGAGCATTAATGAGGAACAGCTGAGGGAGCTGGGTTTATTTAGTCTTGACAAGAGGAGGCTCAGGCTCTCATCGCTCTCTACAACTGCCTGAAAGGCAGTAGTGAGGTGGGGCCAGTTTCTTGTGAAGTGCCTGCAGTGAAGGATCGCAAGACGTGGCCTTGAGCTGAGACAGGGGAGATTCAGAGACGATGTTAAATAAATGTTTTCACTGTTCAGGTGGCCAGGCACTGGAACAGGCTGCCCAGGTCCCTGGACGTGTTCAGAAAGCATCTGAATACAGTGCTGGGTGATGTGGGTTAGAGGTTAAGTGGCAGTGCTAGGTTGACAGTTGGACTTGGTGACCTCAAAGATCTCTTCCAAACTTGATGATTCAGTGACTCTGTGTGTCAGCAGGGTTTTTTGTCTGTTAACACCACAAAGCACAACTTATAAGCAGAAGCAAGTTCCAAAGACAAAGGAATCAAATCAGCTGACACAGGTCAGTGAAACAACAGATGCCAACTGCAGGATGGGCAACCTAAGAATACCAAAATGTTTGCAACAGCTTTACCTTTTTCTAGATCATCAAGGTAAAACAGAGTCCCATCTTCAGTGTACAGTAAGTGCCCATTTTGCACTGTGAAATGTCACTCCTTCTCAGAGCTAATGGATTCAAGAACCAGGGATAACAGGTAATCTTCCAGCTAACTTGAATAAATACTGCCACAACAGCATTACGTCTTGTAGCAGCACACTATATTCATGCATGTTCCTCATCAATAGGAATGTATGACAGGCACACACACTGCAAGCAATCAAGTTGGGAAAAAGCACCTACTGCTCCACTCTCTGCAGGGTGGATGGGAAGGATGTTCAACTCTTCCCCACAAGCAAGGAAGTAAATTTTGTGGAGCTCACTATAATCTTTACCTTGTAGCAAACATAGCTCTCAGGGAAGAGAAGGTGGCAGCATCTTCTTTCAAAGCCTTCAGCTCATTTCGCAGCTTCATCATAGTCTCCGTAACCATCGCTTTCTCATTCTCATACTTGCTTTTTAAGTTGGCAAGGGCTACTTCCGCAGTCTGTTGGTTACCACAGTAAACAGAACGTAACATTTAATGAAACTCTTCATCAAATGGCTGGTTAAAAGATTTTTAATAACTATTCATATAATGAAACATTTACTTTGTACTGGAATGTTAAACTTGTGGTCAACTTATCTTGTACAGATAAAATAAAATTTCATTTCTGAACATTGAGAACAGCTGTCTCCTACTCCCATTAACCATGCAGCAGCATCAAGGAAGTTACAGAATATAGATGTAGTGAAACCTATCTACTAGCAACACAAAGGAAAAAAACAATCAACTTAGTATCTCAATGCTTAAATGCATTTGTCAATCACTAGCACAGTTCTCTAACCATCATAACATTTTACCTATCTTACATATGGGACACCTTTATTAAAATGTGCAAAAGAAAACTTAATGTGTTTATTTTATTCTTAAACACCACTATACTTTTTTTAAGACAATTTCAGTTTAACCATAGAGAAGAAGATGAAGCATGTCATGTGGTGCTTCAATGGCAGTTATTTTCACCTACTGCACTGCTAATGCTGTTGAATGTCCAATCCCCAAGGACTAATTTTACTTTTCACCTCTGTTATTCACATTCTTATATCACAATCTCATGTTGGAAGCCTCTCTTTTATTTTGCAGTTTGAGAGAGAACAATACGTAAATTTCAGAACTCTTTCAAGGGTAACTATAGAATTCTTTCAAGTAGAAAATAAGATTACCTCTTCATTTTAGGGGGTCCTACGTTAAATACAACCTGATCTAATTCAGACAGACAGCAGATTGAAGCTATCTGAACCTTAATAAAGTCTCAGGAGTATGTGAGAAGCTGAAGTCAGTTACAGCCCCAGTGCTCGTCTTTAAGTGGGACAGCTGGGTGTCTCTAATGGAACAGCCAGCTTCAGCCTCAGACTAGCCAAATACCAGCAACGAAAGCCCCACAGAGCTGAGGGAATGGCAGAATGACCTCAAACATAAATTCTCTTGTGATTACAACCTAATTCCCTGACATTGTAACCTTCGAACCTCTAAGACCTGGTTACCTGTTTGTTGGCTTTCAGCACTGTTCTCAGAGTTGCTATCTGTTCCCTCTTGGTGCTCAGCAAGGACTTCAGCTTCAGGATTTCTTCCATGAGGGCTTCCTTGTCTTTGTCCACCACTGGCCCAAGTTCTTGAGTAGCAACGCGCTGCCTGGACAGCTCAGTTGTTCTGTCCACAGCAGCCTGCAGGTGTTTGATCTGATCCCGAATTATAGCAATCAAGTTGTAAATGTTCATTGGTTCCTTCCGGGGATCTGACACAGGGGATGGCAGAGATGACACTGGGGATGGGCTGCTGTCACCACTTCCATTCTCTGCCTTTCCCAGCTCAATAGTTAACAACCCTTTAGAAAGAAGAATGGGAGACCTTCTTCCCTTGGCCTCTGGACTACTGCGTCCCCCTTTACCTTCCTTGTAGTAGTCCAGCATCACTCTGTTTGGAGTTTCATTGTTGCACATGCACACATGGTGGTATAAATTGGCCAGCTCTTCACTGAAGGTGACTAGTTCATCTTGGGCCACGCTGAGGCTGCCCTGTGTTTCTCCAGCAACATCACTGACTTTCTGCAGCTCCTTCTCCAGCCTGGCCATCTGTTCTCTATCATGCCAACTGGACTTTTCCAGTGAGGTGATCTTTTCAGTGAGAGCTTGGCTCTCAGTCTCATATCTACTCTTCTCTTCCTCATACTTAGACTCACATTCTTTGTATTTTGCCTTCAAATTTTTAAGCTCTTCTTTCAGGTCAGTAATTTCTGCCACAGCCACTTTGTACTTGCACTCCAGGATCTCTGGCCCATTGATGTCAACTTCATAATAGTCTCCATCTTCATGGCTATCTCGGTCCTTCTCGTTGTCAAGGGCAGACTGACGCTCCTTACTGGCCTGGAGCTTCTTCATGGCATTCAGATTTTCAGTGAGCCTGCCAATTTTCTCATGCTGCTCTGAGAGGGCCCCCCGTGTATTTTCCAGCTGCTTCTGAGATTCCTGCAGTGTTGTTAACAAGTTGACCTTTTCTCTTTCCATCTGAAATGCCGGAACACAGACATCCATGTTAAGGGAACTGTATCACTGAAATGGTTTTAACTCCAAGAGACAGCAGCTTAGCCAATGGTCCATATGGCTGCAGAAATCCAGTCACTTGCACATTATGGGAAAGGCTCAACAATGTATTCTAAAATTATCTCAAGTACAGTGTTCATTGCCAATTCTTTCATATCTCCTCTTCAAAATGCACATTTTTACACATTTATTCCCTAGCTGATGATCTCATTGTGAAAACTTCCTTTCAGCTAATGACAAGCAAAAATTTGTAGCTATCTTCTACATTATCAAGAGAAAGTCTAGAAAACACATAGCTACTCTATGGTGAAAGCTTGGAACTTCATGAAAGACTCAGAAACACCAAAACTTTTTCAAGTTTCTCCTCTTAAATTTCTCATTTTAAAAAATTCTGACAGTTTTTTGCACAAGGACTTTTTCTTATAAAAGATAATTTAAAATATGCTTGACAAATGTTAGTAGGAAACAGAAATGTGCACCTTGTTCTAAACTCTCCAACCTCCTAATTGCACAAATATAGCACAGAAATGCTTGGCGCTGATTAAGACTTCATGCTCCTTGAACTAATTACAGAAAATGTAAGTACAAAACTCCTTTTGATGAAGGTGATTGGAGTAACATTCAATTTTGAAGCCAACCACTATTGTTCTTGATAGTGACGTAATGAAGTATTGCACAGCAAGTATTGCACAGGAGATGCATTAGAACTTTCCACCAAGGAAAGGACATGACTGCCAATTCAATGAAAGGACCAGAACGGAATGGAAAGGACAGGAAAGGGCTGGGGTTTTTCACTGATAAACATTTAACATCCTCAAATTCTAAATCAGTTGAAGCCTTTAAAAATACAACTATAAACAGTATCACAGGAGATACCAAAAAGACCAAAATTACATCCCAAACAAGCTTTAGAAGCAATTTGGAAGTCTACAACTGTTTAGGAAGCCCATTTACCTGCACAAGCTGCTGTTTCAGCTTCTGGATTTCAGAAATGTTTAATTCACTCAGAAGATCCGAAACAAGACTTGGGGCTGGAGGGAAGCTTTCATTTTTCTTAGGTGTTGAAGTACTGTTCTTGCCATTGCTGAGTTTGCTGAGGCAGTTTTGTTCAAATCCATTCATGATTTCATCATTATTGGGCTCTGTGGATTCATCGCTGAACTTCAGCCCATCCAAAGAGATGTTTATGTGGCTGTTGTACATGGAATCATTGATATTCATGTAGTGAGACAGCTCCTTCCGAAGGTTGTTCTTCTGCTCCCTCTCTGTCTTCAGTGTCTCCAAGGCCTCCTCAAGCTGACGCTCAGAAATCTCCCTCAGTCGGATGGCATCTTCCAGCTGGCTATTGAGAAACTCAGTTTCCTCTTCCAGCCTTTTGATTTCATGTTTCAAGCCTTCAAACTCCACCTGGAGATATACAAATGGGGGGGAAAAAACCTAATGAAAATGTCTGCCTGCAAAGCACCAAGCTATTTTGCTTTTGAATGTTTGATGTCACTTAAATATTGTAGTAATAGAATACTATTTTCGTTTCTGGAGTCTAGTTTTAACACTATGACTGTAAACATGCCTTATGTAATTTCTGGGTTCCAACACAGAAGTATCCCAAAACAGGCTTTCCTAGCACTGCATACGACATTTGTTTGATTAACAAATTTCCTGGCCAGCCTTCCTATAAAGTTAAGCTTCACATTTCTAAAACCGGGAATGACAAAGGTACACTTTGATACTCTGCTTCACTGCCATTTGAATACACCACTGGGTTAAAACTGTGATCAAGCTCTACTTTTATACATTCAAAATAACATGCTTTAGCATTTCTCTCATCATCATTTCAGCACATCTTGAAAGGGCTGAAATTCAGACTCTACACTTGAGAGTCTGAAACACATTGATGAGTTTGATGGCATGGTATCTATTACCTCTAATACTGCACTTTTTAAAATCTCACACTGAAATTATGTACACAAACGATTGACAGAAAATTTTTAATCACTTGGAGAAAGCAGGGAGGAAGCAAACAAAGAATATTTTTCCTTACCCTGAAAGAAAGGAACTCATACCATGTAATATGTCACATTATTTATTTTTTGCCAATTGCTAAATGAATTTTAGATGTCAACATAGAGCAACCTGGGAGTGCTGAACTATACACAACTTACAAACCAGGAATCAAGCACGTTAATTCCATGGTGCCTGGGAAAACTTGACCGCTGCTTCTAGTTACATCAGTAACTAGAATAATTACAAACTAGGATAATTAGAAGTTCATCAAGTAGGATTAGGACAAGGTAGAAAATTAATCCACTGTCATGAAAAGAACAAGCTCTTGGTTCTGTATACTTCCACTGAGATAAAATATTTCAGATAGTAGTCTATTTTCAAAGTTTCCAGAATAAAAATACAGCAGACGGTAACTACGAGCAAGTACTGAGATAGCATCTGAGGTTAAATTTGGCTCAGGCCAGAATGGCAGCATTCTCCAGTACTGTTATTCTATAATGTGAACATGGAGCTGGGAACTTTCACTTTTTGCTCTGAATATGATGAATGAGAAAAAAAGGTAAAACCCAAAAGTAACCAACTACATAGGTTTGATTTTACAAGTTCCCTTTCTCTTCCAGCCTGCATCTAGAGCCCAAGAGCCTCTTTTGTCCCTACTACAGGATGTCAGGGCGCCCAAACCTGCACAATTAGGCCAAATATATGCAGACGAGACGAGGTCCAACCTGGAACCCCGTTTTGCGCAAGGAGGCCCAAAGTAAAAAACACTAACACAGAGTTTCACTTGGACATAAATAAAATACATTCAATATCCCACTTTTTTAGCTTGGCAGGGCAGTTTTTGTTCAGAACACTGAAGGAGTTCTGCAGCAAATCCTAAAGAGATTTTACTATGTGCTGACTACAACAGATGGTAGTAACGCTGAGTTTTCTAAAGAACTTTGATTTTATGAATATTATCATGGAATTGTAGAATCAGAGAATAGTTTGGGCAGGGAGGGACCTTGAAGTTCATCTCACTCCTCCCCCTGCCACGGGTAGGAACACCTTTCTCTAGACCAGGTTGCTCCAAGCCCTGTCCAACCTGGCCTTGAACATTTCCTGGGATGGGGCAGCTGCAGCTGCTCTGGGCAACCTGTGCCAGGGCCTTACCACCCTCAGAGCCAAACATTTCTACTTAATATCCCATCAATCTCCACCCTCTGGCAGTGGGGAGCCATTCCCCCTTATCCAAGGTCCCCTTCCAGCTTTCTTGGAGCCCCTTTAGGTGCTGGAAGGTCTCCCTGGAGCCTTCCCTTCTTCAGGCTGAACACCCCCAGCTCTCCCAACCTGTTTCCCGCCCTTGCAGCATCTTTATGTCCTTGACTTTCCCAACTGAGCTTTATTTATGCAATGGGACTGATAGCTACCTGGAGATTAAAAACAGTAAGTCCCACACTGATAGATGAAGATAAGTGAACCATGCCAAACACCACATCTAATCTAATTTTAGCTCTACAAATGATAACTCGGGCAAGTTCTTAAGAAGTTCCAAAAATGCAGTTTTCTAAAACTCTGGAAATAGCTGGAACTGTACAATTACATGTGACCTTTCAGACAAGCAGTCATACAGGTGTGACAGTGTAGAGCAACTGTAACAGCATTCCGACTTTAATGAAAGTAGCTAGAATAGAAGAGGAGCACAGAAACAGAGAGAGAAGGTAAGGATTAAGTAGCAATTAAAACATATGTTTCAGAAACATCCCCATTTCCAGATACTGTAGAAGGGGAAGGATGGAAGATGCATGGACTGGGAGCATTGTGAAGTGACACTGAAAAACTACTGCAGCAAAAAGACTAAACCAAGTAACAAAGCAGAGCAATAGAGATTTTTCTTCCTTCTGAGAAAAAGAAGGCAATATAAGGACTTGGAAGTCAAAGTAGAAGCAATGAAGTATTATGACTGTGTATAAATAGAGTCAGAAAAGACAAGTCTTGGTGCTAAAATGTAGAGCTTATAGTCTCAAAATTAGGACAAAGGTAGAAAATACGTAGTTGTATGTTCAAATGAGACAGAACCATACTGTAACACAGGAATTAACTGGTGTTACCAGAGCAATGCTCACTGGTTGAAAAACTTGCCTGACTTTGCTTCAGGACAGACACTTGTTTCTGGAGACAGATGTTTTCCTCTTCAAGTTCAGTATAGTCCTGCAGCAAACGTGCTTCTCGGAATTTATATTCCTTAATATCATCTCGCAGGCGGGCCCTTTGGATCTCCACATTCTGGTTGACCTGGAAAAACAAACCAACCCTCAAATGATGGCAGCTGGGTCAACTACAATTAAATTCCAAAATTTTATATCTTTTATATATATTTTTATGTGCACTAATTAATTGAATAATATTGAAACAAACTCCTCCCCTCACCCCCTGTAATTACAGAAAACTGAGTCATTAACACAATAATTAGATTTTGTATTCTTGCTTTTCTTACAAATTCTCATCACTGACTCAGAAAAAAAGTCAAGAAACAAGCAGGGAAAGCAGCATTAACACCTGTGTTGTTTTACTGGCTGTAGTAACCAAAAGTTCTCCAGACCAGAAGTCAGTGCCCAAATCTGTTTCCACTTTAACAAGAAGGGCCTTTTAACAAGAGAAAGATTCAGATGACTCCAGATGTTCTTATTTGGACATGTATTTGCTGCTGCTTTTCAATATACATTTTCTTTATAACCAGAGCAGTAAGTTGAAAATATGATACAATTAATTCTTCTGGGAAGAGAGACAGCGTTAAAACTCATTAAATCTAAGATCGCAGGTAGAAAAAAATAGAAACTGGTTGACATAAAATGCTCCCTTCCCTCAGCCCCAAGACTTATGCAGGACTTAATGAAAGACTTCAAAGAAAAAGTTACCATTGTTTTGAAATAGATAAGAAGTAAAAACCAATATACTGGTGTAGTATCATCTTGTGATCTTTCATGAATATATACAGACACTTGAATAAATGGAGCTGGAACATATATACAGCTAGAGGAATGGCTCACTGTACTTAGCTTGTATGTTTTCCAGTATTATTTTCCTTCAAGCCCTATCTTCAAACAATTCATACAAAGTGAAGAGTATGTTCCAAAATATTCATAGAATAAGCTTCAGATATTGGCAAACAGGGAATACAGTTGCCTAGAAAAATAGTATTTTTGTAGCTTTGCCCATGATGCGATAGGGTGGTTTTCCACTGTTCTAATTCAAAACCATTGCTAGCTGCTGACAGACAGCCTGTCACTTAGCTGGCACATGGGACCTGCTGCCTGATCTCACCTATCCTGCAGCCCAGCCATGCAAGCTTCAGCCTCAGGCCTACAAACTCAGATTCCTCCCGAGCTCTCCACTCCCAGCCAGACACAGGCATGTCAGCGGTGACTAAATACAGTCTCAGCCCTTGAGAGTGTGCAGCAGGCATCCACTGAGTAACCACACGGGTACCAACAGCACACTGAGATAAGGGAAATGCTTGCAGCTGGAGCACGTTCCAAGACTTGAATCTAGCATGTTCTGAACACAAATACTGAATCATCTGCAACTGCTAAGACTAATAAATTGAAATTACAATTCCCTCACACATCAGGTAAAGATTAGACTGTATAAAACTGTCTGCTTGTTTTCAGCTGCAAAGTGAGCACAACTTCACACCACACCAAGAAATCAAAACTGCTGCAATCAGACACTACAGTACACCAATGCAAATTACAAGTTGCTGTATCCCATATTACATGCCTGACTAAGTGCTGTCTTTCTATCTTTGCACAAACCCAGGGCCACAGGGAAAGCTGAGGGCTGACGTAAATCCACATTTTTGTGTCTCCTTAAAAGGTGACTGGAATGTGGCAGTATCTGGAAAGAAAAATCACCTCTAGCTGCAGTGACACTAGAAGCAGACTGGAAATCTGCTGCTCAGTGCACTTTGGGAAGTGACCAGAATCCTTCACAGACACTGTGCTTGCTACCTCTGGAGTGGGCAGCTTTTCCATTAAGCTAGCCTTAAAGGCTGGGAAATACAGACAAGAGTTGTGTCTGTGTTTCTAGGAACTGCTTCCCTATCTAAGGACAAGGCTCGATTCCAACTCTGTTCCACAAAGTTAAAGTTAAAGGAGAAGATGATTGGCCTGTTTGATGACTTGGGAGTGTTTGTACCATAAATCTTCTCTGTCATACCCCAACAAGAGGCACCAGTGAATCCCCACATCTCCAGAGAAGTGACCCACATTTCCTCATCCTCATCGATTTTACCATCAAATATTATCCACATATTTGTTACTATGTCCTAAAAAATTACAAGACACTTGCAGCTGAGGTCACATGGAATAAGTTGAGATTCAGACGTGGGCTCTTGGATAGCCTTCCCTACGGTAGGGGAGGCCAGCTGATTAGCTTAGACTAGACAAGACTAGTCCCCAGTGCTTCAAAGGAAGGTGCCAGAAAACTCAGGAGTAACAACTGCTGTTTTATCCATCCACCTGTGGCTTACAGTCTCTGTAGTTTCACCAGTCTGAATTTAAGCAATGGTTTGAGCTCTCAATCATTTCTGCACCAGTGCCACAAAGACTTCTGCTGAGCTACAGATTTTGTAAGTAATTAAACCCTCTAAGTAACTTCTCAGCAATTATTTCCCCTTAAAAATATGTGGTTTCAATAGTAAAACAATAAAAGGTCCAAGCTATTATGTTAAGAAACCTACACAAATGTAAAAGCCACCATTTCATGAGAGAAAACACTAGAGCTATAAACCTTACTATCCCTCTCTTTGTGCATTTCAGTGTTTTGTTATAATACCACACCTTCAGGAATTAGGGAGGAAAAGGGGATAAAAAGGGAAATTATGCCACAAATATTTTGCAGCAAGAAAATCTTCATTGGGAATGAAGCAGAAAAAGTACATCCATGGGTCTCTGTGATTGGCCTAAACAGGTTCCTCTGCTTTTTAAGGTAGCAATTCTGGAACTGAGGGAACTTATGTGCAGTACCCATAGGACCAGCATGGCCGAACATCCAGCCATGTGTCTGTCAAATCACCTTTCAGTTCAAGAATCTTACCTGGTTTTGGTTACATAGCACCAGAAAATGTAACAAATCCAAGCTGCAGTGCACCCTGGGCATCTTCACTCACCTCCTTCAGTTCCTGTGCAACAGAACTAAGACGTTCATTTTCAGACTGTGTGTTGGCAAGGACATTTCTTAGCTGTTTCAATTCTGTCTGCAACTCCATAACCTTCTTCATGTAGTATTCTTCTTTGGTAGCTGATTCTTGAATCAAGGTTTCCTCTCTGCTCTCTCCATCTGCTGCTACCTTCTTGTGGTTGGTATGGGCCTGTCCAAAAGCCTAGGACAGACATAAAACATATCTTTTATCAGTAAACCTATATAATTCTGCATAAGTAACTTCAATTTTAAATAGTTAAAAACATTTACCCTAATATATTTCTTCAAGGCAAAGCAACGTAAAGTCTTCCTACACCCTGAAATTCTGGGGTCAGATTTACAAATGCTAAATAAGTAGCCAAGGCAGTGTCTTGAAAGTAAACCACACCACCCAAACAGTCATTTGTGATGCGGAGTGCTTAAGTAGAAACTCATATTAATGCTTTTGGGAGGGAACAACAACGTAGTGACTCGAGTCTGCTGTTAAAACGACTAGCTTTCAGCAAGATCACTGCAAGACGACCAGACACTGCTGCACACACATATTCTCTGTAGTGGGGTCAGATTCACTTCTGCAAAACCAGAGTCACTGAGAACACATTTGGCATCAGCCCCCTGTTCCCTTTCCCAGGCTGGGAGCTCCCAGCAGCTGCTCCTGACTGGGAGATTACAGCCCCCTCCCTTGGGCTTGGAGACATGGGCAGGGCTGCTCCGGATCCAGGCTAAGCCAGTGGGGTCACACTGGCTGAAGTAGGTCAGTGGACAATCCCCCAGCCAGTTCAAGACATCAATCCCCAGTAGTGTGCCAGCAAAGGCACTCAGAGGCAGGTCAGAAATCCAACCCACTTGGCACAGCCTGCCTCTGGCTGGTCCTGACACTGGCATTATTTTGCCTCCTCACATTTCTTTTTGCAGGTCTTCATTTTGCTAGAAACCCTCCCAGGTGATGGTCCCTGTGGGAGTGTTCTCAACATGTGTGCCCAGCTGCCGTGGTACAGAACAGCCTGTGACTGTCACTGGCACACGTTGGAGAGCAGAGCTGGCCACTTCCAGTAGTTAAATTTGTAACACATGGCCAGGCAGATCAGCCATAATCAACGAGATTAAAAATGCGATCTTCTAAGTGTTGCACACACCTGCACCACAATCCAATCCAAGGCGTATTTAGAGTTTTCAGGTGCCACAGTATCTTTTTGGAATGCCAAAACATGTCAGATTTTCCTAATCAACATTAATATCAGGCCAAGTCAAGGACAGGGAAGCATCTCATGAAATTCCTTATCTAGTCAGGCATTTTCAATTGATCATCTTTTGCCAGCTCTTCAGAAAAATACTGTCAGAGAAGAAAAAGCATCTGCTTCAAAGAGAAACAGATTTCAGTGTTTTATTACTTCTATATTACAGCAGATGCATTAACAGCACGGAAACTACTGACTATACCAGGGCTGAAACAACTGAACAAGCAAGCTAGCCTGCCTATGATTAAAGACATACAGATATTGCTCCTATCAGACTAAATCTTATTTCAGATAAGAAATCAGAGATACAGAAGACAAATATCCATTGCAGAAATTCTAGCCAGATTCATTAAGATAACCTAAGGGAAATTAAAAAGCACCATACTTCAGACAAAAAGCACCATCTGTGCAAGTCCTTGTCAAATGAATTTCAACAAAGCAGCTTAAAAGGCTAATACCCAAGACCTCCATAAATGTTAAAGGGATAACAAAAAGCACACCAGCTCCTCAAATACACTATTTTTTTTTCCCATAATAAATTAAGATCCACCTTTTATAGACCAGCACGTATGACAGATCTCTGGCACAGAGAAAGGGACAATGAGTATCTCTTTGTCCAGTGAAGCAGCACCATTTGCTCAGCTGCAGGATGCCAAAACAGCAAATGGAAGTTCAGGACACTTAAAGCCACAGCTGATCAGCCAGACCTCAAAGTCCAGGCATGATTCCATCAAGGAGCTTGGTAATGCCACTAAGGGAGGGATTCTTAAGAATAATGACTAATTTGCTCATGAAAGTTCCAAGGCAGATGCTAGGACTTGGGTTTCTTTAACATCTGGAAAGAAAATGTCATCAATTTGCCCATGTCACAATTGACAGGGAATATTTAAACACAGAAACTGCCATACCGGATGAGACTTTTTTTTTAATCCAATATCCTGTCTTCTACAGAGGCTAATGCCAGATGCTTCAGAGAAAGGTGCAAGAAATCACATAATCTCCTCAAGCTGGAGATTGCCTTAAGCCTTGAAGGAGAATGCCTAATGTAAATTTGGAAGAGCTACTATTGAGTTACCCATGTAAAATACCTCTTTATTTTTCAGAGGTTTATGCATTTTTTGGCCTTAGTAAAATCCTACAACAATGAATTCTATACATAAAATCTTACTCGCAAATGACAGTTTTTCATCAGTTTACAAGTTTCCCACATTTCCATATAAGAATGTGTATTTTTGTTCAGAGGCTTGAAGGTGTGTTGTTAATTCCATGGTCAACTATCAATCATTCACTATGTTTTGACACATCAATCTGAACTCTCTATTCTCTGGTGATGGCACGGTGAAGTTCAGTAAGTTATCACTACTTTTATGTGTGAGAGGTTTTTCCATTTACTAGAATAGTCAGACTCCCTTTTCAAAAACTACCTTTTATTATGGCTTGTCCCAGCTGGCAACCCAACCAGACGGGAACTGCTCACACACTAACTGCAGAAACAAGCTCATGGTCACTCCTGCCTAAGGATGCTGCTGTTCCCTGTGGGCTCCAGTTATTTCTGCACAGTAAGGCTGTTATTTACTCTAAGCCAGCATGCTTATGAAGTGTCAGCAGAAACCCTGATGTTAGCTTGAGTATTACTGTCCAGAGTACAGAACTGTGAGTAAACAGCCTCTGACAGGCAGAACAAGAGGAACCTCTTTCAGAGCCACGGTCATCAGGACAGGTGGCCTTCAACAATTCAAGCTGTGTGCATTTTTAAGGCAACACTTGAAAAGCACTTCCATTCCAACCAAGCTTTGTTATCTCTCTTATATGTACTTAGAAACAACCTCAGACATCACTGTTACAAGCCATTTTCATAATTCCTGTGTAGAACAGGAAATGTAACTTTTAATAAAATTTTGCAAAATTACAGGGCAATGCAATAACCTGCCATAGCTGCAGCCCAGACCTGTCGTAAATCTGTGTAGTAAAAGGAAAGCTGACTTTTTACTGCTATGCATGAAACCCCTAAACCTTCATACATCCTGAAGTCCAGCATCTGCCCATCTGCTTTTGCTTTAACATTATCTAAAACACAGAAACAGAAGTCAAAGTTACCCTACCCTTCCTCCTCTTCCAAAACCTTTATTTCCATCTACTAGGGAAGAAAACTGTTCACAGTTACATTGGAAAGACAGACTTTGGAGCATCCCTTCACAAAATAAGTTTCTGACGTGAAGGCTGCAAAACATCATGTTCTGCTCAACAGCTGCCTCTAAGAATTATGAGACACTAATGTTAAGCAATTAACAAAGTTCTCATCTTCCAGATTCTCAAGATCGGGGCAAAAACAAAATCAAAGAGTTCATGAACCAAAATGCTGTCTTGCTATTTGCTCAGCTGTGCTTGTCAGTGCATTAGAAAGCACTCTTCTGGACAAAGGTACAATTTACTCACAACCATCTCTTCAGAAAGCTGCATGGGACACACATCAAAAGCCGTCTTTGGGTTTAACACCATCTGAAACCAACATAAATGAATATCTATCCCCCAACACACAACCTCAAATTCTGTAATATGCAACCCCAAATTTTGTATAGCCATTTACCTCTGGACCAGGCAAACATGAAATACTTTCCAGCTGGGGACTTGCAGTTAATGTGGCACAAGTGCAGCGAGCTTAGAGAAGCGCACCAAATCATTTCAAGGCTAATTTTTGGTTCCTGCTCACATAACCTGCTGCCAAAGCTGCAGATCAACTGAAACCCGGACAGGTTTCCTTTGGTCAAGCTGCCATCCCCCTACTAGCCATGCCAGTCCATGAGATCCTTCTCTCTTCTTTCAAATACACTAGACAGTGTTGCCCAAAGGTCAATTATAACATCCCTGAAACACACAGAAAATATACCATTCATTCGCTGGTGAAGGTTTACCAAAATCAGTACTGAAAACGCTATTAAATGCTATTAAATCAACTTTCACGTTCACAGAACTACTTACATCAGCAGACTCAAGGCACGTAGCAAATACATGCTATCGTATACTTAAATAGCCCGGAACATATTGTTTCTAAATGAAAGAGATTACTAAAATTTCAGATGATGATGTCTTAATTCTCAAGAATACAAAGCTCTCCACAGCAACTATGAATGGAAAAGAGAATCTGGACAGCAAATGGATAAGGCAGACTCATCCAAAAACTGCTATGTTACATAAAATGGTCAGCTCACTTCAAATGAAGCCCTGGATCAAACTACATTTAGACTGAGTTTAAAGTACTGATGTCCAAAAGACAGACTTCATAAAAGCTGAAGCTTCCTCTAGGTTTGATGATAACACAAATTCATCTGTTTATGTTGCATCTCAATCATGCAGATGCAGATAGTTTTTTGCATGAAACACAGTACACTGAAGGATGCTTTCATATAAAACTCCAAGCTCTGAGAAGAAAGTTTTCCCAGTTCTGTGAAGTTTAGCATACCGCTAAGATATCAAGTTCTTAAAAACATTGTTAAAATTTTAAACACGATCTTTTGAAAGAAGTTCTTTATCACAGCGCAGCTGTTCACAGAACACATAAAATGTGAAGAATTTCTGAAACACACTTCTTGGAGAATTCCAAATGCTTCTCTCAGAACAGCTGCTGTGATATGGGAGGTGCACAGATTGATCTCAGTCATGCCCAAAAGCAAGACTCTTAGGCCTTCAGGAAAATCAGAACAGTTCTGCCTTATTTGCCTCTATAATCTGTCACTCCAGACCTCTACTTAGCCCAAAAGTCATCCAAAATATGCTGGTTATGCTTCCCTATTTTATGGGATCCTGAACTAAAATTCTAAAAAAAAAGAGTAACACAAAATACTGGGATGCCACTATCAAATAAAACTCCCCAAGGAAGTGCTGGAAAGGGCTTTTTCTGAACAAACCCAGTATGATCTCAAATACTCTATTAACCTCTGAAAAGAGCTGATGTCCCTAAAGGCCTGTAAAGAGCTGATCAGAATCTAGGTGCTGCACTGTTAGAGGTTCTGGAGGCTGCCCTGCACTGTCTCTAGGGTACTACCTTCACTCTGTACCTGTCTTCTTACACACATTGAACCACAGCAATTACGAAAGGACAAAAAAAAAAAAAATCTCTATATATTAAAGCAGATATACTGACAAGGAAGGTCACAGCCCACCCACCCTGAGATGACACAGATGAAGTGAGGAAGCGACATCCCCCTCATACACCATCAAAATGACATGGAGGTTCCTGTGCCATGCAGGAATACATCCAAGCAAACAGAAAACAACACAAATATTTTAGCGAAGGAGTTTCATAAAGTAAATTGCTTAAAAATTCATTTGTCACCTAAACTTGAACTTGTGTTCTCAGTTTAAAGAAGCAGGGAGGGGGCAGAGAGAGACAATTGCTTATACATGAGCTGAAAAAGTAAGAAAGAGAGGAAAACCTTACAAGAGCACAGAACTCCACAATACAAATCAACTTCTGGACATCATCGATCCCTATGCTCATTTCCTCTCAAATGAAGCCTCCTTTGCCTGTGCATGTCCTCATTTCTTCCCATTTTCCAGGTCGCACATCCAGCCACACATGATGCTGAAATGTTAAGCAGCCAGGCCAGTCACACTGGCCTTTTCTCTGCAGGGAAACACTACTATAAGATGCTAACCATCCTCAACAGACAAGCAGCATGAAGCATTAACACTTTCCTTCACTCACATAGTGATGTTTAAGAGATTCTTCAGCCCTTCTTGCTATCACACTCACATTAACACAGCTGCTGCACCACCACAAGCAGACCAGAACATGCACATGTTGCTCCAAGAAGCATGTTAGGAAGAAGAGGAATTCATTTCAAACTCATTGACAAAAAAGCTAACATAAGTACAGGAAAAAAGGAGAGCTTGTCTGAAAAGAGACCCTTGCCTTTCTCAATCTAGTGTGAAATGCAGAGTGATGCCTGTGTGCATGCATGCACCAGTAGTACTGTGTATGTCCATTGCCAGAGGAAACACACCCAGAGGTGCCTATTCACCTTTGTGGTGAGGTTTGAGAGCACTCTAGTAGATGTGTTTCCGTTTCTTTTGTGCTGAAGATCAAGAAGAACTTGCAGAAACTGCTCCTTTTAGAAGGCTGTCATTAGCTACTTTTGCAGTGAAAGAATGGTTTACCCATAAAAATTAAACAGAATCTAAGCCCCTAATAAAAAAGGTGCCATTAACCAAGATGTCCTTTTTTAAAAATAAGGATAAAAGTCATGAGTTTAAACATCAAACAAGAGATTTTCCTTCAGTTGCTCTCTACCACTACTCAAGAGAGACTCAAGTCATTTTCCAGGAGGCTTTCTACCGATTAACAGAGATCAGCCCTCATCCTCCCCTCCTTCAGCTGCCAGTACCAAACTGTGATCAAGGTATACATGCGCTTTCTCTTTTGTGTAAGGGAGCAAAGCCAGCCCTGCCAGGACTCATACTGCCCACTCTGACTTCCAAGCAGAAGCCCCAGAAAGATTGGAGTTAAAAGCCAAGGACATTAGTCCTTAGTCATTTCATTCACCACTGTCATTCATCACTGCCATGAAAGACTGTGGGCACCACTGCTCTTCAAGATGTGAATGTTGCTTCTGTTTCAAAGCTCATGATATAAATTAGCTAAATACATACCCTCCAAAAATGTGGTCTCTATCACTTACAAACACCTGTGACTACTGACATCAAAAGTACATTCCCTGACAGTGTGGAGCATTTCCTTATCCCCAGTGTCCTGCTCTGGAGACAGTGGGCAGAATGGTGTCCCTATGGCCACCTCAGAACCTGCTGCTGGCCTTCATCATTAGTCACCTTCCCAGGAAAGCCACACAACCAGCAGCCCCCTGCACAGCCTGCCAGCAAGTCCAGCTGTTCTCACTGACTGCAATGGGCACTCAGCCCAAAGCCTGGGGTTTTGGGTTTGTTTTTTTTGGTAAGAAAAATTCCTATGACTGTAACAGGGAAGGAGAATTAAAAAGGACCCAACTGCATTCTACTCAGTTTAAATCAAAGAGGAATGGAAGTTTTGATGAGCATACATTTCTGCTTTCTTATAAATAAAGAAAAGGGGCATGTGAGGAGAGAAAGGTGAGGTGACACACAAGTCAATGGAAAAAGTACTCCTTTCAAGATAACTTTAACTGATGGGTTAAGGAAAAACATGAAACAAGCTATCCGGAGGCATCTTTCTCTGCTGTACATCATAACAGATCAATGAACTGCTGCAAGCAACATCTACCGATGTAGATGTTGCTTGCAGCAACAGACAAAGCCTCAAAGGAAAGATGGAAATGTGTAAAAGGAGTTAATGCTGCTGAACATCAGCACTGTTTAGGAGCTAGACAGCAGAGGAGACTAGAGATTTCTATTTACAAGTGCAAAGGGTGCCCTTACCTGCCCACTGTGGTATCAAAACACAGCTCAAACTCACTGTTCCCAGAAGTCACACGGCAGGAAATTTGATCATCAACTGCTGATTTTTAAACCCTTCTGCTAAATTTGATAGAATTATTTATGTGTATAGGCCATTTCACAACGTCAGCTAACCCTGCTAGCAGATCCTTTGGGTCATCTTCCCAGCATACGAAACAAGTGACTGCAAAAGGACTCTGTACAGTAGTGCCCTGTTAAGACTGTTGTTCCTCAGCAAGCACTCGAGCTAAGCACCTATCAGGACATGCATTACAAATGACTGTGCATAAACTTGACGTAGGTATGATCTATAATGAAGTAATTTTTAGAAACTGAAAACCAGGAGCAGTGATCTGTAAGTACTACACTAGATCTCTAGCAGTTGACCTCAAAGAATAATTTCACTAAAGCCCATAATCAGTTCTGAGAAGATATGTTACGAACCTTCAAAGGGTGCAATGGACAACAGAAACTTAGAAGCAGCTTGTTCCTTCTTAAAATGTTAGCTCTTTACTTAAAACTCAAGAAGATCTTACTGAAATTGCACATTTCATAAAGGACAATACAGAGTTATCTTAAGTACGTGCCTCACACAGCCTTTATTGTAATAATTTATAGAAGAAAAAACTTTAGTGTTACTAGTCAAATGATACCCATTGTTGCTCAGTAAGCGCCTGATCAATAGATCACCGGAAACTGAGCAAATGCATCATGGAACACCTCTGCTGACATCACTGCCTTCCTTCTCATCTTCACCTTTGATAAGGACAGTAGAATAGAACAGTTTCTTTTTAATCTTATCAAATAAAGGCAACAATGTAGCCTTGGAGAAATAGATACAGCTGACAAAGCAGAAGCCATGCAAAACAATGACACTGCAGTTCCTCAAAACCAGGGGTTGAAAAACAGCCACCTAAAAAGGACACCAGAAATTGAAGACCACCAAAGAAGACACCAAAGAACATCTAAGGGCTTTCAAGAAGGAGGCATCTGTGTAAAGTAAAGTAACACATACTCATCAAGGAAGCAGGGATAGTTAATGAATATGTAATCAGTGTGTATAATAAAATCTCTGTTTATCAGGGCACTCGATTAGAGGAGGGATCCTCCAAGTGACCACTGCTGCAATAAAGAATGACTGCTTTCTAATACTCAAAACCATGTCAGAAAGCTATCTGGCCAGTTTTGGTACCACCTTAACCCATCCTGTGGCTATGTGGGATTTGGAGGCTGGATGGCGTTAAAACACATTACCACTAAAAGATCCTGCAACAGCATTAAAGAAAAATCAAATGAGATCTCAGCCCTCTAAACATGCATGTGGCTGTATTTAAAGTTAGGAGTTATACCTACCAAAGGCAGCTTATAAACTTACTGAAACAAACTTATACTTAACAAAGCTAGTATATGCATTCTGTCCTTCACATTAGACTAAAATGGAAATAGTTTAACTGCCCCACACACGACTTGAATGAAAAATCTTTCTTTTTCTATTTGAACACAACAGTTTGCCTGCAGTCTGTCATGCACATGCACTGGGAATGTGTGTGGCCTTGCAAGTAGCAGGTGTGACCGAGTTCCTCTTGTCAGCCTTGGATCTCCAGCCCAGTACCACCACCTCCCTCATCCACAGCCCCAGCCCACACTCAGCCTGTGGCCAGCCACCACTTGAGTGCCAGTACAGACCTCAGCTTCTCATTTGTTCCTGACCATCATAAAAGTTATCACATTTCCATGAGTTTGGGAGTAGGCTCTTTCTCCCACACTCAAATATCCTCAGGGGCCAAACACAAACCTCAACTAAGCAGCAGGCGTAGATCCACAAACAACAGCTCACAGGAGATCTGGTACCTTCAGGGAAGTTGTGAGGCTTTTCAAAACAGTACATCATTTCCCACCATGTCAGCCCACTCCATACTGACATCAAGCATCTTCCAAAAGGTCATGCAACAGCAAAGACTTGTGCACATTCCAGGAAAGAGACCAGTCCTTGATCTGGCTTTCATTTTGTTAAAATGATGGTTCACACTTTCTCTGGACAAAGCCCAGTTAACACACCAAATAATTCTAGACTACCTACCATAAAATGTTGTGGTCTGAGTTGGAGAAGGATTATACCTTCCAGAGTGTCACTGCAGCGCAACCCTACAGCACAGCTCACCTAACTCTTAGGTGCCTGTTAAGTAATACACTATAAGGAAACAAAGTGACACTATAGAAATTTGGAGGACCAGGCTGCCCATCTAGGGCTGTAAAAGCCTGCTGAGTGTGCCTCAACATGATTAACTCCAGAACTGAGAAAAGTTGCTGCAATATTATGAACTACTTTTCTATAAAAGGAACATAAAAATAAAGCACAAGATAAAGCATCCTTGTTCCCACACAAGAAAGATTACTTATTACAAATGAGCACAATCCACTTAAGCAACCAGTGTTTAAGTGCAGGCTTCTACAAGGTCAACCAAGAGTTTAAGCTGGCACCAAAGGAACTGCTCCCTGCCTCAGCAGCCAGTCCCAAAACATTAAGTTTAAACTCTCTCTCACCTCCCCTGTCCCAACCCAGCACTTGAAACTAGGAGAAGATAATTCTTTTAACTGGGAGCAAGATTGAGAGGTTAGAGATGAGAAGACAGCTTCCACTCATTCTTTAATTATTGGTAACCAAACACAGACACACACACACACACACACACAGAGAGTGGGGACAGAAAATACTTTCCATCCTCTTCACTGGCTTTGCTCCCCAGCCAAGGATGTTTTATCTGTATGGATAACAGCAAGCAGGAAATCCACCAGTGATACTCAGCCAAATGTTTTCTTTTTTTTTTTTTTTTTTTTTTTTTTAATACAATAGCTAATAGCATTAGCATCTCATTGCATAAGGACTCCTCCTAAGAACAATGCTTCCCTGCTGCACAGGCACACCCAGTCTAGAAATAAAACAAGGAAGTAGATTGCATCCTGCAAAACATATGTAATGTACAGCTTATTATACTGCTGCTTGTTTACCAGCATAATGGCTTCCGCTGGTGTGACAATAAAGAGACTTCCAGGAACAAACCCTGCTCTACAAGGAGTCAGAAATATGGCTGCATAAACACAGCCCAGTACATATAAATCCCTACTAGTTGTTGGTACCAGAATGAACCAGGACAGGAGGCACTTTGGGGAAAAATACATTTTAACATCTCAGACTAATTATTTAAAATACCTAAGCAGATTTTTAATCACTTAAGTATTAAAGGAGACTAACGCTAAATGTGGAATCGCTTCCTGCATATGTCAAAGTTACCTGTGCTCATGTGAACTCTGTTTTCATGTACCTTTACACAAAGAGCTTTATAAAAACCAAAACAAGTAGTCAGGCTTTCTGGTTTTAGTGGTCTTCAATCATTCTCACACATGCACGCACACAATTGCACAAGGCCTTCCATCAAATGTACTATTGGTAGCTAGTTCTGCATGGCAAAAGCAGACATTTTCTTATTGCCCTTTCATTAAGAACTCATAACACCTGAATAACAAATTTATTTTCCCCCCAGGACCTAAGTAAAGGTCCAGAGAGTTTAACCTAAATACAACTGCATAATCTTTTGTGTCCTACTAGCACAGTATTTACAACAAACTCCAGAGGAGTCTCTCAATTCCCTCTGATGCGTTCTGCTTGCAGCCTGCATCCAGACTTCACATTGAACTACAGATGTTCATTCACCACTGCCCATCATGGTCGTGCATTGCTTTAAAAAATAAACATTAGACACATTTGAGCCTCTATTTTAAGGTTTGGGTTAAAAAGCAAGAAGGGAGAGGGACAAAACCCAGCCTTCTTCTTATAATGCAATTTCTACAAACACCCTGTAGAGAGCAACTGCCAGCTGCAACAGCCACATGGCTGAGTCACTGGCGTGCACTAGCTAATCTGGAGCACACAACTCAATCAATACTCAATGTGGCTGGTGAGGTACTGCCCAGCGCCCTCAGATGTCTGTCCGCCAGTGGTGTCAGTGTCAGAAACAATTCAAGAACAGGGTTTTACCATCTCTTCAAAAAGGGAGGACAAGTGCATTTCCATCTGCGCAACTGCATGAGATGCTTTCTGGAGTAAAGGGGAGGATTAGGAACGAGAGCTACAAAATACAGGAGGAAGTGAAGCCCTGGTGCATGACAAACACTGGCAAACAGGAAGCAGAGGCTTCCCTAAGGGCCCCACCTCTGGAGGGGTCCCAGCAGCACTGCACAGGAAGGGAGAATGCCCCTCAGCACATGACAGCACAAACACACTGGCAGCTATTTTTACAGGGCCCTGTCAGGATTACAGCAGTCACTGCTCATTTTGAAGCAGAATGCCTGTCATAACAGAACAATGACAGGCACTGGCCTTGCTGGCAAGAGCAAGAGTTTTGGCTAAAATGGACAGCACAGCAGAGACACCTGCACACGGTCACATACATGCTGAAGATGTTATGGATCCTGCTCCTTTGTTCAAGCCCATTCCAGCAGCATCCAGCACACCTAAATAGACTGTGGGTTATCCTGGGATGTGCCACTGCGCTGTAGCCATCTGAGAGGTCCTACATCACCATGATACTATCAACTGCAAAGCAAGTGCCTCTTCTCTCCAAACATTCATATATTTTTCATGATTTAAGTTCAGTTTTGTTTTCTACCTTACGAGCAAACCCACAGTCTCAAAAGTTAAGGCCTGATGGTACCACAGGAAGTCAATGAGTCTCAGTGCTTGCAAGACAGAGGTGCTAATTGCAATGGGAGACCTTACCTCAGCAAGACACAATGTCTGAAACCAAGACAAACTTGGGAATTCTCTAAATTGGATGCAATCTGGGAAACTCAAAGATAGCTTGGGAACACAGTCTGCTCCTGACTTCAGAAAACTTTCACAGAAATTATCATTAAAAATAAAAAATAAAAATTAAAAAAAAAAACCACCAAAAATCAAAATGGGGCTTCAGAAAACACCCAAACAAAGCCCATAATGTTCTGTCCTTGCCAGAAATGCAGCAACAAGCAAGCAACAGCAAAGGGTCAAGAAAAAGCTGTGCTCAGATATCAAATTAATCAAACACAATTGCTGGCTACTGAAAAGAGAGTAGAATTGGTTAAAATAAATGACTGAATAATAACAGGACAAGTGCCTGATTATTATTTTATGTGGCAAAGGGTGAGTCTTCTTTTGTTAATTAGAAGACTGCAAAGAGAAGTTATGTAGACTTTCAAATTATTGGATGAACTGTAAAGTGCCTTGTTAGAGAAGAAAAACATTTTAAAAATTCTTCAAAAATAAAAGATGCATCAAAACTCACAGGTGTCAACACAGGAAAGATGTAATTACCAAACTCATCAAAAAATTGCTCAGCAAACATTAATTACATGCAAAGAGCAGTTAACTACAGTTAGAAATTAACAAAAAATATGGATCATTACAAGTTCCAAAGGATGTCTTGAAAAAGCTCTGTCTTGGGAGTCCAAGGCCAAGGTCTGAAACCTGAAATGACAATAGTGCTTCAGAGGATCGAGTGAAAAACAACAAAGAGTTGAAACAGCATGATGGATTCACACATAGTGTGAAACTACCAAAACCATTAGATAGGAAATCTGTTCAAGATTGTCAAAGACAAGAAACTTGGATAATCTACATTGTTATTTTATCCTAAGGCCTTGGGCATTCAGAATTAAAAGGCAGCAAATCAAGTCTGTGAATTCTAGAGACTTTGAAAGCAGCTAACAGAGCTCCTAAAATAGTTTTACATAGCTAAGTCAAACCATAAATCAATCTTGTATTTCATTAAAGAATAATTTCCAACTAATCATATTGAGACTGTAGGTACAAATAGGGAACTGATTTTCTCCCCCCCTCCAGACAAATTTAAAAATAATTACATGTTCTTCATCATTTCAGGAGACAAGAATCTCCATGGTTATTTGCTTCCAACTGCAAATCCAGAAATGGAGTGCCACTGATGCCAGTCCTGTATGATTTCACACCCTGCATAAAGGTGTGCAGAACTATGTGGTTTGTATGGTAGGCAATAAATATAGCCACCACGAGAAACACAAAATCCTGACCAGGAATAGCAGATCCCAAATTGCAACACCAAAGACAGAACTGCGCACACAGAGGTAAGGGCTAAGTTCAGACTCTCTTTTTGTAAGGAGTACTAATGAAGAGACAAAATATTATTCAAACATAAAAAGGAAGCATTTTTCTTCCAAATAATGGATCCAATTTTACTTTGTACTCATAAGTTCATCACACCCCTGATTTCAGCAGAGCAGGACACTGCAGCAAAGCAGAGCTGAGCAGCAGGACGCAGCAGGAATGTTTACACTCCTGAGCAGTGCTCTCACTGCCAGATCCAGTGAAAAGAAACCAATGTCATTACCATCTTTAAAAAAAAATACACAGGAAACTTGATTTTGGACATGTAAGGGAACATCACTCTTTAACTGTTCCAAGGATTAATTCAAAGGCCACTTATCACCAGAACAGCTGTTTGGCCAGCTCTTCTGTTTTGCCTGTGTTTTTGTTTTCTTAGATGCGGAATGTCTGTCACAGATTCATTTATGTTTGTCACCATCCTCCAGCCAGCGGCCCTTCATGTGGTTGCTAACTGAAAACACACCATAAATAAACACATCTTAAGTTCTGACCTCATGTTCAGTAGAAACATAATGAAGGTTTTGTTGCCCCTAATAATAATTTATACACGTCTGTGAAGGTTCAGTTGCCCAAGGTCACGCACCTGAGGAGGGGATACGTGCGAACCCCTCTGCCAGGATCCAGCAGAACCACTCACTCTTGCACTTGGGTGAGGACCAGACCACTCAGGAGTCATCTACTCCTGGGCAGCAGACAGATCAAGAAGGCTCACACCAGGTCTGATCTTTGTAGTAGTGCTACAGACACTCCTATATAGAATCATAAGTGAACAGGACGGAAAAAAAGTCTTACATAATAAGGACTTTAAGAGGATTTTTTGTAATGGTATACTTCAGATCCTATTGCAAGAATTATCCACTGAAATTCTCCAGATTACTTTTTTCCCCTCAAGGAATTCATGTAAAAACATGGAATCAAAGCAAGCCTCTGGATAAGTTTCACTGATGAGCTGCCCGCAAACTTATGTCCCCGTTACTGCTCCCTCCATCCATCCCATTTGACTGCATTTTTTTAAAACAAATCCACAAGTTTATGAGCAAATAAACATTTTGACTGCATCCTGCTCTACAGACACAGTAGTTCCCCTCAGGAGAGGCATAAAAGCCTGGTCTTAATAAGGGCTCAAAAGGCAGTCTTCTCCTATCCCCAAAGGTAAAATTTGTTGTTTATTAATCCAGATCAGCAATTCCAAGAGTGGTGAAAAGTTACCTTCCCCTCCTCATCGATTTATGTTGTGACAGTAGCCTTATGTAACAATAATTCAAACTACAGCTTTATGCACACAGCTGCCTTGATTAAAACAAACCAACCCATACTGCCAGGACTGTTTGCTTTGATGCAACACTTACAGAGGCATGGCTAGTGGCTAGTGAATGGACAGCCAACAGCATGGACCCAGCACACACAGTCACAGGCAAAGTCATCTTCCATCACCACAGCATCCAGGGTAAGAACTTCAGCAACAGGAAAACTCCTCCCAAGTTTCACATGGTATGAGCCATACAAGGAAGTAGTAAATAACTCCTCTACTTCTCCATATACCTCATAGAGATGTTGGATCTACAGGCAGACCGATCAAAAAGCATGAGTCCTCTCCACAAACCATCCAGGATCATTGTTGTAAGGGTCGGTTGGACAGTGGCCCAAACAATAAGCTGTTTTCAGAAAACCAGGGATTCATCCTCTTATGTGGCATGAGGGAAGGATTAAGCCTTAATTTAGCACCATTTAGAAAAGATTACCCTTTAATTGCAATAGGAGTTGGCAGACACTGGCAGCAATGAAAAGCCTTTATCCTGCAAAGCTTCCAAGCGGTCAGTGACAGCTCCCAGGCCAGCAGCAGGAAGCCAGCCTGTGCTGTCCCCAGCCAGCTGCTTAAGGCTATCAGATCGATGGGGTGGAATGCAGGCAGCACACAGCTGCATCACAGATGCAGAGACAAACCCCTCATTCATTGGCATTTTCAGACTGGGTAGGGCATGTGGGCCTGCCACAGTGCACTGAGGAGCCAAAGCCTTCAGAAGGGCTCAGCTGCCAGTATCAGCCAGAGCTCTGCCCAGTGGAACGCAGCTGGTTTGGGCAAAGATCCAGTAGTGGGGATATGCCCACTTCCTGCCTTCTGGTATCAGTCTGGCCCGGTCAGCAGACAAAGCTCCCCACTGACCTCAGCTCTGCCATTTTCTGGTGACAGGGCAAGAGAGGTGTCATGCTGTATTTTCTGGCACCAAGAACTCTGCTAAAGCAGATGCATGACCCTCAGGTGGAAGGTTGCAGGAGCCTGTTACAAATGTCTTCTAATTTGGAGCAAAGCTAAATATTCTTACAGATTGGCATCCAGGAAAATGTAATTCTTGTTCAAACAGATTTTGCTGTAGCAGTAATGCCTGTTTTACATATGCACTGGATTAATCCAAGTTTAGGCTGGCATAGGACAGGCCAAAGCCTACTGCAGTTTAACTCAAGCCAGCTTTATTTTTAAAAGTTCAATGAAAAGTAATCATTTCTATGCATAGACAAGGCCTTAAACCAAAGTTTAATTCCCTTCCTCTCCACTTCTCATCCACACCTGGCAGTGTCTGGCATTTCTGACAGCCTCAGGCCTGAAAGACAAAGCCACTGTCCAGCTGGCTGAGCCATCTGTTTACCAGTGAGGGGAGAAAGAACTCTGCAGCAAAGAGGCTGGGAGCTGGAGAAGAAAACTGTCAGAAAAAGACTGATTAGACAAGGAGCCATAAGAAGTACTAGAGTCAAGGGAGAGAGCAAATCTTGTAAGGGGGAGACAAAGAACATGTGTCCAAGGGAAAAGATAAGAGATGACAGTCAAAACAGTGGCACAGGGTAACAGTGGCAGCAACATGATCAGCAATTGCAATGGAATTCAGCAGGAAACCAAAGAAGAGGCACAAAACCAACGGCAGGATGAAGTAGGAGTGGGAAGAAGAGACATGAGCCTGCACCTGCTTGCCCACTTCAGATATGAATGGGCAGTTTCATCCTCTTTGTGCCCTAACTGCTTCCAGCTTCTTAGCCTAAGGCTGAAGTTTGTCTCCCACCCTGGAAGAAAACCTGACTAGTAATTGTGTCATTTGCTCAGGGCATTCTTTCCTAAACATTCAAATTTTGAAAGTTTAGCACCAAGTAGCCCAGCATTGCACTCAAAAACACCTTAGAAGAGACTTTAGAGTTAGTTTCATTATCCTTGGACACTATTACACTTCTTTGCATTCACTATCACTGCTACCCTCGCTGCTCATTCTCAAATGAAACACTGGATACATCTATACAGGACTGATGTCTAAAGCACAATTAATTCAAAATAAAAATTATGATCCCGACATAGAACTGAGAGTCGTGTCTTGTACTCAACGACACACTGAAGCAAACCAGTTTTACTTTTCAAGACTACAAGGAAGAATTCTCTGTCTCTCCAGGACTTTTTTCATATTTAGAACTCAAATTTCAGCAAATTGATTAGTTGCATTATAAACAGACACTAGTTTTATGCATATGAAGACCACAAAGTTAAAGAAAAATTAAAGAAATTGAGTAAGAGGAGCTCTAGCCATCCCCACAGATGTTATTCAAACTCCTCAAAAATAACTCTTCTATTATTACTGCAGTCTTCTGCAGAAAGAAAGACACATACCCATTATCTACAGACCTGAAATTTCAAGACACAAGATCAGTAATCCAATAGGAAAACAGTACAACTACACTCTGCTGCAGCACCAGTTCCAAAGGCAGCATTAAGACATCTTAAAACACAAGAAGAGGAGTTAAATAATTAAAGAGTTAAAAAATCTAAGCCTGAGCACTGGAGAGCATTCCCTTAGAGCCTCATTGAACTAAGAGGCAATGGCACAAAACTTGGATCTGCATGAACTCCACATCTCGTGGAGGCTGTTCCCTTTTACAGCAGTGCTTACTGAAGATTAAGGCCACATTCTTCATACAAAGCCTAATGTTATGTGCAGTAAGACAAAGCTAACATGTGACTAGCACAGCATGGTAGCAGGCAACAAATGGAGCCCAGGGCAAGAAAAATACTTTCATCAAATTAATCACTTTTCTATGGAGATGATCCTTGCCACAGAGAACAATGATAATAAAACAAGAAAATACATTTTTCATAAAGCACACATAGAAATATCATGTCAACCTTAATGCTCTTTTAGGTCTCTTGTGAGGAAAAAGGGCATACACAGCCCCATTGAGAGCAGTAGACCACAGGGCTGATAAATGCTCTTTCAGGCCAGTTCTCACAATTCCCAGGGCCAAGAACCCTAAAAGCAAACAGATGCCTCACAGGGTCTTCACCAGCCCTGAAAGTCTCCCTGGATGAAACAGATTCCAAGATGTTCCCCAGCTGCAGTCCCTCACAGCTGCGAAGCATGAAAGGAATTAATGCCTTACTATGCTCCCCAGAAACCCTAACAATAAGGAGGTCAAAGGGATCATCAGAGCAATTTTAATGTTAACAGGCTTTGTGTCATATTAAAAGGGTCCATTTGCTTCAGTCCCAATAAGGCATTTATATTTTAAGGCACTTGGCCACACAGGCTACATTAGAACAACCAGCTACAAACCAGTGGAGCAGCTATTTTATATATATGTGTGTGTGTGTGCGCGCATATACCAGCAGCTCTCTTCCACCAAATTCCTTTACTGTACTCTTATTGTTTGGTTTCTACCGGTTTCCCGAGTGAAATGAGTAGGTATTTCTCCTTGTCTCCTTTTCCTTGTCTCTTCTACAGAGAGGATAAGAATAAGCTGATTTATTAAGTGCTCAGGTGGAAGACCTATCTGAAACATGACACTGCCAGGAAAGCTGCGCTCTCCCTTTCATATGAGCCTGCAAAACAGAGTATTTCAATGGGAAAGTTTCCCTCCAAACTTCCAGGACAGACAATTCTCAAGTCCACTATCCCAGCAGCCTTGACAAAAAGTCTACAACCCAGCCCTCAGAGGCCCTCTCTACTTCCTGAAACCCTCCCAGATTTCAGAAAGGTCACAAGATACCTACTTAAGCCTCAGTCAAACCAGAAGAGTCCTAGGTACAGTTTCCCTCCAATTCACTACTGTGCTCACCTCCACTGTGAACCCAGGATGACGGGAAAGTGTAACGGCTCACATGAGTGAAAATTAATCCTGGAATACAGTTTTTTTCCCCACCCCAGAATCCCACAGAAGTTAAAGGTAACCACAATTCATTTGCATTGTTTAAGGAGTTACATTAGCAGTTTACAAGTATAGAGAAGTGAATGATGCAGAACACATGCAGGGGTGAGAGGAGGGCTTCAAAATCGCCAAACATCAGTGTGATTAGTAGGATCACTGCAAAAGCCTACATGCAGGAATAAAACCATAAAGCCTGTGAAATGCCTGCCAACAACAGACTCTTCTCTGTATTCCTTTCCTAAGGGGTAATACCGCAAGTGTCCCAGTAGTTAGCATCCCTTCAGCCCTCCTGAAGTCAAAACAACTGATATGTCTCACATGCTCCACTTGGTAAAATGTAGTTCCAGCTACTCAATCCTCCAGTGTGTATTCACTGACTAAATAGAGCTGGAGGGAGTGAACAATAAAAATTAGTTCAAACTTTAGAATTCAAACTATGGGGCATATTTTGAAGCACAGTATGTAAAAACATACATATGTAAGCAACAAAGTAACAAATAGTAGATACTGAAGACTGGAAGGGGGCTCTGGAGGTCATTTACTCTTTACATTTAACCTTCCTACTTAGAGCTGGGTCACCACCAAACGTGCTCAGGACATTGTCCAGTTGGGATTTCAGTGACTCCCAAGATGAACGCCACATATAACCTGTGGACAAAGAATACAAAATAAGTTACACATGGCACATTGTGTCTGTGGTTGCTCATGTACATGCTAGGACTCAGTCTTTAGTTTTTACGGACTGCTCTGTAGCAACACAAATAATACTGAAGGCTAGAGCTCAACAACTCCACAGCTTGACTTGCTCCAAGTGACTGAAATCCGCTCTTAAAATATTTCTACGATTACTGAACAATCTTAGAACAAGACTTTGTTGTATCCAGTTGAGGGAGGGGGAAATGTTTTAAAACAATCTACTCCCCAAACGCCGCTCTAATTTAGCCATTAAATGCAAGTGGTCTTGTTTCCCAAGCAATAGTTTGAATATTTTGTCTTCAGCCCATCTTTAAGTAGCTTCCTGAATTGGATTCAATTAGTAGAAAACATACATGCAAAAAAAGGAGGTATTAATAACCCCTACAAGAAGAAACTTGCAAAACTGCCTTATATTTTGCATTTTGTATCTGAGCCAAATGTGTCTGAAATGCAACCTGACAGAGCTTCAGGTGGAAGCAGATGTTATACTCAACCCTGTAACCTGCACCAAGAGCCAGAAGCGTCTAGCGTATCCGTATGAGCCCTTCTACCAGCAGATGCTCCTCAGCAGCACATCCTGAACCCTCTTCATCCATGCCAACCACTGCAACATGAATCTCACTCTCACTCAAAAAATACAATCTCTCATCAGTTTCTAAGTCAGCTACGTGCTGCACCTTCCCATCTCTGCTGCTCACCATCACAGCACCTAGCATGCTTGCCCTGATAAACCACCTTGAACAAGATAAGACAAACACCAAACTATTAACAGGCAAGTCTGGTGTAAGACCACCATCAGCTCTCCACCACTGTCAGACGTGACTTATCTGTCTGCACCAACAAACTTTCATGTGAAGTTCTCCAGCCATTTCTTGGTTAAAACCACATACTTTCTGAAAGCATCCCCAAAAGGGAGCCAGGTGGAATTGCTTTGCACAGCTGTTGAACACAGTGAATCAAGATACAAGTTAGACAGAAGCTTTTACTCACATGGATACAAGTCTTATAAAGTTCTGGTATTAAAGTGAGCCAGAGAAAAATTTAAATCAGGACCACTGCTGAAAGATTTCTGCTAAATCGGGGACCTAAATTTATTAGGGAAGTATGTTTTGGCAAGACGATCTTCCTTCATTTGAAAGTATGCACCAAAGCTGAGGGCACATGCTACATGACATGCTTGTTTACCGCTCGCGACCTGTTGGGGACAGTCACACTCATCCAACAATAGCCAATTTCTATTTCAAAGGCCAAATGCTCTCTCCAAATGACAGCATAGAAAACCACTAAATAATTATATACTGACTGCTTAAAAATGCATTCTTTCCATTTCCTCCCTAATATCACATTGTTGAGAAGTTTCACCCACAGCTTCCAAGAGCTAGAGGGCTGAGTGGACTACAGATAATGCGTCACGCTACTCAGCCACTCTGGGCATCACAACCAAATTTCTCCCTCAAAACACACAGAGCCTTGTGCAGAAGGATGTGAGAAAATCCCTTCTGGTTTACAGTTACCCATTCAAACAACAGAACAAGCTCCAAACAAACACCATCCTTCATCATCTGAAATTACAGTGGATTCTGACCTTGGAGACTAAAATCAGATGTAACAAACTCTGTGCACAGGAAGCAAGGAATCTTGTTTGGTTTGGGCAGGTTAGATGCCAGTTATGGTATTAGGTCAGCATACTTCTCCGCCTTGGAGCCAGAGGTGAACTACAGGCCCAGTTCCATCCAGCACTGACAGTGAACATGCACAAGGACTTCCTAATGAACTTACTAAATACTGTCTCACTGCCTACAGCACAGCACTCTGCACCATGCTGGGAACTTGCCAAGCTCCACACTGGACATTGGCAGTATGTGGCATTGAGGGATGAAAAAATAATATTTAAGGAGATCAAGGACTGCAGTACACTGCAGAGTCTGGGCCATCCAGCAGAACCCAGCACCCCACCAGACAGACCACTTGTTTGAGTGAGAGCTGTATAGGTCCTCACAGGGCACAGCTGCTTCCCAAACATGGACACAGGACTGCAGAGAATCCATATCCATTCCCACACGGAGCTTCAACTATGTTGGGGGCAAACATTCAAAATTAGACCCATGTCCCTGCTTGCCCAGAGTCCCAGTGGCAAAACCGTCTGTTTGTGGGCAAGACAGACACACCTTTTAGCAGATTCCTCAGGCAAGTCCCCACTCCAAAGTGAGGTGAGGCTGACATCCGCTGCCTGGTATGTATTTCAGCCAGATAAGTGAAAACAGCTGAGGAGAGAGGAGGGGGAGGGGGAGGAAAGTAGGAGGTAGAAACAAGGAAGATGAGCTGGGGAATGGGGAAACTAAGAAAAAAAACACAGTTTGCAGCTATTATACCTAAAACTTCAGCTCTTCTCTGAAATGGAGGCTCCTCCATTCATTTGGATGGCAAAGCTGATCTATGTCATTTCCCTTTGCTGAGGCTTTGTAGATCATATTTCAAACCTACACTATATTCCTCTGTTGCTGGGTTACCAAATCTGAACAAACAATTCTCTGCAGTCTGCCAAAAGCAGAGAAAGAAAGCAAATGAATGCCTGGAGTATGCATCATCCTCTGGAAGTCATCTTACAGCACAAAGCTGCTACAGATTAGTCACAAGCTCACATACCAGAGTGAAAGAGGAAATGGTGAACCTACTAAGTCTGGGGGCAGTGCATAGACTTGAGAACTGCTGTTCCCACCCTCCTGCCCCCTCCTAGTAAAATCAGGCAATTTTCCAAATCATTAAAATTCTCTTGCAGACTAGAAGAAATATGGTCCTAATTCAAAGGGGTAAATTGGGTATTAATACCCCTGAAACTAGCAAGCATGTTCCCATAGATTTTGAAAGGATGAATCAAGATTTGAAATGAGGAAACCGCAACAGCCAATGTGACAAAACACCAGTGACTGTAGGTTTGAGACTTTCAGTTTCCAGGCAGTAAACTGCCACATCAGGGGCTGCACAAACTTCTACTTCAGGGGTGTGGGAACACACAGATGTTCCCCACTGTGAAGCCCTCTTGAGCTCACTCCAGCCCTCAGCAACATTGCTTGGAAGGCATCTTCCCCAGCAGCACCTGTGCACAGAAGCCAACAGCATGCAGCATTTGGTCTAGTGTTTCTTACACAAAGATCGCCTGCCCCTGTTCTCTGAACACCCAGACAACATCCACCATCCCACCTGCAAGTCCCAGCTCCCAGGTACTCTCATCTGGGAATGCACATTGAAGGATGCCAAATGCAAGGCTCTAATGAACAATTTATTTGTGTAAACACAGGAAATGCTGCAAGAGAGACTCCATCCCACAACAGACCTCAACCAAAGCCACCAGCCTGACAATAACATTGCCACTGGAGCACCCCCAGGACTGCTAATTCCTAGCAGCCAGGCCAGACAGACCCTGCTCACTGTGCAGCTGCTGTCTGTGCTGCTCAGGCAGCAGCTTCACCACCAAGCTCAGCAGAAAGACTAGTTGAAGATGCTCCTCTTGTTCTTTGTTTGCTGTTAACAGACTCTAGGTGAGGTGGCATCTGCACAACCATGTACAACACACCTGTGACCCAAACAGGGGTACTGACCTAATTCAGGAAAAAAAAACAAAAGAAAGAAAAATACCAAAGAAAATCTGACTTGGTTACACAGTGTAGCTTTACTATATCCCCTCCACAGGAGGGGATAAAGTACAAGTAAAGTTACAAGTAAAGTTACAAGTAAAGTTACAAGTAAAGTTACAGTGTCTGTCTACAAGGTGCACAGCACTACATGAGATAGGAAAGGGAATGATTTCTCCTTCCCTTCTGAAGATGCACAGTTAAATGTACGTTAATAACACTTAACATAATGAAAGGTGAAACCAGCCTGGATGAAATATAACATACCCAGTTAACTAGTACATATGTAAGTCAACTAAGCAAAGCAAAACTTCTGTCAGTGATCACAGATCCTGTAGGCTCCACCTCAATATAAACTCAAAAAATATAAATATCACAGCCCGGGACACATCACCTCAGCTGTCTCATACGCCCCACTTGGGCTTCATGGGAAATGAAGCAGCAAGGTGTTATCTGAATGTTTCTTTCAAAGTCACCTTGCAAGTTTACCCAGGAATCATCTACAGAGAAGTCATAAAATGGCATTAAAATCAAGACATGATTCTTAAAGGCAAAAACCAGAAACACGGACCACTGTTATCATACAAAGAAATGAAGAGCTTTGTGGAGATCATTGCCAGTATTCTGGTAAGCTTGTTCCTCCCTTTAAAACCACAAACCATATACATTACACTAACTGTGACATATTGACACGTGCTTTTAGACTTTAAGGACAGACATAGTCCACTTGTCATTTATACAATTAGCACCATCACAAAGGCTTGCACGGTGGCTTACCAGCTGAAACAAAGCCTACAGAAAAAAACTTAGTTACTTCATCACCTAGAGGGAGTAAAAAAATCAATAAAATCATATGTTCACAACCCCATGTAGTATTTCACTACAAGAAAACCAGTATCTTATTTCTCTGAACTAGGGAAAACATTTATCACAATCTTTAGTATAGTTTGAAATTAATTCCCTTTTACAAAAGCAAAGGTGCTACTGCAAGTAACAATAAGTCTATCTGGGAAGACAGTTTGTATTTCAGTTTTGCTCTGTCAAATAAAATGACAGAAGAGATGCAGCAAAAAGTACCTTAAAAGATATATGAGATCAAGTCAGCACACATACAAGGAAAAGAACAACCTTAGAGAAGACCTGACCCCAGTTAAAAAGGGATTGGTGTGGAGGCTCAGCAGCACAAGGACAGAGCAGCTCCCCATTTTTACCAGGACAACTTGGATTGCAAATACTGAGAGTACACAAACATCTTTACAAAATGGGGTACAGCTCTGATAATGCCATTCACACTCACCAAAGGGATACAACAGCGGAGGTTAAGGCTCTGAGTTTCTGCCACATTGGGGATTGGGTGGCAGGGAGAAGAATGTGGCCAGAAAGACCTGATGACTGTAGCAGAAAAGCCTGTACTTTCAACACACTGCATAACAAAGTTCCCATGCTCGGAACCCATTTACCTATGGTATGAATAGGGCCATGATACAAGAGTGCTTCATAATATTAAACAAATTAAAGCCTAGCCAAACCTACAATACCCAGCAGGACAGAAAACCACTGCATGCTTGCCCTGCACCCTGCCTAACACACGGCCTTGTGCTGCTTAGCTCTCTCAACACAGATGAACAAAGTAAGATCTATAGACACTAAAAGGGCTGTCTTAAAAGGTTGCATGAAGTCACAGTTAAGAAGCAAGAGATGGAAAGAAATCCTGTTCTAGTTTGACATCAATCTCCCACATTCCCCAAGAACAACTTAAATAACCCAAGGTGGAGTCCCTTTAGGGTTGAAGCAGGACATGTAGTAAGTCTTGTTGTATGCAGCACTCCTCCAGCTGAATGTGGGAAAAACAAGAAGTCGCATAAAAGAGTAAAGATGATAAACTCCTCCTCTGAGCATATGCATCATCCATCTGCTAAAGGTTTACAAGATCTACAGCAGATCAGATTCCTGCATAGTATCACAAGAAAGCTAGAGGAGTAATGCTCTTCCCCTGTGTAGGCTATCAGAGACTTCAGGCTGTTCCCAGAATTGTCTGCCTCCCAGGTTTTGACTCAATTCGAGCAGGACATGCACAAACAAAGCAAATCCTTCAAAATGTTAAAAGCAAAATGGAGTGAACCATTGCTGATTCTGCCTTTTTTTTAATCTCTTTTACAAGCTTCTCAATTGTTACAGCCCTAAAAGAACGAAAAGACAGTATCATCAAACTTGTTTCCATCTGCAAGTCAAAACATGTAATGCCCAAACACACATAGCACAGCCCAGTGACTAAAGCACTAGCTGGCTCCCACTGGCATGTCAGGCACTGCCTTGCTGAATGAGGTTGGGCCAGTCCCATCACCTCACCCTGCCATGTTTTGCATCCCACCTACCAGCTGGGTTTACTGACTTTTCTCTCCCTTGAGCTCAACTCTACAGCTGCCTTTGCCCTTGACTTCCAAGTTTCTGCTCCTGTATGCTGCTGTAATTGTGCTCGTCTCAAGTGGCTTTAGGAACAGCAGCATATCAGTTCAGCTTGCATATTTAGTTTACAAGGTTATAGCCATGTAATTCAAAGTAATTAACCTCTTTGCTTATGCTCAACACAATTTAAAAAAATAAAGTTTTATTTACAAGACCAAAAGATATACAGTATGCAGGAAGGGAGAGCATCACCAATTCAGCTGATTTTGTACCAATCTGTTACAAGGATTTACTCTTCATTTGAAATACTGGATTCTGATTTTACTTAAAATCCATTTCCAACTGAATAAACTAAAGCTAAGCCCCATTGGATACAACCTGTATTCACCTCTTAGGCTGTATCACGTTTTGCAATCAAGGCAAGGCCTAAATCAGCTGAAAAGCAGCACAAGGTTTGCCTGCATGCCTAATCACTGAACCAAACAAACCTATACACAGACAAGTTTCCATGGGCCATGCTCTACAGTGGGTTGACAGGAGCAGCTCATAAGGAACGCAAACCACCAGTCTGCATTCTCTGACTGTTCCCCATCCAGCACTTTTCCTACATTCTACACCTAGAGGAGATCTTGCAGGAGAAAAACTTAATGTGACAATTGCCTAATGCAACGTTTCTACTGACAAACTTTACTCTTCTGTATAGACTAGATCTGGAATTTCCCTTAAAATATAAAGTAATAAAAAAATATGCCAACGGCAGGACCTGCACCAAAACAAAGCTATGTGAACTGAAGTCTGCTGTACTATTTTCGTGGTGGTCCCCATTGAGGAAGTGATTAACACCAACGTAAGGTTTCTCCTTCCACACAAAAGCAGGCCTATGACAGCATCGCCACCGCGCCCTGCTCCCAGCCCTCGAACCCCGCCGCCTGCTTTGGTTTCTCCCGGGGGCGCGGTGGCGGCAGCCGCAACGCCAGGGAGGGGCAACCCCTGCCCAGCTCCTCGCCCTACAGCAGTCCTAGGCGGCCCACCTACCGGATCCCGAGGCGGAACGGAACGAGACGGGAAGAGAAAGAAAAGCGTTTACCCGCCTCCATCCCACAACGCCCTTCACAGGAGCGGGGGTCGGGACAGAAAGGCCTTTTTGTCCCATCCTTCCCTCTCCTGGGCCGGCCTGCAGCCAGGCGCCTCGGAGCTGTCATTTTGAGGAAGGATGCAACCGCCCTGCCGGAGCCAGGCTGAAGCCTGGGAACCCGCCGGTCGCCTCACAGCAGCCCTGGGGCCCCTCAACCTGCCGCTCCCGGACTCCAAACCGGCCCCGCTCTCACCTCTTCGCGCTGCCTTCGCCCTTCCACCCGCC
>VYXD01013829.1:364-15277 GCA_013397195.1 Hylia prasina
AAGAAAAAAAAAAAAAAAAAAAAAAAAAAAAAGGTATTTGTGTGTCTGAGAATAGTTTTAACTATTCTTCTTTTAACTTTAAATTTTATTTCTGATAACAAATGCAATTACTTCCTATCTGTGGCTGCAGTGGGAGTCAGAGTCTAAAAATTCACATTATTATTTTAAAAGGCTTTGTGCCATAGATAAAAGTTGTTTTATTTTCTCTTCCTGAACTGCTGAAGTTAATAGCAAATGCCTTCATACAATTAGCAGATTAATAATCAAGGGTTTGAAGACTACTCAAGATTAGCAATTTATCTCTAGGCTGCTGAAGTTCTCAAATGTAATCAGTTTAATTAGTTAGATGATGCCACCTTGATGGATGTTAAAATCATTGAGCATTGGGCTGTTCCTGCTCTCCACTTCAATTTGCTTCCCTTCAGAAATATGTTCTCATTGAGTGCTTTGTTCCCAGTGAGCCATGCAATAATAGTAAAATTATTTTTAAACATTAGTGTAAAGTTAAGGCTTACCAAATAACCAAATTTAGTAACTGAGGAACAATTTTAATTTGTTCTATCCCTGGAAGAAAGTGTTTTCTGCTTGCCAGTGTTCTTCCATTTTTATAACTTTTGGTGAAGTCTGAGTTGATGCCTCTTTCTGGTCAGCTGCAAAGTATCTAAAAAATGCTAAAGGAAAGCTAAATTTTCAGTTAGGGAAGCACTGCAGAGGAAGGAAACACAATGTTGTCTGAATGGCCTTTACTTAGCTTATCTTTGGCTTGTGATGTAAAAAATGATTCTATGCTGTTTTCTGTCTTAGAAGTTGGTATTTTTCATTATGCCATAAGGCAGCAGTGGATATTTTTTCACTCAGCAGAGCATCACCTCATTCAGTAACAGGTAACTCTTCAGCAGTTCCTTGCATTTATTATTCTTCTCATCATGCAATGATCTCAGAAGCAATGTAGAATTTTTTGAATATAAAAATAGAAGATAGCAGTTGTGTACAGTGCTTATAGATACAAACAGATACTTTTGTCCTCCCTTTCTCTCAAATATGTGGGCATGTGTACCTGTTGCTCAAGAAAAGTGAAACTTTTTTTGTCAGTTTGGTGATTACAAAAAAAATAATAATAATAAAAAAAATCAAACTTACTCAAAATTCTTCCTGGATGTAAGTTGATTAGAAGTTTTGGCAGAACATAAAAGACTTGAAAATAGAGACTGGTATGTGATAAAATGTCAGAGTGGATTCAATCATTGCGTTGCGGGCACACATCTAGTTCCCCACACCCTTGGGCAAGATGGTCTTACTTTAAAGCAGATAGAAGTACTTCTTAATCCAGTGTTTTGGCAAAAAAGTGGTCTTTTGTCATGTTTTATTGTCTTAGATTTTGCTTAGGTTCAGAGCAGTACAGACATACTCACACAAGAAAAGTCTCCAACTGTAAATTGCTGGAAACTCAGTGTACAAGGACTGGATTGCTTTTCACTGATTTTATAAACGTCTGCTGAGAGCTTCTCTCTGCCCAGTACTTAGTCCCATTCCACCTGAGCAGTGATTTTTCAGCTCCGTAAAGAAGTGCTTCTCAGACTGCCCTTCAGACCACTCTCTGCAATTCTGTTTGGCAGACTGGGACAATACCTGTCTGAGCCCAAATCTGCATGAAGCTGGGCTTCTTTTCCCTCTTATCTCAGAGTTGTGGCTCCAAACCCATGTGACTTGTAATCACAGAAGAGTTAGGCATTATTTATTGCACACTATTCAAAACCTTCTCCTGGAGTAGAATGATTAATTTCCCTGCAGGCCTCATCAGTGTTCATCTTTGTGGAAGTCTCTTTGTAAGCTTCCTGAATGCACCTGAAAATATTTACATAACAACCCTCTGAAAGGAGACCAGGTAATTGCACCTGCAGGAATAGGAAACTGAGGCAGGGCACCCTCGCTTCCTGATATAGTCATGGTATTCCACTTCTTTAAGGAGAGTTTTAAAAGTTCAGAGTTTTAAAAGTTCAGAGAGAGCTAACAATTATTGCAGGGAATTCACATTCTCATCAGTTTTGTCTATAACATCTGGAGTTCACAAAATGAGCATCACAGGTAGCAACCCTTGAAGAGCAGTGTGAGTGAAAGACGTGGTAACTCTGAGGTTTCATTCCACTGTTTTAACCACAAATTCATTTTTTCCTTTTCCTGTAATTACCTCTGCCAATTATTTTGTATCATGTGGCACTTCCAGTAAATATAAACCCAGGGGTATCTCCAGTACCTTTCACCAGTGATTCATGATGTTGGCTTTATGAATAATTGTTTTGCTGACAAAAATGGAGAAAAAAGTTCTCCCTCCAAACTGAAAACGTTGGTCATTGTTTCCTGTAATAATACATTCTGTGGTTTTGGAGTGTTTTTCACTTTGCTAAGGAAACCACAGCAATCACATTTCAAAATGAAATCTTCTTTCAGGATACAAATTGGAAATGCTTATGTCATCTTGAAAACATTAAGGTTTTTCCTCTGGGAGTCCAAATTCTTATTGAAGTTCAATTGCAATTGACAATTTTCAGCCCGTTCTGTTTTTCCATGAGTATCTAATCTTTTATTACAGTATAACTCAGTTTGCTCAGCTATGATGCACAGGAGCTCCAGTTTGTGTTTTCACCATGAATTAACAAAACATATTTTCACTCTCCTCATTGGCATAGATGATTACAATGTTTTCCTTAATTTAAATACTGTCTAAAGTATAAAACCTAGTCCAACAGAAAGAAAGGTTCTGTGGTTGTGAATGAGTGGTTGACCTGGCCAAAGACAACAGGAAGTTATAAACACGTATTTATCATCTTTTCAGAACTGTTGTTGATACAGACACTGGGGGTTGTTTCCTTTACTCATTTTGACATTTAAATGATTTTAAGATGGAGAATAATTGGCACAACTTCCTAGTAAGTGCTTCTGCATTTCAGAGTTTGCAAACAAGGACTTGCAAACAAGGACTTGCCCTTGTCAGGGCACTGTGTTAAAGCCACAGCACCTAACCCCTGATGCATATTTTGCTTCCTTCTATGTGCATTTGACACTCTTCCTATTAAAAATCTGGACTGACTTCCTTTTAAAATATTAATTATCAGTACTTTCTTGGCAGAAACCCATAGTTTTTTCAAGTGTTTCCACAGACATCTAGAATCAGCCTTTGGGTTTTAATGTTGGTGTCCACAATTTTAAAATCTATTAATTATTATTATTATTATCATCATTATTGTTGTTGTTATTATTACTACTTTTTATATTGCTGCCTAGCCCATATTTTATAGGGTGTTTCCTTGTGTTTCCCTGAGATATCTCTGTCAAGAACTCCACACCTGAGATGAGAATTGTCTGTCTTGATTATCGAGACTCTCTCAGGTTGTGGTACTTTTTTTTGGAGATGTTGAAACACCTTGGTTGTCCACCAGCTTCCAGATTCAGTGTTCCAGCACACAGACACAACATATCTAGAAGTGCAGTATGAAAACTGACTTTTCAGGCTTTTCAAAATAGCAAGCAATGACAAAAAAAACCCCACAAAATCCTCCTGCAAATGGCAGAGCTACATCGAAATCTTATATGTGGAAGGCATCTTATGTTGATTCATCTGAATGAGTGAGTGAGAGACAAATTTTTAATTTCCCTTTCCACTTGCCCAGCTGGCAGAATTGCTGGGTGTTTTGGCTTCATAGAGGGTGTGATCCCCACAGTCATCTGATATCAGAAAACAGGTAGTATACATTTGGATTATTTGATGGTGAGTTAGCAGGAAGTGTAAAAGAGTATTAAAATCTTGCACTCTTTTATGTGACAAAGCTTTAGAGCAGGATTTTGGAAATTCCTGTCAGAATGTTTCTGCCCATATCAAGCAGCTCTAGTATCTAAATCCAGAAATAAGAATTTATATCCTGCAGTGTGCTTGCTTTCATATAGATATACACACTCATTTCTTCTACTCAAGTGGTTCCAGAAACTAATAAACAACTGCTTTTCAAGGAAGAGAAAATAACCCATGTTTTCCATCCAGTGGTGAGAAGGGGAGATATTGGAAGAACCAAGCTGGTTAAAGGGTGCTGAGAGATTGGAATCTGGGGGCTCAGATTCTTTACAGACAAGGACTTCTCATCTGCTTTTATTGTGGGCATCAGCAAGAAAAGCTGATAGAAACACCAGCAAAAGCACAAATCCAGTAAAATTACTTTGAAGTTTCTATCTTCAGCCTAATCTGGTAAAGTCTACTGCATATTTTGCATTTACTTTATGTTGCTAAATTTCAAATGTTACAATACAATACAATACAATCAACAAAATCAAGTAGTAACCAAAACCCATTTTTCTGTATTCAGATAACCATCTACTTCTGTGTCATCTGCTAAAAAAAATGTTCTCTCAGAGACTCATGGCAGACAAATATTTATCTTTGCATCAAGATAAGCATGAGAGGAAGACCACAGAGAATATGGAAAGGCTGTTGTGTATCTCATCATGCTGAGGAGTTCTCTGCACATGAACTTGTATAGCAATATGTCTTATAGATTAATCTAAAAAATTTCCCATGCATGGAGTTATCTGTTACAATTAAACTCATGATGAATGTGCAAGTGTGGACAAACTGCAAGATGCAGGAGTGGGTATGATAAGTTACCTTTTAAAAGTGAATGCAGTGAAAATTTCAGGGGGGTGATGCACTGTGGAAAAGGAAAATGATATTTAGATGAAGTAATCATGGGAGAGTCTGGCTGGTTCATGAGTAAGTGCCAATCTATCCCCGTTCTGTTCTCAGGTGGCAATTCAGAGTGTTGCCATGGCTGTCAGCCACTCAGGTGTAGCATGTACTCCTCTGCCTTACTAATTTCCAAGGGATGCAGAGAGGTTCTGAAATGATAATTGAAATACGTATGACAGTCCAAGAAGGATGTCTTCTGAGGAATGCCACTTTCAGAGTGAAACCAGGATTAATTTGCTCTTGTTGGCTGGTGCAAGTGTAAGGATTGAAAAGATTTCTTGTATATTCAGGTACTACCACCACTATCACCAAAAAATCCATATTGCTGTACTCAAAAAAGAAAAAGATGTGCAGAACATAGGGAAAAATGTCATTTGCTTAAAAAGATAAGAAAGAGGAAAAACCAGTAAATATCTGAAAGCTCGAGGTGTAGTGTCCGATGTAGATTTTGTGATAACCTCTCAGGCAGAGGACAAATCTTCCTTTACAAATGTACTCCTTTCTGAAAAAAAAAAACAAAAACAACAAAACAAAACAGCAGGGAAGAGCAGAACAAGTAATCTGAGGGAAGAAAGCCATGAAAGCATTTTTCTTTCCTCCGGGGATTTTACTAGTGTCTGTCTCTCTGTAAAGATTCAGTCATGGGGATGGAGAGATCTTACTCTGCACTCAATATTCTTTTCTTTTGCCGGCCCTGCTTGGATTTTTTTTTTTTTTCCTTCCTCGTCACTTTGTTTCTGGTGACAGGAATTGCCCAGACAGAAACATGACAATGACCACAGTGACTTGTTGCTGTTTATTTGAAATCAGGTTACCTTGCAAACACCCTCTCTATTCTATATTTTATGTTCTTTCTCCCTGTGCCTTTTTTTGTCTAACAGTTCTGCCAGTCCCACCCAGCAGTACATGAGGAGGGAGAGGAAGCAATCTGCTTGGGGATATCAGCACGAATGGGTTTGAAGACTTATTTACTGTCCTAAATGGGAGGTCTGCGTGGTTTAGTGCTTAATCTACTGTGTGAACAACTGTGTAGAGATTTCAGAGTTTGTTGGGGAATGTGGCAGAACAAGAGGGAATGGGGACAGGCAGTCTTGCAAGGCACTACTGACTACTGTTTCCATTTCACATCTTGAGACTCTAAACCAGCAAGGTTCCAGAGATCTGAGAAGTGCTCAGAAAAATTCTTATTTAAGACTTGTTTTAATTTTTTTCATCTGCTATTAATATTAATGATTTTTTTTATCACACAGAACCAAGGATATGAATTAAATGCAGAAAAATTTTCTAGTAATATCAAAATTCAGTTCACACATTTTTAAAAAGCAGATGTTTCAGAGTAAGTTTGCATTCTTGAATAGTCAGCAGTGATTAAACTCTCGCAGTAAGTTTTTAGGAGGGAATATTCATATGAAGAGTAGTGAGTTATCCATGGTGGATGCAAGCACAGTTTTGACCACCACAAGACAGAGCCTACATTTCTGAAAGAGGTATCTTAATACTAAAATCAAGGCTTAATTGTACTGGAAAACAAATTTTGGGAGACAATAAAGTTATTGCCAGCACTGGAAAGTGATGTGATAACAATGTGTAAGACTCCAGAAGCTATTTAGACAAAGTGATTAACAGCAAGAACCTTTTTATGGTTTGAGCATTTCCATTTTCTTAAACACTATCATACTTTCATCTGCTAACACATGAGAAAATTATAATAGTCCTATGCCCCACAATAAATATTTGTTACCAGAAGTAGTTAAAAACCACAAAGATCAGCTATTGAGGCCAGAATTGTCTAATCCATGGCTCATTGTATCTGTCTTTAATTTACATCCCAAAGACATAAGATTTATATCCCACAATCCTATTCAGCATTGTGTAGTTGTTTTTTTCCTCAGTCTGATGGGAATCTCTTGCTGGTTTGCTATGAGTATTTGTTGGTACAGTGATACTCTTTAAGCTGTTTGCTAGACAGCTCTTAAAATGGAAACTGGATCTCCCAGAAGGCACAGTCAGCCCAGATAGCAAAATATGGTCTACTAAAGTATGTAATCAATTTTTTTACCTTAAATAGACTGCAGCTTTTTTGAAAACTACTGTTGTTCTCATTCAAATTTTGATTACCATAGGAATGAATCCACATGGCTAATATTTTTGTAACTTTATATCTGAAAAAAAAAAATTAGGACAACTTAAATATCCTGTCTGTTTGGATTATGTATCTTGAAGTTAAGTTGCTTGGTGGGAGTTTTAAAATTTCAAAGAAAAAGTAACACAGATTGGTTGGGGTGGGGGCGCGGTGAGTGCCTTTTACTGATATTCCAGTTTAGGAGGATTTTTAGAATGGAATAAAGAGAACTACCCAAGGACCACAGGGAAGAGAGTGGGCAGCAGGTCAGGGAGGGGATCCTGGATCCTGCCCCTCTGCCCTGCCCAGCTGAGGCACCTCTGCAGTGCTGGGTCCAGTCCCGGGCTCCTCAGGACAGGAGAGACCAGGAGCTGCTGGAGAGGGTCCAGGGGAGGTCACAGGAAGGATTTGGGGTCTGGAGCCTCTGTGAGATGGGCAGAGACCGCAGGAGCTGGGCCTGGTCAGGCTGGAGAAGGGAGCACTGAGAGGGGATCCCATCAATCCCTACAGACATCTCCAAGGGGTGCCAGAGGATGGGGCCAGGCTCTGTTAGCAGTGCCAATGCCAGGATGAGGAGCAGTGGCCATCAAATAAACCACAGTGAGTTCCACGCCAGCAGGAGGAAGAACTTCTCTCCATGGAGGGGCAGAGCCCTGGAACAGGTGCGCAGGGAGGGCCTGGAATGTCCCTGTCTGGAGACATCCCAACCCCAGCTGGACACGTTCCTGTGCCACTGCTCCTGGGGAACCTGCCTGGGCAGAGAAACTGGACCAGATCATCTCCAGAGGTTCTTTCCAACCCCAACTATTCTGTGGTTCTGGGACTGAAAATTGAGGGTTTCAGCCTCATGGAATACTGTCTGACGAATCTGAAGATATCTGGGTGTATTCTTAAAAAGGGTTGTTTTCCTTGCATGTCCCCCCACCCCCTTAGGAAAGTTCTTTGCTATGGCTTACAGTCTTTAGACCCTGGTTTGTCCAATCATATTTTGCATTTACTACAGTGTTTTAACCAATTACTCATTTTTACGTACCACCCATCCTGTTATCCTTTAGGTTTTGTGAGGGAAGGTTTGTGGATATTTTTTTCCCTTTTTCACATGGGACTGGTATTGCTGGTATAAATGGCAGTAAGAACAAGGAAGAGTATATGATTCCATGATCAAGTATTGGACTTCTGCCCCTTGTTCACTGGCTGTGATGTGGACTAGCCCTCTTCTCTCTAAAACCTTTTCTTCCAAAAGCAAAGTGGAGTGCACTCTGGATGGCTGCTTTTTCTCTTGGAGACAGAAATTCTATAAAATTGGCTTACTTTCATGTCAGGAGAAACATTTCTTTCAAATATGTCCTTAACTGTAGTGAAACAAGATGGTTAGGAGGAAAAGGGTGAGGGAAAGGTGAATCTGCTATCAGTGTAATTCAAAAGAAAGGGCCATGGCAGAGAAACTTTTTGCTTGTAAAAATGGCTTATCTGTGCAAATATTCCTGTGTTCCTACTATGGTTTTGCGTCTTTATTCCCTGTCCATTGAGTGTGGTCTCTGTTATGTGTGTCATTTGTCTGCCTTTGAATATTGCACATCTGTTGAACTCAGGGCATATTAAATTTGAATTAATGTCACTATTGCACCATTAATTTTATCTAAGTTCAGTTTTACAATGTTTTCTGCATATATCTTCATGTTTGTGTGCTTTCTTGCAATTGACTGATGGAAGGAGTGCAATTAAATAACAATCTGCTTGGTTTGCTTCCATCAGTGCTTTGACCAATCACCTGAAGACTATTTTAAAAACCAGAAACACTGAAAAATATTTTATTGACAACGCTGACAAAAATAACATTTCAGTGGAGAAAGTATAATTTCTTTCTTGGTTTTATAGTAAATAGTTCCTCTAGCAAATCCTGCCACTTCAATGCTCTTCCTGCATGTATAGCTTGGGGTTTTTGTGCACAGAGTCAGACATTTGTATCCTGTTGTTGTTGTTGTTACAAGGTAGAAAATGTTAGACACACAATATAATCATCAAATAAATGGATTTTTGTAGTGATTTTTCAGATTGCAGCACCTGAAGGCTTATTTTGACTGGTAAGGATATCCCTGAAAAGTCAAAGCAATGTTGCCAATGTGGAGTGACACAGCTCTAAATCTACTCTCTTGAGAAGGTCAGACGTCTCAGAATTCTATCAAGCAGGATTTTTTTTTTTGAGAGAGACACAGGCATTTATTTTGAATTATAAGGGTTTTGCTCATATTGCAATGACCTTTGTGAGTTTCTGTTAGTAAAAGGAGTTTGGCATTACTTGTACAGTCACACATTTCTGTAGAAGCTATTTAAAAAATAACTATAACTGAAATCTAGGCAAACCAATGTGAGATTTAAATGGGAGATAATTCATTTTAGAAACTTTTCAATATGACAATGAAAACAACAATTAAAACTGTACTGATGAGCCAGTCCTTACCTGATCTTCTAACCTGCAATTTTTGGCCATGAAAGAGGAGGAGCAGATTGATTGTCTGAGGTAGGGTTGTGATTTATCTCTCTGGTGTAACTGAAGGCAGGTTATCCCAAGGCTCAGTCCTTCCTGAAATAGAATTGTTACCACCACCTAAATCTGGATATACCCCTGAAAAAAGAATAGGTCAAATAAAGACTTACTAGGAGTTGCATTTTAGAAAATGTGAGGTTTTATCCACCTAGCTAAAATGATGTTGTGTGTACATTTTACAAATACTCGTCTGTTTTTAAAGGTGAAAAGTGGGCACAGAATACGATTCAGCTGAGTATCTGCTAATTAAACTGATTTATGCAAGTCTGGAAAGCTCCTAGGGACTAGCTGGTTAGAAGTTGTGGAAAACAAAAATAGAGGAGTCTAATCTCATATGTTTAACCTATTTCGGTGAGTCATTGGTTCTGTGGAACTTGTGAATTTTGATTAAAGAACATAACTACTGCATCTCTACTTGAAATTTCCAAGCTTGTACAAATTTATCAGGTTTGTTATTTCAAATGCAATGTAACATTTTAAAGTGCATAACATCAGTACATTTTATATGCTAGCATTTGAATGTTAGCTGGGAATCAGTGCTGTATGGATTTTTAAAATAATTTCTTATAATGGATGAGTTTTATTTAAAATACAGGTTTTCACATTAAAGTAACAAGAAAACTGCTTAGTATCAAGTCAAGACTAAATGCTCCTTACATTTGCTCTCACAAGCACCCATAAAGTTGTGCCCAAGATTTTATGATGGATTGGGTTGTAATTTTCATTACTTCTTTCTCACTGTTTTCCAGAATATTCCCAGTGGAATCTAGTTACCTACCAAAATAGAAAAGTATCCCAAATTTAGTTTATTTACAGGTAATAGATTTTGTTCCACTTAATGACCACAAAATAGTAAGAAATACTTGATACACGATTAAAGAAGGTGGATAATATCAGGTAGTTCAGTACCTATCTGTGAAAACATTTTGTTTTCTCTGTTTCAATGCACTTAGGTATCTATTTTTTAATAGAGGTAATTAATATGTATATAATTAATATGCATCTCAGATTTAATATTTAGATTTTCAGTTACTTAAGCTCTTACATATTTTTGTTTCTTATGCAGCATATTCACACTAATAAGTAGCAATTAATCTCTAGTATGAAACAACTGAAACAACTTCTACAGCCTACATACTCAATATTTGCTGAGCACGTGGGACTTAATTTCACATTGTGTTTGTCAGGATATATGAAACTGCCTTAAGTGAGTTACACAAATGAATTTGGGGCAGGTACTCAGGTACTTCAATAAACGTTAGTTTTTTAATTACAGAAAAAACAAAACAACAAACAGACAAGGTAAAATCAAGAAAATGTTTGTGTAATCTTTCACTGTGGATATGACAATGTAGTTATTCCAGGATTTGATGCAATTCATAAAATCAAAGAATTATAGAATGGTTTGGGCTGGAAGGGACCTTAAAGCCCATCCAGTGCCACCCCTGCCACGGGCACCTTCCACTGTCCCAGATTGCTCCAAGTCCCCTCCAACCTGGCCTTGGACAGTCCATTTTTGTATATTCAGAGCTAAGTAATTCTTAAAGGCTCACAAAACCTCATAGCCCATACCTACTCAGAGTAAATGATGAGGTTTTGGGCATTTTTGCTTTTTTTTTTTTTNCAGACTGTCACAGTTGGAGTCCTGGATGCAGCACTCTGAAACATGGGGTTTTTTTGCCAGGGGGTTTTGTGCAAATTGTCAGATTTAATCTCAGTTCTGGAAACAATGTTTTGTTAAATCAAGAAATTTCTAACACAAAAAAAAAAAAGAAAAAAGGAAATAAATCTAAGTTACAGTAGAAAAATCAATTGAATTTTGCAGGTGTTCTTGGTTGCAAAATTTATTTGAGGGCAGAACACAGGCAAGCAATTAGCTGTAAACATTACAACAAAGACTTTTGAGGTCAGGTGAGATGGATAACACCTCAAAGTCTTGTGGAAGGAACTGCCTGAAATCCAGGCTGCTTTAAAGGAAAACTTTGTAGCTCAAAGAGTCATTATTGCAGGTGGGACCCTTGATACCATTTCATATTTGTTTTCCTACGTCTTCCTAATTCCACTGAGTGATAATTGTTCTCAGCTCAGCCAAAAAGCAGCTTTTAAAAGGATGTAATATTTCAGGCTGAGCTGAGAGAATTTGAAACAATGCCAGGTTCTAGAATTTAGGAGGCTCTTATTTGTGAAGAATTCCTCACAAACAGTATTACAATATGTAAAGTTTTGTTGGGTGAGTACTCACTTCTGTGGAAATCCCATTAAAATTACCTCATGAATCACCTGAAGAGGAGTGTGGTCCTTGAGCATCCAGATCTGTATTAAATATTGTTCTTTTAGATGTGGTGGTAGCATAAGAACTCTGTTATCACTTCTTCATTTTCCACAGATATGCTTCATGTCTTGAAAGAATTATGGAAGTATTCAGATTAACTTGATGCAGTTCTCCCTTCACTGAATTTGAGAACAACGATCCTAAGCAACTATTTCCTGAGTTTCTTTGAACTGCTAAAATCCATGTTTTGGTGACAGTTTCAAAGCCACAATGAGATATTTTAATGAGAAAATGTTCATGTTTGCATAGTATATTTTTGGTTGGTTGGTTGGTTTTTTTAATGGTGAGTTCCCCAGATGAAAATAGGGCATGACATCTGTGGATTCTCCTGCATTGTGGAGTGCAAAGTCCTGATGTTCTGACTGTGGCAAAATTTTCATTCCCTTGAGGAGTAGTACTGTCATGTAGATGTAGCCATGTGGATTCTGCATTTTGGGTGTCTTTTTTTCTTGTTGATTTTTGTTTGCTTTGGTTTATTGTGTTGGTTTTGTTTGTTTGGTTGGGTTCTTTTTGGGTTTTGTTTGTTTGTTTGTTTAGTTGGTTTTGGTGCAGTTTTTTGTTTTTTGGTTGTTTTTTTTTTGCCTGGGAATAAGAAACTTTAATACTGAATTCATACGAATTACCAATTAGGGGGGGGTTCTTTAGAAGGTATTTTGTTCAGTACACTTGTGTGCTCCACTTACATTCCTGACAGCCTGTGGAGGTCTTCATCTTGCATAAATAACCCAAAAATATGTATTTACAGCAGACATTTCAAAATAAATGCTGTATCATAGCATGAATATACAATACGTGTACTTGTGATTAAGATAAATTCATAATTAAAGACACAGTTCCCTGAAATTCACCAAAATAAAATAGTTTTGTGGGGGGAAGATGCAAACTCCAAAACAAGCTGGCAAAATTAGGATGCATTAAACCAGTCTGATTGAAATGTCTGGTACACAATCATAAAATCCAGTCCAAGTCTGAAGCCTTGTCAAAACCTCATTAGCTTTATAATATGCATTCTAGGAGACAGATTGTAGAGTTGAGGCTCAAATTAATACAGAGTTGTTGTATGACAACTTACTAATAACATTAATCTTTCTACAACATGTTCTGACAGGGTATTTTGTGAAGATGACAGGACTTCACTTTTTTTTTTCTTTCTTTCTTTTTTATCCTCCCAATTGGAGGAATTTTTTGCAGTGCACCTGATTGCCCAGGGGTCAGATTAACTGCTGGGGGCTTGTGTTTTATCTGTGTCTGTCTGTCCAAATTACGTTCTGTGGGCTTCTAAATAGATTCAAATTGGATGGAATAATTGTAATATTATAATTTTCCCCTCAGAAACTCTTGTAATATTTGCTGGATAATTATGAACTACTTATAATCCATCCCAAGGGGTCCTATGTAGATTTAGAGTGAAATCAGATATGGGCCCTAAAAAGATCATCATTATAAGGCTTAGAAGTCAGGCAATCATCAACTTAATTCTCTCAGTTTTTCTTAGAGTTCTGTTTTGGACAATTTTTCAACCTCCAGTTCAAGATGAGAAGTGATAACTTCAGTAACCAACCAGTACAGCTGTAATTAATTTAATTTTAGTTAAACTTTTTTTTCTCTTTTTTTTTTCTTTTTATTTTTTTTATTGTCACCCCAACATTTTTCCTGCAATGTTGAGGCACTCTTGGATCGGAAGAAAGAAAATTGCATTTTGTAAATATGTTTTGCTTTCCTTCACCCTTCTCACTGCCGTTTCAGTAGCATATTTGTATTGCATATTTCATGGGGTCTCTAAATTAAAATAAATAAATAATTAATTATTTTTAAAAATTTAATTGTTTTCTTTTTGCAAAGTAATTAATTAGAAGAGGGCACCCAGGAAGGGGTCTCTGTTGTGCCTGTCACTTTTGCTGGTTACTATGACTGATGCTGTATAACATTCCCTAAATCTGTTGTTTAATGGGGATGGATGAACTGTTAGATAAATTATATCTGTGAACTTGATTGTTTGACTCCATAGGATCTAGTAAATATTAAAAGGAAGTTTCAGAATTATTTTTTGTCTCTGAAAAAAGAAAAAAAGTAATACTCTTTTAATCTTGAGTGTTTGGATTGGGTTCTTTCCTGTCCTTTTTGTATGTGGCTGCTGTCTCACTGCTGCTTCTTTCTGTGTTTAATAAGCACCAGAGAAGTCCAGTCCCCACTTAATGCATTGTAAATCACCAGTGTTTCTGGCAGAACCTGGAACTGAAATTGAATGGTGTTGTCTACCTCAAAGCTTTTGAAAAATCATAAACTCAAAATCATGACTCAAACTTAAGTCATTGTGTGCTCATTTTGAAAAGCAGAGTACTCTTGGTTTTCTTTAATGTCTTGATTCTGTTTAGGATCTTCTCTGTTCTCCAAATTCACATGTGAGCTATGAATTTAATGTTGTAAAGATGTCTTCCAGACCTGAGAGGTACACTCAGTTCCTTGGTTTTACTAAGGTATTTAAACAAAACACTGAAACCTCTAAAATTTGGGACAAACATTTCAGTCGATGTCGTGTGGGAGGACAGTCAATAGCTGCAGCAGACTTTCAGTGTCTGCCTGACAAAGAACTGAGTCACATCTATATTTTAGTTTTGGCAAAGTTTGGAAATTGCCTTGCTCGTTTGTTTGATAATTGCATTTTCGGATGCTGTGGCTTAAGTGCAATTAGATTTTTTTTTTTTTTTTCATCCAATTGCACCAATTTCCAGTGCTTTAAAAAAAGACTTAAGGGGTTTGCCTGAAAGGGCCAGTTAAGACAGGATCACCCAAAAACACACGTTAAACTTATTTCTAATCTAATAAACTTAATTCAAATGCTTCTAGTGGTAGGATGATGTGTGAAAAGAATCCTTCCAAAACCAACAAAACAAACAAAAAACCCCAAAACAAAACAAAAAATGTAAATATATGATAATTTTGTTGCCTAGAACTGTATGTTGGTTAAGTGGATTGATAAGAAAAGGATACAGTTCTTTATTCCAAGCTCTCTCTTAGTCTGGATAGTACTGGGTTAACACTGAAAAAGCTGGAATTTCAGCATTAGTAGTCCACACAATTTGTCTGTGATGAATTATCAGCAAGAATCATTCACATGCAGTGGATAACACATTAGATTATTTCTTTCTGTGTCCCAGCTTGTCCCAGCTTGTCAA
>VYXD01013829.1:17721-68112 GCA_013397195.1 Hylia prasina
TTTTTTTTTTTTTTTTAATCATGCTAATCACAAAATTCCAGGCAAGCTCTGGAGGAGATACTATTTCACACCTACTACCTTCTGCTGTGACAATGAGAAGCGGCAACAGTTCTTGCACTGCAAGGTGTTCCTCTGGTTGCTGGTGGCTTGGCAGTGTGCTTTTTTCTTCTTTTCATCTGATCCAGAAATTCTGCCTGTGGGAGGCCAGGCAGCAGCAGACACAGGATCAGCCACTGTTTTCCACAGGACAATTTTTTGGTGTCATTTATCACGTAATTAAGTGGAATATATTGCTGCCTATTTACTGTGTGGAGGCAGAGCACTGTAGATTAAAGAAGGTCTGGAATTCTCTGTGAAAAGAGGGAATTAGATGGGAAAAAGGCCAGGAATTCAGAGCAGAAAGTCTGTGTGGAAGTGCCAGCATTATGAGAGAGGATGACCAGGCAGCAGGGTTGGTGTTTGATTCAAGCTGGAATTTTGCATCAGGTTAGACATGTAATGAATGTTCCAAATCTACTTCACAATGTTGGAGGGAGAGAGTGAGGTGTGTTGTTTCTAGGAGGCGCAATGCCTGCCTTTGCTTGTGGCTGCCAGCTGGACTGCAGGGAGCTAAGTCAACAAGGTAAAGAGCAGGACACAGGGAAAGATGAGAAAATGAATGTGTTCCCTCTGAGCAGCTCCAGAGAGGAGCAGAGAGAGAGATGCTCTAAATTCAGTGATACCGTCCATTAACAACTCCATAATATTGCTCACCAATTTCTTACTTGCTATTTTTGGGTTTGCAAGCTGGAGTTCAGAATACAGTCTGACTTGAAATAAGCAAAATATTTCAGGTAGACAACCTGCTTTCTACCTGACAGGAGGGTGCAGCCACACGGATGTCACAAGCAGCCAGTGACAGGACAAGAGGAATCGGCCTCAAGCTGTGCCAGGAAAGGTTCAGGTTGGACATCAGGAGGAATTTCTTCATTGAAGAGCTTGTCAGGCATTGGCATGAGCTGCCCAGGAAGGTTTGGAGTCCCCATCCCTGGAGGTGTCCAAGGAATTCCTGGGTGTGGGGCACTCAGTGCTCTGGGCGGGGGAAAAGGTGGGGATCAGGTGCAGTTTGCCTGGAAGATCTTGGATGCCTTTTCCAACCTAAAATGATTCTGTGAAATATGTTAGCTACATGGACATGTAAAGGAGATCTTGACACATCCTGACAGTTTTGTTTGTTTAAAAATAAGAAGTGAGGGGAAGGAGGGAAGTGAGAGGAGCAGCGTGATACAATTTCTGTGCCCAACACTGGGGAACATACTGGCATTACCTGAACACCTTGAATGCCAAAATGATAATGTGTACCACATTTCTGAAGGATTATGAACCTCAGAACTAAAATCAGCTATGTGTATATAGAAGTGGTTTGATTTGGGAGCATCTGTAGGCCTGGTTTCCATTTAATTTGATGTGGAGCACAAAACCTGCAAGATGCTCAGTGTCTTTCAAGAGTTCTTTGATGTCCGTGGAAACGATTTCACTTCAAGTCAGGTAATTGTCTGAAATGTTAGGATTATCATGAAGCTTTTCGTCCAGCAGATCTAGAGTTGAAATTTCACATTTAGGAATTACTAGTGTGGCCACTCTGCAGCTGAGTCAAGGCATCTAAACTTTAAGTTAGAGTGGCCTTTCTCAAATGCTGAACTCCAGACCTTCTAAGAACAGTATCTCAAACAATACCCATCTAAAATAATGCATGCTTGGATATTGGGTTTTTTAATTGGGATTTTTTAAATTTTTCTGTGAATTCTTAGCAATTGATGTCTCTTTTCCTGCTTGGATTCTGGCAGGGCAGTGATCCATATCTGTCTTGGTTTAGAAAGACCGGTGTCTGCCATGGAAAGCTGGAGCTTCCCTTGGAATGGGAAATGTAAACCCTCTCCCTGAAAATTATAATTTTGCAGTTAGGAGTTTTCAGGCAAAGATTTGGGAATAGGAATAACAGTTCTTTACTAGGAATATTAAAAATACAAATGTAGTTGTACAAAATGACAAGCAAACAAACAAACAAAAATCCTAGAAACACTGACAGAGTCAGCAATATGACCTGACACCCTGTTGGTCAGGGTGTTGGAAGCAGTCCAAATAAATCCTCCTAGAGAAACAGTGGTGGTAAGATGGGTCTGGTGTTCCTCTTGAATCCAGTGGAAAACCAGATACCTGCTGTTCCTGAGTCCCAGTTTTATCCAGGTAGGAGTGCTTGGCTCCTCCCACTGGGTGGAGCATCTCATAATGGGGTGATGTAATTTCATCAGTCATGTGGTGAGCCTTAATGGCCCATTAACAGCAGATATCCCCCTGGAGGGAGGATGGGTCATGGGAGAGATAAGGAACACTGCTCCACCTGGATTTAACAGCTGGCCCATTAGCAGAAGGCACCCGCCCCCTCCCAGCTGGAGTTATGAGGAGTGGGTTATGCATGAGATAAAGAAAAATATCTCCCTAACCAGTTTCAACAGGTGGAAAAATATAATAAACATATTTTTGGTTACATAACCTAAGACAATATCAAAGTGCCCTGGCATGCAGAAGAATGGAAATGGCAGATTGGCCTTTAGATCTTAATTCTGGCAGGGTCTGTATTTTCCTCTTAGCAAGAAAACAAAACAAAAAAAACCAGAAAACAAACAAACAACAATTAAACAAACAAACAAAAACTACCAAGTCAAACAAAAAAGCAAAACAAAACCCCAAAACAAACAACAAAAGCCAACAAAAATCCCCAAACAAACAAAACCACAAACAAAACAAAACCAAAACCCAAATAAACAAAAAATCAAAAACATACAAAAAAAAACCAAAGGAAAAGAAAAATCCTCACCAAATATGCCAAAAGCATCCACTAAAATCAGCAAAAAGCCTTCCCAAACCCACAAAGCAACCAAACCGAAAAACACAAAACAACAAAGTAAAATTTAAATAAATCCACTGAATTTTCTAATATTTCCACAGAACTATAGTAAAAATCAGTCGCCATCAGTTTAACCAAAAAGTTTTACTTTCCCAGGATGAAATGAGATCACACATAAGGGCTGATGTCCTTTCTTTATGCCTACTGAGATCTTTTGGGTTTGTTCTGCCCTGAGAAATGCCCTGCTCAGATTCTCTCTGTATCTGTCACTGAAAAGATGAATGTTTGATACTTCTCCATCTGTTTTGTGCTCACATGGAACTTTGACCTACAAGGCAACAGTGAGCTGCAGGCAGAAAACAAACACACAAAAAAATACCCTAAACCCTCAAGCTAACAGAAAACATCCAGGCTCTTGCCAAATTTGTTCAGAGAGGAAAAGCAGTTAAATTTCTTTAAAATCTAGATGTTTCATGAGCAAAAGTTCTTAAGACACTGCTAGAAGAGGAATGTAGGGAGTGTCAGTCACTTCTCCCTTCATTCTAAAAGCAGCAAGATCTGGAGTTAGAATGTCATGCAATCATTGACAGTGACATCACAGAAAGGGGATTTTTGATGTCTGGAGAATCTGTGTTGCTCACAATGAAATACGTTCACTACACAGAGCCAGGCATAATCCAATCACAACCTCTACTGCTTAATTTTTGGTTTTCTTCTTGGCAGGGCTGGGTGATATCACTCATCTTCGGTGTATCAGAAGCATATCAACTCTTGGGCAATATTTGATACAGACTGGTGGGCTGTGGAGTTTAAAGAGGTGGCAGTAGAATGGTTAGATAAATCATCTATGGGGATTCAGTAATGGACCTCATGTAGTTTTTAGTGAGATTTTTTATAGTTTTGCGTTTGATTTTTTTTGTTGTTATTGTTGGGGTTTTTTTGCATTTGTTTGTTTTGTTTGTAGCATGGCCATAAGCAGAGGTGTGTTTGCTGGTTCCGCACACCATTTTTAATAGTCTGTGTTTGTTTGGTTCTGTCTACTCTGATTGGAGTTGCGGCAGGAGCAGGGCTTTGTAACAAAACCAAAACAAAACACAAAATCACACCAAAACAAACACAAACAAAACAAACACCCCCAATGCCTCCCAAAATTCCAAAAACTCCCCCAAACCCCAAAACAACAACAGTAAAGCAAAACCCAAAAACCAAACAAAGAGACAAAAAAAACCCCCACAACAAACAAAACCACACACCAAAATCAATAATCTTTGAACTTGCTTTATTAGAAAGTATCTGATTTCTTTAGGACCGGGTATCAGATGGATTGATGAGGAAGTGGATGATTGTGGAGAGGTACTGATAATTTTGCTGTTAAAAATAGAAACCATGCAAGACCCCAGGAAATAAAAGTTCATGGAACTTACATCTCAGGCTGCTGAATAGATAAGCATTTCCAGAAATGCTTACAACTGCAATCTCCAGCTAGTGATTGTGAAGATAAATACAGAGGTCTCTAGATAAATGCAATGCTTTTCATGGTTTTGTTTACTTTTAAGTACTTTGATCCTGTTTTTTTAAGCTATTTTCATGCTAATATGTTTCATCTGGGAAGACCTATTGTCTTCATTTTACTCCTGACAATGAAACTTACCAAATTTACTTTGTGCTTAACTTTTATTTATTCATTTATAACATGTTTCAATAGAGCTGTAGTGGAGAGCTATAGTGCCTGGCTTTGATCTGTAATGAGTCAAGATGGTTTCTATTGTGATACCTTGTAGATTGCTTTCAATAGCTGAACTTTTCAGATAGTGTTGTCAGCCTTCCTTGGCAGCTGCTGAAAGGAAAATATTCATATCACATTGTCTTTCTTTCAGTCACCTACCAGGGTAGGTGAATAAAGAAGAAACAGGTTGCAAAATACTGAAATTGTTGTTTGAGCTGACGTTTCTTGAACTTGGTAAAATATCCTGGTACTTCAAATGCAGCTTTCATAATCTAAATCACTTCATTTCTGAAGAACATGGGAGGAGAGTCCAGCAAATGCCTTTGTCCAGCGTAATAAATGTCTGCTTCCTTTTGGGCTTTATTTTGTACAACACAAGCAGTGGATAAATGTTTATTTTATTGATTTCTCCAAATTGTCTTGCATACCTCTTGCATGTTTGGTTTAGGGCAAGACTAGAAGGAGCCATTTACAAGAATTTCTGGGTTAGTATTCTGGCATTCTGAAACCACTGAGACATAATTGATATGCCACTAGAATACACTAAAGGACTCAAGAGTTTCTAGATGCTTCTTAAAAATAATAGCTTTAAACTGCATAGCAAGAAAGCTGTAGCAGATAAGTAACAAGGGGAAAATCATAAAAGGGCGTACACAAACTGAAAGACAAACACTACCAACTGAGGCTGAAAGAAAAAAGAAAAAAATCTGGCTAAAATGTAAAAAACTAATCAGAAACATAAGAGAAATAGAAAATGTGGTTCAAATGTTGCTGGATTGAAAAATGAGACAGGAAATTGGAGGAAAGGATAGAAGGAATACTATGAGGAAATTGAAGCCTAAGAAATTGTCTTAAAAATCTCTGGTTCAATTAACAGAGAAAGCAATCCAAATGCTGCTGTTGACAGTATTGAGCTGATGCAACGCCATGGAGTTAATGGATTTAATTTAGGCTGGCACCAGCGTGGGGCAGGTACCCTTTGGATTTAAATGGATTCTGCTGATCTCGTTAGAAGCTGTTGTGTAACAGCTCATGGCCCAGCACCAGCGCTCTGATCCAGCTCCCTGGAAGAGGTTTTTTTGCTGCTAACTTTGCTGGGAGATTTATTGGTCCTTAAACCTATGGGGGTGCCAAGTGTTGTGCAAACACTGCTTTTATCATCCAGGATGTTCAGAGTTGTGCACTCCTTGTCTTTGAGGCAGCTCAATCTGGGGCTGCAGGGCTGCTGCCAAACAACATTTTTTGGGACAGAAAGCTCAATTTAGGGCAAGGGTGATGTCCTGCCCCACAGTGGTGACTAACTGGGTGTAACTGCCTCATGGTCTGGGACAGCTCACTGGAAAATGAATTTTCAGAGAGTTAGTTTGAGGTCAAGATATCAAAGCAAGGAAATGGCAGCAGTTAAAATGCTTGTAGGCCCCAGCTATACAGAGAGTGCACAGACAGTAATTTCACTTTGGGAAAGGATGGATCAGCACCTATTAAAAAAAAAAAGTATATGTATATGTATATGTATATGTATATGTATATGTATATGTATATGTATATTTATATGTATATGTATATGTATATGTATATGTATATGTATATGTATATGTATATGTATATAAAACACTCTACTGCTGTACTCCAATAAATAAAAAGTTCCAGTGGCAAACACATAAATATAACAACACACAAAAGAATAGGTGATTCCTTTAATGAGGCTCAAAAATGGAGGGAAAAAGGAATTCCCTAATAAGCCTCTGGGTTGTTTTTAATACCTTCATTTGAGAAGAAATACATTGAATTTCAGACTGGAGTCTTATAATCTATTTATCAGTCATTTTAATTGCAGTCTGTCTGTTTGTCAAGATCAGGCTGCAGCAACATACTTGTGTACTCACAACAACTCTTTTATATGTTCTGTTGGTGAATAATGAGGATTCTCTAATCACTTGGTTGGGTTGTGCTGTAACTACTGTGTTGTTTGTTGCAGGTATAAATTGCTGTGCAGCAATGGCAGAACATAAAAAATTACACTTGTAAGTGTAGGGTGGGGGCTGAACTGGTGTGTATTTTGTTTTTTGGGTGAAGAGAGAGAGAAAACTGAATTAAATTAATTCTGTCAACACATTTAAAAATAAGCTGAAGTAGAAGGACAAGAAGGAGAAGACTGATGATAATCACAGAAGTGTATATACGTAACACACATATTCCACTGGTCTGATGCTAGTCCCATATAAATCCATTACTTTGTTCTTAATCTGAAAAAGCCCCACAGTCCTCTTTGGCATCCCATGTTCACAGATGTGGAAAGTGAAAAAGGATGAGTTGTCATTGATGTACACTTATAACTTTATTTGTACCTATTAAACTGTAATCATCTTCCTCCCTTTGTTCCTGTGCATTGGATGAAGGAAGGAATTATTTTTTTGGGTTTTTTTTTTGTTTTAATAGCTTAAATTTATTTGTGACTATATATTCATAATATTCATTATTCTCATCTCCTTCTTCCTATTTTCCCTTCCTTTGGGATTTACTCCATGCTTAGTCCTGTGTTTTAAAAATACAGATATAGGACTGTGTTAAGTGTCAAAGAACAGAAATTGCATTTTAAATATGAAATTATATGGACATCCTCTTCTAATTAACAGGGTTTACATTACATTGCATTGCTCTACAACCACACCACATTACCTGGATGTAGTTAATAAAGCAAAGCTGCAGGAAAAAACCCACAAAACAAAGAAAAAAATAGAGACCAGTTAGATAAACCTCCTTGTGCTTCTTTCGCACTGTTAAGTCAGAGTGGGAGATCAGGTGTGTTTCTGTGTCCACTGCTGCCTCTGGGATGTATCTGGGATGTTGAAGGGACTTGGCCTTGTGAGTAGAAGACGTTGTCATGCACTTCACTCCTCCACATAGATGTTTTGGTCATTTTGGGATGCCAGACAACAAACGGATTGTTTTGGGAACATCTGTGTGTGTGCAGAAGCTGAAAGAAAGTAGTTGTCTGGCTCACTAGTCAAGGATCTATATGTACTATTATTAAAGTAACATTTGAGCTCCCTGTTACAATAGAGTATAGTAAAAGCATCACATTCTTGGTCACTCCAGTTGTGAATATCTATAATTTACTCTCTTTTCTGCCTGACTTGTTCCTTTTTCATTCTTTTTCAATGACTGTTCCCAGCTCTTCCTTTTCATTGCTCCATAGAAGCAGCGAGGATTTCCAAGCTGCTACCCACCTATTTTAGGCTTGATTTACAATGTACAGCAGATAATAAAAATAAATTAAAAACCACTGCCAAGAATCCCGTTTGTGCAGTGTGGCCATACTGAGATGAGGTTTTGGCACATATAAACTGTTTCCTCACTTAATATTCTTGTAAACCATCGTGTAGTGAAGTGTCTGCAGCAGTGTGAGGCAGCGCCTGCAACATGGAAGCAACAAATGAATTTATCATAGTCCAGTTTATACCTTGGCTAAATCTGTCCTTAGGTGTCTTCATGTCACATGCTGCTGCATGGATTGTGTGCCCTCAGAGGTTCACACTTGATTCTTCACGTGCTGTGTCGAGCTCAGGACAGGAGGGACATGGAGCTCCTGGAGCAGGTCCAGTGGAGGGGGACAGAGGTGTTTCAGGGCTTGGAGCATCTCCCTGTCCAGAAAGGCTGAGGGAGCTGCAGCTGTTCCGCCTGGAGAGGATTCCCAGCTGAGAGGAGCCTCATCCCTGGGTGTCCCTGTGTGCAGGGAGGGCCAGAGCAGGCCCAGCTCCAGGCCCAGCAATGGCACCAGAGCAATGGGCAGGGACTGAGCCCAGCCATTCCCCCTGCACAGCAGGCAGAACTTCTGCCCCGGGCAGTGCCCAGCCCTGGGCAGAGACCAGAGAGACTGTGGGGTCTCCTCCTTGGCGATATTCCAGACCCCTCTGGACACAATCCCATGTGGACTGGTATGGCCCTGCTGGAGCAGGGTGACCCACTGTGGACCCATCCTGGAGTTCTTGCTTGGTGGCTTTAGTTACAATGAACCTGGTAGATTCATTTTTTAATCCAGTTTTATATCATATTTGAGAAAGGTTTAGGAAGAAATCTCATTTATAAGTATTTTGTGGAATCGATACATTGGTCTTTTTAAGCGTAAAAGTTTCATATTTCATTCGGTTTGTGAACAAGTTGGGACAAATGAGGTAAAAATTGCATCTGTCCTTTCCAGAGGCACTTAGCAAAAATGACCTAAAGGATTTTCATCACTCATCCACTGAGCTTACATGGTACTGCCAGCTGCATTGTCCAAAACAAACAGAATCAGTTCCTTATTGCAGCTGATAGCTATAATGCCCTTATTATTTCATATCCCTCACATGAGAGACACATATCTGCAGTGCCTAATTGATATTCTGAATGTGATCAGTAACATCACCTTCCTGTAAAGTCAGAAAGAAAATTATGAAAACTGGCACTTCTGTCGTATCTCTTTAGGTGATGTTTCTTTTTTCACAGTGGCAGGACTTCCGTGGTGAAACAACTAAAAATCCATGTGACCAAAAAATGTGTGAAACGAATGCAGTAAAACTGGTTAACTGTAATGATGAAAAGTTACAGAATATTTTACTTTATTCTCTTTATGCATAGAATTTAGTGTAATATAAGAGGCATTGTGGAGGGTGTCTGTGTAGGAAAGCATGTTCAGTGCTGGCATGTTGGTTAAAATGGTCATCTGGAGTGCCGGTGGTCTTTGCAAGGGAATCCCTTGGTTGCCTCCACACCCTGCACTCCTTTTACTCCTGCCTAAGGAGCAATTTTAGTGGGGATGAGCTGGATTCATTCCCAAAAAAGCTGAATTCAAGTGGAGGTTCTCATTCTGAACTCATGCCCGGTCACTGGGGCATTGAGAAGACACAGAGGGAAATCATTAAACCTGCAGCAAAATCCACAGTCTTCATGTAGTATAAACATGAAAAACATCATTACTTCAATAGTGTTGGCACCTCTTGTAGGAACATGTTGCCAAATAAGGTGTTTAAGAGTGGATGTCCAAAAATAGAAGTAACTAGATCAATCAATACGTTTCAAAGTGTAATGAGAATATGCTTAGAATTTATATTCTGCAGTATTTCATTTTGGTGAAGATAGAAGGGTATAATGAAGCTTAATCAGAATTTTAAAAACTGTTAATGATGACTTTTTAATTGTTCAACTTTCAAATTTGGATTTGCTTAGGAGGGGGAAAGATAAATTCACCAATGTTGAGATTAAAGATTGCCTAGCAACCAGGGAATGAATACATCTAATGTAGGGAAAACAAAGGAAGAACACTCCACTTTCTTTTCCATCTATATAAAGTATGTATAAATATAAAAGTATGAGATAAATATATGTATATGTATGCACAAACATAGACACACACCCTTCAAACTGCCAACCTGAAGTGAAAAAGATGGAAGGGCAAAACCAAGATATGTGTATAAAAATCAGAAATTTTCATTTAAAAGTGATAAATCCACAGGAAGTGTTTGGGTCTTGTTTTAAATGGTCTTGCTTCACTGATGAGGTGACAGTATAAAGTAGAAAGAAAACAGTCAAGACCAGCAGAAATATGTGCATCTCAAAGTCTGTAAGGAGAAGGAAAGGAGATGTCACCTGTCTAGAGAAGATCATAATCACTTAGAACTGTTAATTTTTGAATGACTGCTCTAATGATTAAGCTATGTGCATTCATTGTTCCTCTGTGGAAAATGGGATGGACAAGAAATGCAAATATTTTATTAACTGAGACATTTCAAGTGAACACAATGATAAAAATCTCCTGATCAGCTTTAAAAGTAACGGACAAATGATGGGAAACTATAAGGTGTTTCTGTCATGACTTGGAATATCTTCTAAAAATTTTAATTGGACAAAACAAATAAATGGAGTTTAGCCTAATTTCCTTATGCAGAAAGTCTTAACTTCAGGTCTTATTCATTCTCTTTTCATAAACCCCTTTCACCCCATAGACATGAGCAGGTGCAGAAATGCTGGTTTATTCACCTGAGTTCCAGCAAGTGGCAAAGAAATTCTATGAACACAACTGAAGCAACTACCAGAACCAAAGGAAAGCGTGCAGGGACTGCCTGGGTAATTTTTGCCAGCTTTGTTGAGCATGCAGAGAGTAGAGATTTGGGAGGGCTGTGTTGATGGCGACCAGGGTATCTTCATTAAGGGCATTTTTCTTCCCTGTCCCTGGTTCTGCAGGAAGCATCACTGCTGCTGGCTGGGGTTGGGTGCTGGGGCTGGTGTCGCCGATGCTGTTAGCTGAGAAGGCAGGGGAATTTCTCTTTTTTCCTTTGATGAAGCACTGTCTCGACTGATGGCAGCTTTCCTCAAATCCGCACAGCAGCCTGTGCATGAAAGATTTCTCTCAAGTTGTAAAAATATTCAGAACTGTGTTATATAACCACGTTCCCCCTGTAATCGTTTTTGATCCATTTTTTACTAATGAAGATGTGAAATGACAGGAATAGTTCATATTCTTTCTTCCCTGCAGAGGCTGTTGGCATAGAAATGAACTCTTCGTAACCTATTGAGGAGAGAAGAGTTTACTTTTTAAGCTGTTTTCTGTTTTTACTTGTGTTTCAAATTGTCAAACATCAGATGCTTAAAAGTTCTGTAACACAGCAGGCTGAAGTGCAGTGACCTGCTGCTCTTTCATATTCAAATTAATAAAGTAGCTCATATGTAGTCCTTTAGAAAGGCAAGAGATTATATTTTTTTAAATCAGGAGGGGATTTATTATGATAGAAATTAATCTCTGCAGACATTACTTTGGGGCTTTATTCTAACTCTTGAAGTAGGGACACACTTTTACAGTATTGTACCATTAGATTAAATCCAAATCTTAAGTCAGCACTTCATCTTCACCCAGGATTAATGTTTCAGCCCAGTCCCAGAGTGGGATTCAAACGGTAATTCTCTGCTTAGAATAATCTGATTTTCTTTTTGTAATGCCGTCTCAGCTTCCGTGACATCAACTGATGCATCTCCTCAGATTACTGGGCCAGAAAAAGCTAAAATTATAAAAAAATTTTACACCCAGTTTTACACAAGTTCACTGCAGTTCTCAACCCCAACTACAAGCTACAGCCTAAGTGTGTAGTCTCTTGGTCACAGAGACTTTCAGAAGTAACCACCTTGATTTTAATGAGACCTGTGATAAAACTGTGATTTTTTTACTCTGAGATTTAAATTCTCTTTTAGTTTTCTTGTCTAGCAAGTGGATACTGTCATTTTATGCATTTTCTAAAACCATTTTGATGCTCTGTCAGGAGTGTTCTAGCTAGAAATTCAGCTGAACTTTCTACCTGCATAGTAAGCAAATCAGCCTAGAAAAGAAGCAGAAGGAGGTAGATGAGTTATTGGTATCTAGAAACCTTATTTTTCAAATAATAAGTGAGACAATTTAATTATTCCAACTGTCTCTTTTACCTTAGGAGAAACAAATTAGCTGCCTCGCCATTAAATCTGAAGAAACAGCTTACAAATTTCTTAAAAAGAACTGCAGAGCTCATCTGTTTCTATGTTCACACTTTGCATCTCTGCACAGGTGTGTCTTCAACATGATTTATGGTTCTGCTTCTCAGCAGTACTTCAGCTGTGGAAAAAGAGGTGTGAACTTGGGCACTGTGCAGATGATTCTGTAAATCAGGAGACTATTAAAGCTCTTTTTCTGCAAATTGATTTTAACATGAAAATGCTACAGGTGGCAAGTACTTTCTCAGTCTTCTTTTGAAGTTTAGGTGCTCTTCTTAGCTTCAGAACTATTTGGTTTTTTTTGCTATGATTATACCAGATTTAAGTTGACTGGCTGGGCTGTTTATTTTTTGGTGCTGCCTGGAGATTTCTCCTTTGGAACAAGTTTTATTCTTGTGAAAACAAATGGCCATTATTTTTATTTCTTTTGAAAGAGCTGTAAAATAAGCCATATTTTTTGCAGCCACGAAGGAAATTGAGTACAATTATGGCTGCTGTTTTAGACAGAAATGATGGCCTCCTTTCCCATCAGTGGTGGAACCAAAACTTGAACTTTAAAACACACACTGTATAGAATACCAGTAAAAAGCATTGTGTCTCCCTAAAAATCTGTGTCTAACATCATAAACTTATATGTCATTCTCTTTGCAGCTACAGCATCAGCACATTTACCTCAGTATCAGCTGCTGTGAATTTCACTGCCTCATTATACAATGTATACTCAATGTGTTCATATTTATATTTAATGCCCATTACATGAAAGAATAAAGAGGGTTGAATTTTTCCATGCACACTTGCTATTTCACAGAATGTGCTCTATTTTTAAATTATAGAAGAAAACGTGGCCCAAACACCTGAATGGTCTTTATTCAATCACTTCTATCATTACAGTTTTGAAATGTGAATGCACACGATTTTTTTAAGGCAGGTTTCTTTCTTTATCATCATAGCATTGTCACAAGCAGATGTCTCTCAGAGCAGCAGTTCTGCCAGAAAGCCTAATAGTTATCATTCTAGGTGTTATAGTTGAGGGAAATTGTCTCCATTTCAGGCTAATGATGTTGTGCGTGGGGACTGGAATGCTTCTCTCAGGCCTAATTCAGGATACTGAACCATAGCTTTTGGCAAGCATTTCTGTCCCAGAAACTGTAATATTAAATAGCGAGTAGCTGTAAGTTGGATTAAATAAATCTTTTGCATGTTTTTCATTTTTCCATTGCAAATTAATTAGTGTATAATAAAGGCAGCTGTCTGGTCTATCTGCTTTTAGAGTGAGTGTGGTTGTGGGATGAAACTTCTCCCTCTGCATATCTCCTTCAGTCTTCACATCACAGAAGTTGTTTTCATAAACTGTAAATTTCTGTTCTTGACAAGGACTGATGGGCTAACTGTTAACATCACAGAGTGCTGCATTATTTATACACACAAGGGTTGAGCTCCTTCTTTCAGGCTGTCCTTTGCTGTCAAGCAAAGAATTGAACTCCTTAGTCAGGAATCACACAATGTTTCATTTTTATGGGGTTTTATGGGATCAAAAAGTATGTTATATAAATGTTTAAAGTTCAGCAAAGAGTGGGTGTGCAACTTCTACTCAGCTCCCCACCACTACCTGCTTGTGGAAAGGAGTAATAGCTGTACATTCAGTATTTTATTGAAAAGTGTGTGGCTTAAAAGTAGTTATGTGAACGCGTATAAAGGCGCATGATGGACTTGCAGAACAGTTTTTCTCTGTGTGCTTTTAATGAAAAAGATCCAGATTCATTGATTGAGTTATTCATTATGGACAAAACCCATCATATTCTTAAAAAAATCGTAGTTCTTTATTAGACAGCATATATATCACCATTTTATTTGAGTTTTGCTGTATAATTTTTCCTGAATTCAGAGAATTAGGGAGGGCTCTTCATTCCAATTCTAATTTTGAATTTGCATGGATCCCTTTGATTTTATTGTTTTTGTCTTTTTTGTTTGTTTTGTTTTGTTTTTGTTTTGGTTTGGGGTTTTTTTGTTTGTTTTTTGTTCTTAACAAACCATGGTTTCCAAAGAGAGGATGGACAATTTGCTCAAGAACTAATTTGACTTCAGAATGTTCTGAAGAAATTAAGGTTGTGCAGGAAAAAAAAAATCGCACAGATTCAGGACCCCTTGATACTAAATCAAGTATCAAAGGTTTAGATATTGTCTTCAGACACACTTTTACACTTCAGATATACTTTTACTCTTGAGTAGTCATGTAAAGAAAAGTGCAAGGTTAATCAGACATAGGAAAGACAAATTGCTATTTTTATTTGACATTGAATCTTACTGGAATAATTTTGGAATGTCTTAATAAAAGTACAATAATAATTTGTCTTTTGATTTTCATTCTTTTTTTAATAATTAAATTTCTCCTGGAGTGTTTGTTTAATTTGCAGAAATTTGTCACATTACACAGTCTGTTACACAAACAGCATATTGCCAGTCACCATGGAAAGCCATCAGCATAGAGCAGGCTCCTGCAAGATTTATTGTAAATTATATATTTCCTTTTTTTTGGGTTTATTTTACTCTTTCATTCACAAAATATCTCAGCTTAAATTATAAAACCACTGTTGTGTTAAAAGTTGTATCTCATTTTAATGGTAACAAATCCCTTTATCAGTTGTGTTAATACAAAATGCACCCATATCAGCTTTTCTTACTAATAACAGAGCCTTCAAAAATCAAATTCTGTTCATCAAACTCTGTGGAATGTATAACAAATTAGATTTCAATATTTTAGCATGAATGTCCTCTCAAGAGACAGAGGAGGATATTGTTGATTCCAAGGTGATATTTATTTTGTTCAACACAACTTCACAGACAAAAAGCTATAAATAATGGAGATAACATTTTACGTGATTTTTGATAATTTATGTTTCAGCATTTGCACAGCCTGGTACCTCCTCTTAAGTAGAATCATGCAGCTTCTTATTTTTCTAACTGCATCATATTTGATTTTATATTAAGATATAATTTAACCATTGTTGTTTACTGTGTAGACTTTTCCTCTTTAGTTCTCCTTTTCATTATGAGAATGAGACATCATCGGCTGTTTTTTGCTTGGGTTTTCTTTGGTTGGTTGGTTTTGTTTTTGTTTGGGGTTTTGGTTTTGGTTTGGTTTTCATTTCTTTTGTTTGTTTGTTTGTTTGTTTGTGGGTTTGGGGTTTTTTTTGTTCCCCATGATTTCTTCCTTTTTTTTTTTAAACACATTTTCTTTAGATGTGCTCTTTATTAATTTTATTTCTGCAATGTGGTATAATAACATTACAGAAATCACACTAATGACTGACAGGCCAAGGTGGTGGGTCAAAAGAGCAATTAGTGCAGTTGTTTCCTGAACATGGAAATAAATGGCTGTTGACAGAGGAGAACATCTGCTTTATTAGTCCCAAACTGCAGGTCGGGTCACTTTATTTCAGGCTGAAAAAGCCAACACGTTTTTTTAAGCAAATTAAAACCACACAGTTGACTGTCCATGCTTTAGTCATTTCACGAGATTGTAGTTTCTAGAAATACAATGTAAAATTTTATGTGAATTCTGCTTGTCATTCAATATAAATTTTACAAATTCAAACAGTATTTTTTCTTTTTTGCCTTTTATACCAATGTTGTAATTGAAATCAGAAGGACCCTCAATCAGGAAATATGTAGCAAAAATATCCTCTCTCATTTTAATCAGAATATCCATGCAGATTTGCATAATATATATTCCTGCTCCAGATGCTATTTAGTTTATTAATTTAATTGGAGGTATGGGAATACAATTGTCAGAGAACAATGTAATTGTCATTTAATAGTAGCTATTCCTTCACAATCAATTGCCTAATCCCCATAAGGTAATAAACAAGCATCCTTTGCTACCCCAATAATGCAAAAAAAGCAGAAAATGAGAAGCCTTGGCTTATTGAAATTCAGTTAGAAAATGTCATTTACTGTCCTTAAATAGCATTACTTCTCCTTCAGCTGGACAGCCTTTAAGGCAAAAGTTAATATCAAGTACACAACAGCTCTCTGTGTCATGAGGGCACCCTAAAGCTGACAAAAAATTAAATAAAGCTACAAATAACCCAGCAAACTACTGCACAACTCCAGTTTTTCTGTGCAGTTGATGCACAGAATTCATAAAGGCATTTTCGTGCATCAGTTACATTTCTTAACCAATGTTTAGAGGGAAATTCTCACACCAAAGATTAATCTGAAATTCATGTGCAAGAATTGTGTCGAATTCCTGAGCTGAGTTTACCACCAGAATCATCCAAAACATTCTCTAATGTCAGTACTGTTCACATAAAGCAAATAAATTTCTCTAAGTCTTTTCAATTACATGGAAAAATCCCTGGCAATTTCCAATTAAAAAAAACCCACAGAAAATAATATGCTTGTTTTCTATTAATTATCTATCTGTAGATAATTCTTTTAGATGCATTTACTGCACAAAATATTTTTATTCTTATACTCAGTTATGCTGAGTAGTAGAGAGCGCAAACCTGCCTTTAAAGATGAAGACTGAGATGCATAAAAACATATGTGAATATAAGATAAAGAATATGGGAAAAATTATTAAATCAAAATTGACCAAATCCTAAAGAACACCCCTATGTGTGGTCACCTAGGGGTGTTCTTTAGGATTGCTTCCAGTTATCCCATTGGTGACAGAATGAAATCTGTAGATGGGGGAGTGTCTTCACGTTAGAAAAAGTAAGAAATTACCACTTTTGTTGTCTTTTGCAAATGGATTGAATTTCAGACAATCACATTTTATGGGGTGGAAGATTAGGGAAAGACGGTTCCATGGAGTTGTGCGGTTAAAATTGAATCAGCCAAAAGTTATTCAAATGACATAAAAAATTACATTCGTCATTTCTTTCTGTACTTAGTTACCAAAAGTCTGACATGTTTAGAGCCTGTAGGTAACTTTTGGTGGCTTTTCTACAAAAATTTGTTTTCCTTTCCCTGTGCCCCGCAGCGGACGTGTGCGACTCCAACCCCTGCCAGAACGGTGGCATCTGCCTGTCGGGGCTCAATGACAACTTCTACTCCTGCGAGTGTCCTGAGGGCTTCACGGACCCCAACTGCTCCAGCCTTGTGGAGGTTGGTAAGTGCAAATTAAATTAAATTGCTAAAATAGCTTAAGTGCCTAGTTAGCCTGTGGCTGGCCAAGCAGGGATCCTCTCCGTGGCGCTTTGTGTGGTGATGCCTTGTGACTACCTAAAAACAGAGCCCAGGCAAAATTAAGAGAATAAAAAGCAGTTATGTTTATTGAAGGGCCTTCAGATGCATTTCGGGCAGATGAAGCTCATCCAGGGGCTACACCAAAAAATGGACCACAGCTCACGGATTTTCACACTTTTATGTTTGGTCCATTTGCATATTGGGGGTTAATCTTCCATTTACAGCTTCAGGTAATGAAGTCATTTACCCCAAGTTTGCTCCCCCCACCTCACTTTTGTTTACATCCCTCGGGGCCTGAGACAGTGAGGTGTCCTTGATTCCCAGACCTGGAGGGGAATTGTTCTGACCAAAATGGGAGAGCAATAGCTGACACTCTATATGGAGCTTAGTGTTATATACCAAAGAACTGCAGGATTACAAATGTATGAAAAGTATAAAAGCTGAAATCCTAAGGCCTCAGTGAGGTCATTACTTTGATCATTATTGAGGTTTTCAACCTTATATCTGTGCTGTAGGCATCTCAACAATAATTAACAGTTGAAATGGCATCTGCAGAATGTAATTACTCAGAAAAGTCCAGTGCTTCACTTCACAAAAAAGTCCATAGTGGTGACTTAAAAGTTGCCAACATTTTTCAGAGTTCAATTCTAGATAATTCTTGATCATTCTAGATAACTCTATGATAATTCTATGCATCCTTCTTCAACCAGTGCCCTTCAGATCTTAATTTCTGATAGTTTAATGCCAATGTCCAGAGTAAAGACTAATTTCTTATGTCAGTGAAGAGATAGGAACAACATAGGAGAAAACCAGAATAACACATAGTGGTCACTTGTTTGAATTTCAATATAATTACCCATTTGGAAGCTCTAATTAATCATTAGATAAGTGGATAGAGTACAAGTCAAATGTACTAAAATTTTGTGATGTGCACTTGACTCAAAGTAAACCTAAATTTGAGTGATAAATCCAAAATATCCAGCAGGTCAGGCCTCCATATTAAAAAAAACTTAAGGAGAAAATCAGAGTCTGAAGGAAAAGATAGAGGTATACAACTCACTGGAAGTTAACTGAGCTCTTTGTATTATCCCAAAGAAGGCACAAAAATAGGCTTACAGAGAAAAATTACTGAACTGAGCCGGTCTCAACACTGCCACTGTCCTAAATCTGTGTGGTTCTCATTTTCTAACAATTAATTAATTAATTAATTAAGTGCATTTTTAAAAACTATACAAGGAGAAACAGGATTCACTGTTCTGTAGATTAAGTATATCTCTGCCATGGGGTAAATGGCGCAGAACATAGTCCAGAAAAAAAGGGCTTTTCTGGTTTTTTTTTAGTTTCTTTTCCTGAAAATGATGCTACTACTGCCCTGAGAGTGAGTTGTATCTGTCTGCAATGCAATTTTAAGGGAATTTGGATTTAATTTGATTCCTTTTAAGTTAAACTTTCTGCTAAGAAATGGAGCTAGTTCGTGGGGAAGAATGATCAACTTCAGACACCAACTGCATTTTTTTCTGACTCTAAAATGTCATTGAAGCTGGTTACCACCTAAAATTTGAGTTGCACAAGGAAGTGCTTGTTGCCTTGGTGCCACACAAGCCAGGAGACCCTGCCTCATATCTCATTTTCCATCCCTTTCCCTAAAATTTTTATCAGTGCTTGAATTTATCCTTTGGGTATAGGTTGTGCTACCCTAAAATGGCCTAGACATGGCTTCACTTCAGGAAAATTTTGGATTTATTGTTCAGGAATTTGCATAGCACATAACTGGGAGGATGCCAGACATGACTGAAACTAGAGAAAAAATCATATAGTGATAGTTATCACTGTAATTAGCAGATGAGCATTAATAGGGCTTTAAAAATACACATATACTTAACTAAAATCTTCAAGTACTTTAACAAAAAAGTTTGGTAAACAGACTAAAGCGTAAGTAAATAACTTGACAATGTGTGGCAATCACAACATTTACAGATGCAGGATGTTACATTTCTAGTTTGTAATCCATGGGGAATATCTGCTGGACAACATTGGTTAAGACCTCATTAATATTCCTATAGTAAGTTAAATCCAGAATGTTAATTTAGTTTGTGTTTATCTTGTTTGCTACACGTATGGATTCAGTCTAACCTTGTTAAAAAGTTTAAAAATAGATTTGAAAATAATCTTTTATTGTTTAGTAAAAGATTATTCTGCATTATGTAACCCTGTACTCAGTCATATAAACCACTGGGGGAAAAAAAAGACATTTCAAGTTTGTTTTTTTTTTTTCCTTATGGAAATGATGGTGATCAGTGTAAACTGTTAGTCAGTCAGCTCCATAAATTCAAATACTGAAGTGTTTAAAGTAAAATAATGTTGTAAGATGTGTCTAGAGGAGCCCAGGAGTGCAAGACCCTGAGTGATCACTTTTACTAAGAGCGTTTATTAGATGTAAGATTTAAGAAGGAATGCTAGCAAAGGTTGCTTCTATTTGGCTTTTTAATGAGTTTTTGCCCAAAACTAATCTCTTAATCCGTCATATCTCAAAAAAGGCTTCTTGACAATTTTCTGTGTAGTTGAAAACACCAAGTTAAAAATTGGTATTTAGGATGTCAGGATGTACCATGTAGGAAGAAAAGAGGAGGGCGAGGAAGAAAAAACCCACAAAACAACACGGAGAAGAGCCTGTGTCACTCTGTCTCCCTCAAAAGGGCTGCACAGAAAATTTTGAAAGCAGCTGGGTGTTGTCTGCATCCCCCTCATTAGACTCCACCATCAGACTTTGTGCAATGACAGGATGCACTGCTGAACTCTGGGCGCCAGCTGGGAAGTCATAAATTTTTCAAGGGACATACCTTAAACAGGAGGATATTCACAGTAAAAGACAACAGGGATTTTACTTAATCATGCATTAATGTGGGTAAATAAAAGGCAATCCTGTTCAGACAGCAAGCCATGAACTATGCAGAAGAAAAAAAACCCAGATGCATGCAAGTACCCAGGAAGATCAAACGTTTAGGTAGAAGTCTGCTCTAAATAGCTCAACAAATACTCATGACAGTTTGGGAGCTGCATGGATACTCAAGAAAGCAACTCCCTTTATTACCTTAATAGAAACAAGTTTTAAATAACCTGATACTGATAAAAATACTAATTTCAAGTGAAGAAGTTTAATTAATAATGTGGTTTTATAAATTTACTCACAGAAAAATATTGCTTTTTTCCCATACTTCATTTTTTTCTGACCTTATAACTTTGAGTGTGTCTAAACCAAAAATTATAAAAAATGCTTGTGACAATAATTTGTATATTTTAAATTGCTATTCCCATTCTGACCCTTCTATTTTGTTAATGGCAATCCCACTTTTTTTCCTATGTGTACTTATCTACCAAACTTAGTTGTGCTAAAAGACTTGACATGAGGTGATAGACCTGTAATACCACTCTATTTGTGCAGCCAGCTTTTTCAGTGCTCTAACAGATTTTAAATATATGATAAACTGGCAGAGGATAAGATAGAGACAGACAGGCAAATGTGTGTTTTAATTGTTTTCAGTACAGTACATTCTCTGGTGAGGTGGGAAAAGTTTTAGCTATAAAGAGATAAAAGGTGATTATAGCAAACATTCCAAATATCAGGATGTTTTCCAAAAATAATAAGAACACTATGGTCCAAGTTAACTCTTCAGCAAGGTCTCCTGCCTGCATAAATGGAAACATTAATTTTAACCTAAATTGAAGCAAAATAATTTTTGATTAATTAATATTGGAATTGAAACGCATTACAGAGAAGTTGACAGACTTTACATCTTTTAATAACTCACAAGTAATTCTCAGCAATCATGTAAATTATCGAAATACAATAAACAACAACTGTTACAGACAATTAATAGGAGCCTTTAATGAATTCTGCTCAGGAAAACTCTTAGTGTGCTGCCTATCAACTTGGGTGTCTAATTAGCCATGGACAGCACAAAATGGGATCTATAAAATGACACTGGGGGAAGTTCTCTTTGAAATGTTTTGTTTAGAGTGTGTGTAGGGGAAAACAGGGGGAGAAACACAACCTTAATGACAAGAAAAAGAGTAGCTTTCTCATGCCATAAGGTGATGAGAGGGTGTTCCATGAGTTGACCATGTTCACGTTTGAAATCTGAGCATCTTAAAACTACTTGGTATTGATCTTCCAAATCTGAAATTCAATAACTGTCTGAGAGGATAAACTGGTGAACATGTTTAGTTTATTTAAGTGAAAAAAATAACAGATGTCAAGCGGGCTGCCAGCATCCTTTTGGAAAATGTCTGTACCTTTTATGTCAGCTCTCAATACTCACTGAGAGGCTCTCATTATTGAAAAACATGGTAAAAAATGCTGTGTGCATTTTGGAAGGATGGAAAGGCAAGTTAATGATCTTATGGTTAATGATCAAGGGAAGCTGGGTCTAAGTGCAGCATGGAGGCTGAGAGAAGGGAGAAAAGTTGAAGGGTGAACCAGAGATGCCAGTTTCCCATGACATCTTCACTGTGCCTACTCGGATTAAGAAATGATTGTGGGGTTCCTTGCTTAGCACATTACAGTTTTCCATATCAATTGAGTCTTCCCAATATCCAAAGTAAACTATTTCTTTGACAGCTGCTGTCTCTCAGCCAGAAATGCAGGAATCAAAGGGGTTCTTCCCTTTTCATGCTGTTAAATAAAAATTCAGTGAGATGGATTAGGCCTAGAGTGCTCTGATCTGTTTGCTTGGTGGCTTTGTTTGCATAACCTAAGTCTCCACCTTTGCTTTGACCTCTGCAGTGACAGGACAAGGGCTTCTGAAAAAAAATAGTACAGATAAAAGTCCTGTCGCTCTCTTCCTGTCAGTCTTGCAGATGCTTTTCAATGCCATGATTAGAAATGACTGAATGATTTCAAAGATGCTTTTATAGTCTTACAATATGTGATTTGGTTTTTTTTTTAAAGGATGGTTGTTTGCACCACACATTGAACATATGTACTAATGGATTTTCCAAGGTAGAAATAGTGAAATGAATCCACTCTTACAAAAAAATTCTTATTACTTACTGTCATGTGCATCTAGTATGCAATTGATATGAAAGTATTCACCTTAAATGTAAATAAGGTAGCCAGGAATAATGCAAATTAAAGCACTGGCACTCACAAAATCAGAGTAGTTGAAGATGTGAGGCACTTGTGGAGGTCTGTAGCATAACCCTGTGTAACCCTCAATAGATGATCCAGGGGTGCAGGTTTCTCAGGGACATTTCCAGTTGAATTTTGACTATTTCCCGGGATGGTGACTTTACAGCTTCTCATGGTAATTAATCTCTGCCAGTGTTTGATCACCTTCACAGGCCAAAAAAAAAGGCAAGGAAACAAATGGACCAACCCCAAAACCCTGAATATATTTAAGCGTAATTTTGTGAAATTTAGTCTCTTTCTCATTGTGCTGTCAGTAGGTACCACTGAGAAGTCCCTGGTTCTGGTATCTTTATTTGTATTTTCTTCTCCAGGCTTGACTCTTTGATTTTAGGGAAATAATCTCACCCGTGGGCCTGCTGGCACTCCTCTCCCTAGTACAACACACTCTTAGGTGCAGATTGCCCAGGACATTGGGTAATAATAATCTGGAGTGTAGACTCCAGATTTCAGCATCTACTGTCACTGCTTTGGGTGAGGCGTCACCTCAATTGACTATATTTATTCCTATATTAGCAAAATCTATGTAAAGTGACTTATTCACCATATTTCTTATTGTCAGCAGGGAGACTTTATTATATGACTGTGAATTCTTCTTCAGTGACCTGCCATGCTTCGCTCTTGATACTAATTGATTATTTGAAAAAAATGCAAAGGAAATTATTCTCTTTTTGCTGATATTCTCACTCTCAAAAACCATTTCAATGTTGGTAAAAGAATATTAACATCAGAGGTGAGGTGAGCCAGTGTTTATTTGAATTCAGCAAGAATAATCAGGTTCTATGGTTAAAGGGTAGTTTCTTCTGGGAAAAGAGCGGGAGGGGAGGGATTGAAAATATTCTTCCCTGCAGGGCTTCAGCATGTTGAGGGCATTTTTCAGTGCACTATTCTGAAGCCTAAGATGTTCTCACTGGTTATGGAGCTCTGCTAAAAGCAATCAATACATATTAATAAAAATAATTTGACAAATTAGGCCCTAATGTTTAGTTTCTGTGTAGCCTGAAGAGAACATAATGCATAGAAATCTAAATTCAGTAGTCTGAATTCATGCAAGCAGAATAGCTTGATAAATGGCATTGATTGCAGGGCAGAAAATGTGGTTCGTTAATTTATAATATTTCTGCAAAAACAATTACCTTTGTTGTTGATTGCCAGTAAATCTATTGTGATAATAAGGCTTCAAGTCACAATTGGTGAGGAGGGTGCAATAATGGGAGTTCACAGAGTTGTAGACTCCCAGGTTGGAAGGGACCTCAAGGACCATCTGGGTCAAACTTTCTTAGCAAAATCATAGTCCAGGCAAGATGGGTGAAACTGAATCTTAAAAATATCTAATGCTGGGGAATCCATCATTTGCCTGGGGAGATTATTCCAGTGGTTGCTTGTTATGGTGAAAATTCTTCCTCTTGTCTCCAGGAGGAAACCAGGGCCTCCTCAGGAGTCCCTTGAACCTCTCACCCCTTGTCTTTTCCATGTGACCCCACCTACAAAGGGAGTCTCCACCTTCTCTGTGGCCACCCTTTAAACAGTGGAACATGTGGTGAGGTGTCCCTTCAGCCTTCTCTCCTCAAGGCTGAACAAACCCTGGTGTCTCAGGCTTTCCTCACCAGCCAGACTTCCCAGGCCTTGGATCCTCTTTGTGACCCTTCTCTGCACCCTCTCCAGCCTGTTTAGCATAACAGGGACCAAACCTGGAAGCAGTGCTCCAGGTTTAACCCAAAACATGCTGATCAAAGTGTGGTAATGACTTCTTTACCTCTGATTTGCCCTTCTTGGTGTCTCTTTGTGTGAATGATCCTACAGTTAATTCCTTCTCCATCTTTGTGTCCCTTTGCCCCACAATGTCCTTGTGCCCCTTGTCCTGTGTAATCATGGAACTCTGCAGATGTGTCCCATTGCTAAGCAGAGGGAAGGATCACCCACACTGACCTGCTGGCAGTGCTCTTCCTAATGCAACCCAGAATGCTGCCGTTTAAAAAGATAGTTGATATTCTGTTAGGTTTCGTCAGAATGCTTCTTTTATAAAGCATTTGAAATATGTGAACAGACCTTAAAAGTGTACGTTACCACTGGTCATTGTGACCAAGCACAATGTTTGTGGGTAGCGAAAACTAACACCTGAATTAGAATTGCCCTGTCAAATGAACCCCATGCTGGAATTCATATCACATTTTCTTGGTTTTCTGTCTGCAAATTTTTTATTTTGAAGCAAACTGGCAAGGGATAAGCAGTTCTGGTCACACACTAGAGGGTGAACAGTGGTACACTCTGAAGGAGTTTTAATGCATTTTATGCATCTAATTAAAAAGACAAATGGAAAATATCCAGCCTCTTGTTGGCAGGCCTACTGCTCAGGATGAGACCTTGCAAAGAAAAACAAGGTTTGTGAGCATGGGCTTACTTGCAAAAACACATCCCTAGGCCCTGTTTTCAATTGGAAGGATGACGGACTCAGTAGCGCATCATTTTTTGATTAAAATCTCCAACCATGATGCCAAGCCTTGCATGCAAAAATGCTCAGAAGAGCATGCATACTGGTCATGGAGAGCTGTCACAAACTGTGAGGTGTGGGCTTTCCATCCAGGTGTTACTTAACTGGAAAACCAACTATACAGAGCCTGCTAAAGGCAGGGTGCTCCAGAAACAAGAGGTGGCACCTGCCTGAGCTGTGTGTACTAGAAAGAAGGCATCACTGGTGAGCCAGGTCCATTTCCATTAGGTTTTGCCCTGTTTTATTGAGTAAAGAAGAGAAAGGAACAGAGAGGGGAAAAAATAGAGGTTTCCCCAGGAATATGTTGTGTCTATGGCCTTATACATTTTTTAAACCAGCTTCAAAAGAAGTAGGTAGAATAAACCAGTTATGTTTTGTCAGATCTGCCAGTGAAATCAGCAGCACATAAAAGTCTGTAGAGCTCATGCTGACAGGCAGGGAAAATCGCTCTTTGGATAGGTGCTCTTAGCATTGTCTGGAAAGAGAAGTGTTCAGATAATTCAACCACTCCAAAGGAATGAGGTCTTGGTGGGCAGTAGCTGTATTGGATTAAAACAGCAGAGCACATGACACATCAAGATCTAATGAAATAAATGTACTGGTACACAATATCCTGCACATTTTCACACTCCTTGCACATGAGTACCTCTGCAGTTCTCCAGGTGCCTGTGAGAATTGCTGACACAGCTGCTGGGCTGTTTGTCGTGATGTTCCATGTCATGTTGACTTCATTCCATGTCATGTTGACAGTGTCCCTGTCCTGGTATTTAAAATGTGTGTCTCACCACTTTTGAATAATAATAATAATAATTATTATTATTATTATTATTACATGGAAAACAGATCTTTCTTATTGTTTCTAATCAATTGTTACTGCCTTTAAGACAGTTTCTATTACTAGATCATTTTTATGTACGCCATTATGATTGACAAATACAAATACCAGAGGTCTTCATGTTCCTGTCCAGATCTAAAGAAATTAATCATTGCAGGACTTCTTACACTTTTGAAATACACCACTCATTAGGCATTATTAATTCTTACAGGTTAGGGATCACTAGATCATCATCATGCTCACAATTAATTACTATTTGGTTTTGCTAGCAATGGGGTAGTAGTTTTATTTTCCTGTTCTTTTGGCTTCTTGGCTAATGCAAAATAAATAGTTTTGGTGGTTTTTAAGAGACCAGACAACATAATTTCTCATAAAATTTTGACTTAAGAAATGTTCTTGAAGCACTGCCTCTGTTTGTTTTCCCATCTTATATAATATAGTTTTCTCCTGGATTTTTATGTGAAAGGATGTGACTCAACAGTATGGAAGCAACTTGCTAAGAAAAAAAATGCCAGAAGGAAGCTGATTCTTTAGCTGAAATAGCAAATTGGTCTTTAATGAGATGTTAATTCTGGCATCCTAGGAGATTCAGATTAGAAGGTTTTATACTTCTTAGGAAAAAACGATCAGATGGAAAACCTGGTGGTGTTGAACTTAATGCAAATCCTAAATGCAGTTTGGTTCCAGAGTAAAAGAAACACAAATTAAAAGCTGAATATTGGATCCAGAGACAGATGGACATAACTGTTATTTTTTTCTTTTCCCGTTTAAATTTTTTAACAGATTTTTTTCAAAACTATTTATATAAAGGGCTCATTAAGCAGAGCAAAAGAAATCATGTTTTGGCATCACTTTTTCTTACTTTTTTCTCTCCAGTATGTTTACTTGTTTTTAAGTAAGAAATTAAGGAAATATTTCTTTGCTATTAAAAAAATAGATGCAACAATTCAGGAACCCTTTTGCTTTTCTTCAATAATAAAAATAACTTCTGCTGAGAAGCAGAAGAGTAAGAGAACCCAAATATTTCTCCTAATAAACTTAATATTTCTAACCGGGAAAAGTTGCTATCTAGTAGCTCAGAAATTTCACCGCACAATTCTCTGTGATCTTTTTCCTTTCTGTGCTTTTTTAAATTTAAAATCTCTGTTAAGTCACTTGTTTACGAGTCTTTTGTGTTCATCATCTAGATGCAAAATTCTCTTAAGGATTTAAAATACTGTGGAATGATATATCTACTCTCTTACAATTTTTTTTTCAATTCCAGAATAATAAATGAACTTGTTGAAGATTTTAAACTGGAATATATAAAACTAATATTGTCTTGAGCAAATAAGCTTTATCTTTACTATGTTGAGGACCTTGAGCACTGTTAGCAGAGATTTAGAAGAATGTAGAATAATTATGCTTATGTAGATCAGATAAGGCCTTTTAACTTTTTGCAGCAAGGGATTAATTTATTCCAAAAAATCTCATTTTTTCCTAAGGGGAATAGCCAAATGCTTTAGTTCGTGATTGGTTTTTTGTTGTTTCTTTTTTTCTTTATTTCTTTCCCCAAATATAAGTGTAATTACATGAACTCCATAATAATTCCATGGCTGAAATTTTTTCCTATTAGGTTATAGAATTAATGCATATTTTATTGTAAGAAATCCAGAAAACAGGGGAATTATATATGAGATAACATAATAAAATATAATAAAAAATAGTTAGCTATGAAAATTGTCAGTCAAAATAACAGGAATAAAAAAAACAGAGGGGTATCTCGCCTTTTCTTACCCCATTTCAGGATTTTATTTTTTGTTTGGACTTATTTCTATTTACCCAGGCATGCCTGTACCGTACCAGTTCTTGTCAGGTACAAGGCTGAAATACTCCACTTTTCCTCCTTCATTTACCCAGTAAATTATCTGGGATGGTTCTTTTGGGATGAAAAGACACTGTGTGCCACATGCTCATCTTTTTGTGCATTCATGGCTAATGAGGATAATAAGGACTTGAGTAAAATGCTGCCTGTATGAAACACATGAATAATTCAGCCTTTAGATACTGGTTTTGAGGAGTTTTTTTCAGGTTGTATCACAGGTGTACAGCTTGCTTCAACTTGATAATGCTATAAAATAATGATTAATAATAATTAATTTATATGTACATTATATTAATGACCAGAATTATTAACACATGAGGTTTCATGCTGTATTATGGTTGCAGAGCTAGTATTTCATGTGCATTACTTGAGCTGAACACCTGCTTGAAAACTGACATTGCATCATGAGTTAGGAGAGTAAATATTTTATTTCTATGTTAGAAGAAATGAATCAATGAGATTGAAATTAATGTTTCAACTGCTCCCCCATGGCTATATCTTTAATATTAGAATACTGATGAGAGGTACAAAGTCTCAAGTTATCAATACCATCTTCACTTTGAAACACGTACTGGAATGGCTTCGTTCTAAATCAGGGGATTTTATGAAGTCTGGAAAATTTAAAAGTTGACTTGGATATGACCTTAATTTTTTTCTCTAAAATTAGGGAAAGAGTGAGGTAGTATTCAAGAGCTTCATGACTTTTACACTTCAGCTTCCTCGGTATTTATGATTCTCTTTGGTTTATGTGTCACTTCATGCATAATTGGTGCAAATATGTGTAGTTTCACTCTTCTGATCTATGCTTTTGACAGATATCTAATTCCAATGTGCATGAATGCATGCAAGGTTTTCATATTTTTTTCAAATGAATGGGTATGAGACATGCACGTACAATCTGCTTTGTTTGCCTGTCCATATCCATAGTACTCTGATTATAGAATCACAGAATGGTTGGGGTTGGGAGGGACCTCAAAGCCCATCCAGTCCTGTCCTCTGCCATGGGCAGGGACACCTTCCACTATCCCAGGCTGCTCCAAGCCCCAATGTCCAGCCTGGCCTTGGACACTGCCAAGGATCCAGGGGCAGCCACAGCTTCTCTGGGCACCCTGTGCCAGGGCATCTCCACCGTAACAGGGGAGAAATTCCTCCTAATATCTGATCCAGACCTACTCTCTGTCACTTTGAAGACATTCCCTGTGTCCTATCCCTCCAGCCCTTGGCAATTGTCTCTCTCCATCTTTCCTGCAGCTCCTTCAGGCAATGCAAGGCCTCAATGAGGTCACCCCTAATCTCTCCTCCAGACTGAACAATCCAAATTCTCCCAGCCTTAATGATGTCCTACACTTACCTCCTAGCAGATTAACAGAAGTGATCAAAATATCCTAGAATGTTTGGTATTGCCATACAAACATCTTCTGCATAGAGAGTGGGATACAAAACCTCAGACTTCAAATCCTCATGCTTCACATATTGCATATCCGTGCATAGACAACTCTTCCTGGCCCTTTCTCTTTGTATCAGTGCATCCACACAAACATAAGTTATTGCAGAAAGATGTGTCTTCTGGGTAATGCAATTTTTTCTTCTTTTATCCAGCAAAAAATATCAAGGAAAGAAATTCCAGGACCTGCAGATATTTATGCTGTGTAGGATTCCACACTCTGGAAGACAGGATTGGGAGTGATGTGCTTGTGGATTCAGTGTGTCAGAGGGGAAATCCAAGATATCCATAAATTCCAGTCTTTTCTCTAAATCCCAGCCAGTATTTTTTGTAATTCCTCATGTCTTTGAATGGCAATAATTATTTGGTTTCTGTTGACTCTCTGTGCTCACAACTGGTCTTTCTAAAGGTGTAGGGAAAACTAGAATGGAAAGAACAACTGCTGCTGTGGCAACTGTCTTAGGGTTAATTTTTCTTCTAAACATACTTAGGAGTTATCATAGGGTCTGATGTGTTTCACAATGCAGACAGAACCAGGGCAGAAGAAATATTTCTCATTGTTGATAATGTCTTTGTCTCATTTCCAACATAGACTAGAAGCAACTTCAGCTTCAAACGCACATTTAAAGTTAAATGGATTAGCTTTGAATGAACATGTAATGTCTGCTAAGAGACCAAACCAAAAACAACAAAAAAAACCCAACAAACCAACAAAAAATGCAAGAAGGAAAAAAATAATGTTAGTCCCCAGACTGTCAGATGTGTTCTTGCAAAAGCCATCAATGGGGAGATGACAAGAAAGGATGTGCCTGAAGAAAAGGCAATGTGTTATTAGAAATGTGCTGAAGAACTGAGACATTTTATGTCCAATTCTTCTCCAACATGATACTATTTATTTAGGATATTATTTATTATGTTATCCTTATTGTCATTCAAAAAAAAAAAATCTCATTTCCTAATTTATTCAGCTGTTGCAGTGAATAAGCTTTAGAAAGGGTGAAAAGCTCAGTTCCAACAACTCACATTTAGTAAAGATGAAAACTATATTCTCAGTGAGAACCTACAGTAAGTATTAGAGACTCAGCAGAATATACCTGTCCAAGTACTATGTTGATTGAAAGACATCATAAAATACCACCACACCATTTTCAGATTTTCCAAACCATGTTTTTGAGTTTAGTTCTGCACACAAAAACCATGTTCCTATGGCAGATGTGTCTTTCCCCTCCACGAACCAGCTTTCTCCGGTTGGGAGAGTATAAACTAAAAACATTCCTACTGTGGCAAAGAGGAGTTTTCATCAATAATAAAGATTCTTAACTGCTTAGATACACCTGAGAAAGGGTTCTGAGAAGTTTTTGCAGTCCTGTGTTAGCGCTAGATCTGCAGTGATGATATCAAGGCTTGTAATGGGACTGTGGTTATGGATCAAGACTTAAAACCCTGAGAACCCAGTAAGAAAAATATTTTTAAGAGCTAAATTTCAGTTTATTACATTACCATTATCTAGAAATATAAAGTGTCCAGTTTCTATTAAGTATCCAGTTCTATCAAACTCAATTTGAATTGACATTATATCAAACAAAAATCACTTTTTGAAGTTGTCTTGGTTTTCTCCATGTGTTAACTAAGATGAGGGCAGCAAGGGTGTGAATTAACATGGAGACAGATGTATGCCAACATATTCAAGTACAAATGTAATCTTGCTGCAATTGAGACAGAGAAGCATGTTTGATTAAAAATTCGTATTACTTCCCTCTCCTTCTTAGGCAGGTCAACTTTTTAATCATCAGTTATATTATTCATTATGAACAGTCTAATGAGGCCAGAATTTGGTCCTTTAAGATTAATTTTTGCAGATAGGAAAACTGCGTTGTCAGTGTCATTTGATTTATTCAAAAATATGACTGAATGGGCTGTAATTTATAAGGGGAATGATGACAGTCATAAAAAGAAAATATTTAATTTCAGCTTCTGCTTTTCCTGGCATGAAATAAGAAACATCTGCAGTAGTCATTAGCTTGTAGCTGCACAATACATTAGCCTAAGTCAGCAACAAAAGTGAGCAGTGGATTAACTTTGTCCTCACTGGTGATGACTTTGGGATCAGTTTTACTTACATTAAACCAACAGATCCTGGCCAAAGTGGCATAAACAAAGTAAATAAATATATCAATCTGAATGCAAGGTGGTGGATGCTTCTGAAACATCAGTGCCTTCATCACTTTCCTTCTGAGGGTGGAAGAAGGAATCTCAAAATTTTAACAGAATCAGTAACTCAAAATAAAATAGATTAATTGTGTTTCAAGCATTGCAACTGAATAAATGAATACCCAAAGACCATGAAATAAAAAGTTTACTCAAAGAAGGAATGTAAATATTAAACTAGCAGGCTATGAATCTTGATACTGATTAGAACTGGAATGTATCAAACATTTCTTTTCATGCATCTTACAGTTAAATACGGAAAGAATTAAATTACACAGGTTTTGTCTGGCCTTGCTGAAATCAAACTGGTGGCAATACTTTAGGAGAAATACATGACCCTTATTTAGGAAAAAAAAAATATTAAAACTACAATAATCTGGTTAATTAACAGTGAATTAAACGACACTTGGTTTTTTTATAATTTCTTTTGCCACTGGAGTTAATTTCATACTCTGTAACAGGGAGTGTTGCATCTGTGTTTCTCATGAACTGTGTTCATTCAAAAATGGTCCATGGTAGCTGCACTATTCTGCTTTGACTTGGCAGCCCTAAAATCTACATTTTCTGTGCTGAAGGCACTTGTCTTGGTGTGACAGTTCTGCTTGAAGCCTGAGAAGTCTACAGGTTGAGTAGGAGGGGAGACAGGACTTGTGGGTGACACTATAAAGCTAGTTCATTTGCATTTTTACTGTCTTCATGACCATATTTGGATAGGAAGGATACAATTTAGCATCATAAACAGAGAAATTTTTTTCATGTCGTTAGCCAGTGTGTGAAACCCGAATCACAGTGGCAGCACCCTGTCTGGTGAGAACTGGAGTAGAAAAGAGGATGTGATTAATAGAAAAGCAGAGTACAGTGAAACTTAGCCGTGATGGCCTGCCTGGTGAGGACAAAGTGATGAAGGGAATCTGATTAAAAGGAATCAAAACAGCCTTGCAAAGCAGCTGAACAGCTTCACAAGAAAGGGAGAGGGAAGTTACTGCAGAGTTCAAGAGAAACTTCAGGGAAATTGAGGGGGTTTTTGGAAGTTTAATTGGATCTGTAGAGCTATGTCAGCTGCAGGACCACACATTTCCACTGCTTGGGAGCAGAGAAAGTATCCTCTCAGACTGGAGAAGGGTTACCAAACCCTTTGGCAGAGGAGCTGAGAACACAGGTGCTGTGCATTCACAGAGACCAGAAGAAATAAAAAATGTAAAAAATAGTCTACGTGCACTTCAGCATTTTTAACAGGTATTCATGGCCCATAATTCACCAGCTTATAACTTGAATACAGTTAGATTTGTGACTGTGAGGATTCATCAACATTAGGAGCAAAACAGGCCATGATTAGGACTTGTAGGATGACCTCTGTAAATCACATTGTGCCATCACACCCAAATATTGTTGCCTGCAATCCAAAGAGCCACCCCCAAGCTGCGCTTTCCCAAGGAAGCTTAGAAATAGGATAAATCCATGAAGAAGAGGGGATTTTGATAAGGTGAGAGAAATCCATCTGATCTAGTTGGCAGTCTCTGCTCTAGAAGTAGATGAAAAATGGCATTGTTTAAATTATGCATATTTTAGGGAATTTTTTTTCCCTTCTTCCTTTACCTGAGTGCCACTGTGTACAGCTTGCAGTTACACCTTCATCTATAAATATCACATCTTGTTTTGAGGTAGACATCAACAATTAAACAAACGAACAAACAAAAACAGCTTTTCAGCACTGGATTCATTTTCTATATATAAACAGTGCTCAGGTGGTTCTCTATTTATGTTTTCATCAACCAATTAACAGAACACTCTAACCCTTACTTCTGATTATTTCTGCTGTTTCTTATTCTGATAACATTTCTGTTAATTTTCTCTTTCTTTGACATTTTCAAACCTTTGCTGAAATGTAGACACAAGAACCAGAAAACTTAACCCAAATCTGTTTTAAATCCATTATAGGAGGTACCAAACTAATTTTATATGGGGTTTTTTGTTTTTTTTTTTTTTAAAAACATGTTTTATATCTCAGTATTCAAGAATCTCAATGACTGCAATATTTGCTTGTATTATTGAAAAAGAGTGGGTGAGATGATGGAAAATGGATGGTATATAAAACAGCATCAGGATTTGTATTAAAAATAGTGTGGCCAGGAAGACCAAGGAAGTGATAAAGTGGGGTTAGGTAACAGATTGGTTTCTATGATCTAGGAAATCTTTTCCAACTGAAATGATTTTGTGATTCTATAATTGTTTGATCAGTGGGTAAATAGGAAATATTTACAATATAAAAGACTATATTTATAATATAAATGAAAAATCCATTAAACTGGAAAAGATGTTAATCTGGCCTGCAGACACTCAGCAGAACCACTGTCATGTAGACAACTGGATATTGCAGGTACTGTTGAAACCCTTTTCAAACTAACACTGAAATATTAGCAATGGCTGCAATTCGATATAAAACTGGATAAGAAATTGTAATTTTTCAGTACTATTGAGCATTTTTGATGCATTTTAGAAGGTATTCTTAAACATGAACTTGCTGTGGGTCCAGATGAATCTCTGAGTTATCGTAACACCAGGTACAACAGACACTGTGGTAATGATGTTCTTACTGGAAAGAAAAAAAAAAAAACCTATGAAAACAAAGTATAAGGTCATAGCAACTTTCAAGTATAATTTTATTGCAGAAGTAAGAAATTCTAATTGATTTTCAAGATTTTGATCAGGATTTTTTTGGTCAATAATTTGGATTGTTTTAAGAAAAAACAGCATCCCCCCATGTCACTATGCAGTGAAGAGCAAGAAAGTTGATCAGAAGTATCCTCTAAAAGTTTTAAGGTGTCTAAGAAAGGTCAGAGGACCTGAAGAAGAAGGAATATGGACAGAAAACACTTTCTTTTCCTTAAGTTTACTGATTCACTTTTTATGGATAACATGGATACACCACTAACGTCTTTCCTCCTTAATGTTCTTTGGAAGCAAAGAGCATCTGCTATTTCTTAGTTTTTACCAAGTTACTCATTTTGCTGTCACTGTTTAAGTTGCTTGGTAAATCAGGTGTAAGAGTGAAGAAGAAAAGGAAAGTTCATCAAATTGAGCTGTTCTGTCCCCCAAGGAGAACTGAGGCTTCTGGAGATATTTTTTAAGAAAACAAACAAACAAACAAACACCGAAACAAACAAATGAAAATCCCATCAAAAAAAGAAAGAAAGAAACAAACAAACAAACAAAAAAAACCCAGACGACCAACCAAAACTCCAACCAACAACCAAAAAAACCCCCTAACAACTAAAACAAAAGGGGGCAAATCCCCATCTAACTCATCTTTGGAGACTCGATTGGCAATCTTTATGCACAGATGCCAGTAACTATTGGCCTCCCCAGACTTGTGGAACTGCATGTGGAGAAAAGATTAAAAATGTTTTGGGAAACAGCTAGAAAGAGCCTCACTAAGACTTCATTGAGGTTTGCATTAGTGATGGAAAAATGGTAGCAAAATTTACATGATCACTTTCTACTGGGAAAGATTGACCTAATTGCAGAGGAATTAATTATCCTGGAGTTGTAAGCCAGAATTTGGTCCTGGCTAGACTAAACTCTGGTGATTTCAGTGGATATCTACCTTATAAAATAGTGTGAGGGGCCTTTAGAATAATTCTCAAGCTGCAAAGAAGTACAGTAGAAGAAGCACAGCTAGTGAAAGGTAATATAAATGTGTATTTCTTTGATTTATTCCAGGTCAGCAGGAGACAATAAATTCAGTCACTTTTGCACTTATAAAATGGATCTCACCTAAAGAGCTCTGTGTGTTACAGAGAATCAGGAAGAAGATAGATAAGTGAAAAAATCCAGCCAAATATTGGCTGTCTAGTTTTAGCAGACACTTTCTCTGTCAGCTTACATAGAGTAGGGCATGTATGTTTGTATATATGATTTTTTGTGGAGGTTTTGAAAAATCTATAGCATGTCATTGTGTCCTTTTAATGCAGAGTCATGGATAAAATTCACTAGGTTAAAACATGGAATATTTATGAAGTGGAACGATTTGCTCACTGGATGAATATTTCATGACTGCTATTTTTTATGTCTGCTTTCTTCAATGTACCTTCTACTTAGTCACAACAATCTTTGATGTAGAAAGAGCTTGCAGAGTGATGTATGCAGTAATTAACATAGACTTTAAAATAAATGGTTTAAAGTAAATTTTAATATTCCAGTGGATTTCATTAAGAGGAATATTTTTTGTTTGGTGAAATCATCATAAAATTCCTGATTAAAAAGATTGTGGTGGGGGAAAAATTGTTTTGGATTAATTTCTGTATTTTGTATTTTGTCTTTGTCTTTTAGTCCTTGTTTGATTTCAGCAACTCCACTGACTTAGTTAAGTCAGTATTTCATGTTAACATTAATAATGCTGTATAAAGTTGAGCAATTGACAATGCAGTAAAACTGCATCTGTTAGCATTTGGATCACCCAAATCTGAACCTGAACTTTTCCTTGCATGAATATTAACTGGAAAGTGCCAAGGGGCCATGCAAATTATTCATGAGCGCATGTTAAATTCAGAAAGAATTTTTAACTTTAAAAACAAACACACATCTCTGACCTAAAAACTAACAGAAAGAAGTGTAACCTAAAAAAATAGGAAAATATTTATGAAAATATATTACTTTCATTTTATTTTTTTGAGACAGTCTTTATTGATTTTGAATTTTTAAAAAGAATATTCCAAGTACTCTAAAAAGGATGAGTTTTTCTTTTTTTTTTCTTTTGAAAGGATTGAAGTTGAGCTGATTTACTACAAGCATGGAAGTTTTTTTGATTGACGCAAATAAAAAGTTTTCCGCTTCTACTTAATATATAGTTCGCTTGATATATAGGTGCTGGGAAAAAAATAAAAAAAAAAACAACAGGAAAACAAAGAACAGAAGTTTATTTGTTCAGGTTTTGTCCTGAACTAAGCAGTTGATGGAGGAGACAAGCTAGTAATTTCTTCTTTTTTCATGTACTTAACTGTACTGAAAATCAATCAAGTTCCAGCCCAGGCTTTCTTGAGCGTGTATCTGCTGGTCATTTTCCAGGTCTCCAGGATCACACACTTAATATATGTACTCTGAATGCTTGAGATGAAGGCTATGGAAGCAGAGAGGAAATGAGTCCTTTAAATATAGCATATTTCAGTAACCTTAAATCCCAGAATGGTTTGGGTTAGAAGGGATCTTAAAGATCTTGTTCCACTCCCTGCCACGGGCAGGGACACCTTCCACTATCCCAGGCTGCTCCAAGCCCCGATGTCCAGCCTGGCCTTGGACACTGCCGAGGATCCAGGGGCAGCCACAGCTTCTCTGGGCACCCTGTACCAGGGCCTGCCCACCCTCACAGGGAGGAATTCCTTCCAATATCCCATCTAACCCTACCCTCTGTTAGTTTGATGCCATCCCCCCCGTCCTGGCACTCCAGCCCAGCTGTCTCTGTGCATGCCCCATTTATTTACAACTCTTTTTGACGAGCCCAAGGCATTACTGAACCCAGAAGCAAGGACAAAAGTATAGATTTTCATTGTTCTGACCTGAAATGACCCAAGTTAAAAGCATTTCCCAAATCCCCAGTGCCAAGGAGAGCAGATCATAATAGTACTCCTTGTTTTTGTGATGAGCTGCAGCGGAGTGCGGTGGGACAGTAAATGTTCTAGACTCCATCCAACAGGAGCTGGAAGGAGGTAGTGCAAGGAAAGGTTTTGCCATCTGTTTGCAGAACAGAAGAGGGGAAAATTCAAAATGAAGGGCAGGATTTTATCACAGCACAACAGAGCCTGGCAGCTCTTTTTTCTCAGAGTGGGAGGTGCTGGTTGGGAATGGTTTTGAATTGCAGCCACAAGAAAGGGTGCTAAGCACCCCTTGGAAACCCAAAACTCTGCACTGAAAATGAATAAATTTGTTCTGAGAAACGTATGGGAAAGTAGGTGAGACACAGAAAAATCCATACATTCAGGATGAAATAAAACCATCTTATTAAAAAAAAAAACAACAAAAAACCCTCAAAATCAATAGGCCTGACTCCTACACTAATGAAAAGTGAAGGGCATGGAGGAGCACCAGAGTGTTCACTATGTGAAAATGTTTCTTTCAGGGCTGAATTCAGAGAGGCTGATAAAGTGTTGGCTTCCAGTCAACAGCTTTATTCAGCGAGATAAGAGAAAAATCAGTGTAAATGATCTTCCCTTGTTCATGAGAAAAGGCCTCAATTTCTAGTTATTTTCTGAAAAATTAAGAATTATATAGATCAAAAATTAAGAGAAAAAATGTAGCACTTCTGAGAAGAATAAAGGAACATCACACCAGGTATATTTTTTCTATTTTCTATCACAGTCCTTTTGCCTAATTTGTGCCTTGCAAAGCCATGCTTGTGTGAGCAAGAGAAAAAAAATCACCTTCTTTTACACTTGAGCATGTTTCTTGTTTGGCATTCCTCTTTGTTGAAGTGCAGGTGTCAGCAAAGAAGTTTGTGTGCTCAGTAAAACCACCATAGGACACAGAAATTTGTTCAAATTGGCCAAAGTTTAAAGTTAGCTTTCTTGCCAGTTGTATTTTAGGACAGAACAATGTATTATTTTTGAAGAGCTCTGGCTTCAGCGTGGCCTCTGCAGATACCCTTTGACAAATTGATATATGGCTTATCACTGTTTTTAACCCAAGATCTGTAGTAATAAATTTTTGAGATCTAGATTATGGCAGTGTTTTATTAAGACTGACTATTACTGACACCGTTTTGCCACAGTCTACATAACACATATTTTTCAACATATATTTTTCAATGCTAAACAATAATGGATTCAGATAGGTATTCATTCTGGTTGTACTGAAGTTGAATACAAACATAATACTGGCTGCAAGTTCGTAGCATCTTCTTTTGTTTCTGCCCAATCAGAAAAGTTAAAAGTGAATATTTGTGTGTCTGTTATTCTTTAAGCAGTAGGTTCCAGTCTCCAAACTCTATCTAAACAATGAAAATAGTGTTTTATTCATTTAAAAACATCTTGTTTGCCTTTCTTGCACCAGCATTTGGTTCTTCTCCCATACCTGTGTTCATGCTGTGTAGCTTTATGGTACACATTTTTTTGTTCTTGAATTTACCGAAAAATGATTAAAAAACACACATTGAACCAAAGCTACATGTCTCCCTGCATGGGACCCCTCCAACCTCACATCTCTCATTTTATCTGCCATCTGCTCCTTTGAATTCTCCTCTTGGCACATTATGCAATTTACAGTTCAGGTTTCCTGTGATGGAGATGTGTTGTTTGGGAGTTATTATTAAAGCAGCATGCTGGCCCCCAGTCATGCTGAACAAGGTACTATAGACTTATATGTGAATAAATACAAGGAAAAAAGCAGTTTATTCTTTGGTAGGGCCTATAATGAAGTCAGTTATTTTCACCAAGGACTGTATGCACCTAGTCCTTTGTAGTTTTATTCATTATGGTGTATCTTCTATGAAACTGTGGCTATTGAATCCTTTTAGCCTAATTTGAAACTAAAGACTTTTAATATTGGTGTCTTGGTGTTTTAAGAGCTGTTGCCAAGTCTTAATGGTTTTATGATAAAGTTTCTGTCTGCCTGCTGGTTTATACAGCTTCTTTGCCCAGAAAGGATGGTAGCACAATCTTTGCAATTGGCACATTAAATAATTTGCCAAAACTTAACAAAATATTTGGGAAAGCACTGAAAATTGTATGATTCATATTTATCCTGAAATTTTAGGTTTTGAAAGTCTCTGGGGTTTCCTGTGTATTTATTTAACTTGCCAATATATGTTTCCACAAGGCACAGGGGGCAGTCTGGGTGCAATTGCCTGGCAGCAGGCCAGCTGGTTAAAGTTATTTTGGGCTTAAAAATGGCAAATACTGTCACAGAAAGCTCATGCATTAAGGTTAGTGTCTGATACTACAGGTCTGAATAGAGTTGGTGTTTATTTGTCTTAACTGCTATTTTCTCATCTGTTTGGAGAAAATTTTTATTGCCTTTTGAACCCTTTTATATGCTGTTGAATGTTGTATGTTGAATATTTTCAAGCGATGTTGTACAGATGAAGTGCCACACGGAGAGACCTAATCAGCCTCCGGTACCAGTCCAGAACCAGCAAACACTCTGTGAACATCTGAGTGGGCTTTTATTGTGGTTTTTTTTCTCCCCCAGGTGGGAGAATAGCCATGAAATGAAAAATATTATCACCATTATTACTTTGCAGTGTGGTGTGTTATGTTATTATAAAATTCTGCATTCACAAAAGAACAGGTAGTAAAATTTCCCTTAAAACACACAAAACAACCAAGTGAAACAGCTTCAGGCAAGTGACTGAAATATGAAAAGATGGAATTGTCTGGCTTGAAAGACAAATCTTTCTAGCTGTGACTATGGGGAATTCCCAGGTAGGTTTTTGCATCCACAATAACAGATGCTAGCAGGTATCTACTTCTATAACTGTATTTTATAGCCTTTATTTAGCATTTGATTCTGAGATTATTAATTTTGTTGCTAGAGAGTACTCTTTGACACTTAAAGAAGCAAAGACTTTTTTTCACACTGATTTGCCTTCTTATCCACTTTCACCTTTTTGAGTACACTTATTTTTTGGACACCAAAGTGCCAGGGGCACCTTCTCATTACATTTTCTGCTCTTTTGGAACATTTGCATATTCTCAAAACTGCATATGGCATCGCGTGTATGTGTAAAACTGTGATATTTCAAGCCATGGCAGACTACTCCTTGTTTCAGAACTGCAACTTTCAGTAGTGTTGTGCCTTTGGCAGCACTGGAATCCTTGGCAAGAACTGGAGCTGACTAAGAACTCAAGAATTGCTTTAAAACTAAATCTCTTTACACTTTTTTGCTGTAAGAAAGGTTATTCTGCCAAATACTAGGAACCCCTGCCTTGTTCTAGAGAGGTGTGAATGTGAAGGCACTTACAAAAAAACCCCAAAACCAAACCAAACCAAAATAAACCAAACCAAACCAAAACAACAACAACAATAACAACAACAACAACAACAACAAATCTAATCTTGTCTTCTACAAAGCGTAGTATTTCACCTAAATATTTTTTTTGACATTTAAACATATTCTAATTCAGCACTGATGGCCCTGGTGATTGGTAAAAAAGATGAGAGAGAGAATGAATTAGAATGAGAATGAATTAGATGCCTTTATTGGCATTTTTAAGACTGTCATTTTAAGACACTATTATTCTACATTTTCATAATATGGGGCACTTTGCTCAGATACCCACTTTTTAATTAGAATTTCTTATTCTTGAAATAAAACAATGAAGAAAGAGTAAGTTTTTCATAGGTTTTAAGTGCTTAAATCGATATAAACCTGTGAAAAGTGATATATCTTCTCTACTAAGTGCCAAGGGCCATTTTTAGGTTTCTTAATTAATGTATTTGCTTTCCATTGAACATCTGTCACCCAAGCAGAGTTTCATCAGTTCATGGAGAGTTATCTCTGCCATGCGCTGGTGAGGGGCCTGGTGTATTTCTTCTGGCTTTGTTTTTTGTTCATTTCTGTTTGCTCTATTGTGCCTTTTTTATCTTTTTCTTTGGGATATTTGTTGCAGGGCTTTTTTGTTTGGTTGGTTGTTTTTGTTTTTGGGGGTTTTTTGGCATGTTTGTTTGGGTTGTTTGCTTTTTTTGTTGTTGTTGGTTGGTTGGTTGGTTTGGTTTGGTTTGGTTTTTTTTCCTCAGGAATGACTGCAAAAACAGCTTGGCCAGGAAGCAGGAAGGAAGCAGGAAGGAAGCAAATGCTGCTCCAAGGGCCTGTGGATCCTGAATTCTGTCAGATGTGGAGAGAGGGAAGAGACAGGATTCTTAGGCACATATTTTCATTGGAACATTTGTAGCATTAAAATCACATTCTTAATGACTACAGCTGAGATTTTGGGAAGTCAGTCAGTTTTCCTTGCATGCAGGTCCTCTGAGACCCCTGAGATTTGTTGCTGAGCAGAATATAATTTATTTTTGATGTTGCATTCAGAAAAATGTTATTTTCTCTTGGAACTTACTGTTCCTTTGGATAATTTTGTGGACCTCTTGCACAAATTTTCCATAGGGATGTTGCCATATATATCTAAGTTTATTCTTTTTATGTGAGTCTTACATTTTATTTGAATGTTAAAAAATATTTCACACTAATATAAACTTAACACAAGCTTTAATATGATGCAAAGCTAGTGTAATGTGTCATAAGATAAAACATAGCATAGCAGGCTGTTACACTGGATCTGCCTAAACTGAGCTACATATTCTTGAAAATTCAGATTTTTTTTTTCCCCAGACCTGTTGAGGTTTCTGCCATTGTAACAGAAAGCATCAGAAGTCTGGCATAGATGACATGGATCCTGGTATAGGCTTTCCAAACCTGCCCGTGTCTTCTTGGGTTTTTTTTATCCCACTTATGTCATGCAGCATTATTCACCCCTAAGAAAAACAAAATTAAGTTTTCACAAGTGAACATCAGATTTTTTCCAAAGAAGATAAAATCCAACATTTCTCCTGCCATGTATCTTATTATATTTTGTCAGTGATGCATTAAAAGGGGAAGAAATGTATTGGGAAAATGCTTTAAAGCTGTGAAGTAATTTACAGCTTAAGGGTATGCAGAGCTGTTATCCAGCCACGACTTGGGGATGTCTGTGGCTTTTTTTGGGGCCCTTTTTTGTTAAATTACTGGCTCCTCCGTGGGAGTCAGAATGAGGATGACAGGCTGATGGGGACCCACCACCCACAGCAGTGAGTCACCAGCTTCTGCCAGCTCAGCTGAGCAAGGCAACTCCATCTTACTCCCTCTCCACTCCTCTGAAACAAGCAAAAAGTAAATTACAGATAATTACCCTGGGGATGAGTCACTATATAAATAATTTTTAAAATAACTAAGGGTTTTAAATCACTGCTGATTTAAAAAAAAAAAAAAAGGGGGTGTCATGTAGGAAATTTTTGGTGTGGTAATTCAGTGCATTTCCTTAAGAAGTGGAAAGCAGAGTGCTGATACTACATTTGAGCTGGTGTGATAAAGCAAAAGTAGATGTCTTCTTTGAGTACTAGAGATCTTACTGAAGGCTGCTTTCTTAGACATGGTTTATTAATCTAAAGGGAGGTAAAAATATCCTGTCACAAAAAGCCAGAGATTAAGTTAATTTTTTTCTAGAAGTCTGCATGAATTGTGAACAAGCTCATAACTGCATTTTCATCTCCATTTTTAATACCCATCTTTAATTTCTGTCTAGGATTAAGAAACACAGTATTGACAAGTAGAATTAGGTCTTTTTGCAAAAGCAATTCTCACTAACTCTAAGAAAAGAAAAAAAAAACATAGTCTATTCCTGGATGATCTTAAACCAGCAATCAAATAGCCAATATTAATTAAATCAACAGAAAAGTAACATTATTGGCATAGCCATCTCGGCGTCTGAGTGATATATTCAGCTGAGATTCAGTATCCTGTTTTATTTAGATGTGTACCTAAGTGCAGAGTGGTCCCTCTGAAACAACCATCAGAGTAATAACAGAATCCAGCTTTGAATTGCTAATTTTGCTATTCATCCCAATAATTAAGTCTCAGAATATTATTCAAATAGCAGTCTGAAGGAAATGGTTACTGGAATAAATATTCCTTGTGTAATTGGACAATTTTGTTTAACCAGTTTTAAAGCAGAGTCTCCAGTACTGTGAATTATTTTTCGTTCAAGCAGCAGTGGAGCTGGAAGCTAATATGGATTTGGGGCATTTGTAAAATTTTGACTTCCAGCTTTCATGTTCTGTTCTGTCTGTGTAGTTGTCTCTTCCCCTGGTACCTTGAGAAATGGCAACCTACTTTATTGATTCAATTTGCAGTTTATTTACTTCAGATTCTGTTTTTCTAAGATTTAAATATTCCAAATATTATGGTTTGAGGGCTTGTTGTTGTTTTTGTGGGTTTTGGGGGAGTAGGGGTCTTTGGCCTTTTTTTTTGATGGATCAGTTGGCTTCTTTGGTTTTTTGGGTTTTTTTTGTGTTTATAATCAGCTGTCTTGTTGCTGAATTAGTGATTTAGATGATTAGTTCAAGTTAAAATCAGTGGGATGGTATTTTCCCTCTTTTCTTTCATTACCTTGAAATCCTTTACTACCACAAACACATTTTATTTAAATTTAGTTTAAGTAGTAAAGGAATATGCTAAAAGCTTGACGTGATCTTTACATATGTACACTGCATAACAGATTAATCTATTTTCAAAGCACAAATCCAAACATTAAATAAGGAGTTACAGAAGGCAAGGCTCTGCTAAATACCATGTTTTGGCCATTTTAAATGATGTCTGACATAAAGTTATATTGCTTCTGTGTAGCCTTCTTCAGGATTTATCTGAACACCAAACCAGAAATAAAAATCACCTGTTTACCTCCAACGGCTCTGGTTAGAGACAAGATGGTTGTCTGGTGTTTGAGAGAGTAATTCATTATTTCCTCTCGATTAGATTTGACAGTCCCCAAAAGGACACCATGCTACTCTGCAATTAGGAATAAGTGATGTGTTCAGCGCTGGTTGTCACATACAGTTGCATACAGAATATTGTGCTGAATTAACCAAGGTTTATGGCCTCTCTCAGTTGCACTTGGTGTTGGTTGAAAATTTTTTGCCAAAAAAAAGGAAGGTCTCCCTGTTCCTTTCCTAGTTTCTCCCTTCATGGGGTGATAGTAAAAGAAAAAAAAAAAAAAAAAAAGTTAATTTACCAAGTGTGGTGGTGGTCTTTGAGGAAATGTTTGAAAGTTTTATCCATACCATGTGCAAACTCTGTCAGGGTGGATCAATGTCTGCCATGCATGAAGGAGGGTTGTTTGAACTGGTTCTGCAAGAAATCAAGGCAGGAGGAACTTCATTTCAACTGGCAGCAGGCAGTCATTAAAAAAGAAAAATTGGAAGTATGGATACATGTGTGTAATATCTCAACAGGGCCTCTATATCACATTTATGGAGAGTTCTCTCACTTCTAGGTTATTTTAGAGTATCTAAATGAGTAAAACTTGAATTCAGCTTTTGCTGTCATCCAAAAGTTTTTCAAGGCTGTGAAGAGACCATTTTTGTGATGCATGTGCATATAAACCACACTGACTAAAATAAGAGAAGGAACTAGAGCACTGATGTACTTTTAAAATGCACTTTTGCTGGGAATATGTCTGTTTCCTTCTTGTGAAATGTGAGGGTAATAGGTAGTCCAGAGCCATCAGTGCTCTTTGATGGTATCTTAATGCAATTTAATGGTTATCTGTCAACAAAAGGGAGAGGTGAAGACAGGATTTCTGTTGCTTTTCCCAGAAAAATAAACATCTGGAATGGAGAGTCCAGTGGGTAACTGTGTCCCTGACAGACACACACTCATGCACAACCCACCTCAAAACTGTCACTTTGGCTCTCTAACTGCTCAGTTCCAGAATCAGTAATTCCCACCAGTCTAGGAAGAAACCGAATGGAACAGAATGGGTGGAGGCTTATGAGAATAATGGTTTTCCTTATATTTAATGGCTTTTATATTAAGAAAATGTAAATAATACCATTAGCTCTACATGGCTTTCTTCATTTGTATTTTTTCTCTTTTTCTCTCTCCCTCTTTCCCTTCTTTCCTCTTCCCATTCCCTGTCCCTGCCTCCCTCCCCACTCCTGACTCCTTTTTGCACAGCCTCCATTGAAGAGGACCCAACTTCAGCAGGTATGAATTGTTTACATCACATCTGCACTGTGGTAACCATTTCTTTGAGAGCTACTTTTACTAAAATCATTTTAGCTTGTTTAATTTTGTGTGTAACTTGGTAACTAGACAGATCACAGTTGGGATCTATCCTTTTCTGCCTGTCCTCCCTTCTTTTTTGCTTCTTTCTCCTCAGCTTGGAGTTGGTAAGAAACAAAATCTTCCTGTAGCATTTAAAATTATCAGTGGCATTTTCCTTCCTTCTTCCATGCTTAAACTGGCACTTCAAGCTTCACATAACAAACTGAGTCAATCATGAGTTCAAAATAATAATAATAATAAACTGTATTTTTAAATCTTTTTCTTAATGTTGGATTTTCTCTGTCTTTATGCTGGCAAAACTTAGTCACCTGGATGATGTCCCAAAACTGATATCCTTTAAAGACCTGAGAACAAGCAGTGAAGGAAGGAAAAAGAAAGGCAGCAGATGCAGAAGCATCCTGTTCAAAGAAAACATTCTCCAAACAGTGGCTTGGGTATCTGCTCAGCGAACTTTTATTTCCATTGACAAGCTGCCAAGCAGTGAGACTGGTTACCATTACAGTCATAAAAATTAGTTTAGGAGCTCCCAGAGAGACACAAACGCATCGTGTTTATGTTATTGTGAAGATTAACTATTTCTAATTAATTGGCAATCCATTAGCTGGGGAGTATTTAAAGAAAAAAGAAGACAGTGTACCAGAGAAGAATGCCACTGAGCAGCCTAACATATTTGAAATGGCACTGAGTTGTACAAACTCAGTGAGCTAAAACATCAAATAAATGGGGAATCACTTTATAGTGGCTTGTTAAAAGAAGGAAAAGTCTCCAGAGGAGCAAAAGAGAAAAGGTGAGGAAAGTGAATGAAGAGAGGAATATGGAGAGGAAGGATTGAACACTGTTTACAACTCTAACCTACAACTTGGGAGCAATATAAGTAATTAGGATACAGCAGAGAATAATAAATGAAAGGACAGAGAACAAAGCCAAGAGTAGAATGTGAGAGGGGGAGAGTAGTTAAGACTAGAACTGAATACAGAAAGAAGCAAAAGGGAGCTTTAAACATGAATGTAGCAGCCAAATAAGCAGGAAGCAGGACTGGGATGAGAAATAACACTGCAAAAGGGAGAAAAAATAGGAATTTGGGGAAAAAACTGTGGAGTACTCACACACGTCCATGGACCATGCATTTTAATTACTAAACATCAACTTTCAATTCCCCATTTCTTGTGAGATATGTTAGTCTTGAAGTTTTCATGGAATGTGTTTTAGCAGAAGCCTCCTGCAGCCATTCAATTGAAATGTTAGATAGAAGAGGATGGGGGTTTTTTTACATAAGAAAGAAAAAAAAAAAACACAGCATTTTTCCCTTTAAGGAAATGGTATAAATACACACATTCTTTCAGAGCATCTCCTGAAGACATGGTCTCCCTCTTTGAACACCACTGCTGTTTTTGTAAGAACCCCTAACTGTGATCTGGCCAAGCTACCCAGAAACGTCAGCTGAAAATGGCCAAGTGGAGGGAAGTGGAATTTATAACACAGCCACATGGGCTGCACTACAGATATGATTTATAGTAAGAGAAAAATCCATGTATAAACCTAACAACCTAACATTAATTTCTATCTTAAAACTTTGGAAGCAATGTTAGCTCTTCAGATGCTCCATAATTTATAGTTTCTATTGATTTTGCTGTAAGATATGACCAAATGTTGCTGTTTTGACAATAACAGATTAGTTCTGCACTCTTACAGGATTGTTTTAATACAACTTATTTCTCAGATTGTATTGGCATTTGTAAAACTGTAGGTTCTGCTTAAAGCAGATACCCCTCCCTCAGGGTAAGAATGCGGTCATGCAGTTTGGAAGCTGCAGGGGTGCAGAAAAATAAATAGAAACTGAATTCAAAACCTTAAGCACTCACTTAGAACCTTTCAGTGGCATGTGCCTGGTCAAGGCAGTTTTATCCAATACCAGATTTTGTGCTTTTCCACAAAAAAAAAAAAGCGCATCAGGTTTCCTCCAGTTCATGAAATTTATGTAATCATTATTCATAATGTAGTATTTTTCCAACAAATGCCTTCATTTATGAAATAACATGAGGTAGGATAAATTGCATGTAATATTTTTATGAAGACTATAAACATTATTTCAACATTTTATGAAAATTGCAAACTTTTAATTGACCTGTGATCAGGACCAAAACTAAAATTTGCTTTCCTATTTAATCAAAAGGATGAAACACTGCTATTTCCCATACTCTGCTTTTTGGGATAGGGTCTAGCTGCTTTGGCAATGCCATCTGTGAGGAATCCTTTAGAAGCAAAGTTAATAAAATTTTACTTTGAGTGTTGTAACCAGTAAGTTTAAGAGTAATAATCCTGTAATAATAAGTGCCCTGTAGTTATCTCTCTATAGAAATGATATTTCACTGGAATTCCTTCAGTTTCAGAATGCTTCAGACTAATGAACTTTAATTGTAACCCATTGTTTTTCACCCAAGCTGCTTTATAAGCAAGGAGTTTTTCCACACACTCCTCACAGTTTCAGCAAAGTTTTCCTTAGCAATGCCTCTGGGTAAGCATTGTTCTAGGCCTCTTTTTTCTTTCCAGTTTTGTGTCATCATGGACATCTAAACTCTATTTTTTTACATAAGTTTTACATATTTTTTTACATACTTATTTTGAGTCACTTCACTATCTTTCTTCATTTATTTTGACTTATTTAAAATCAACGCTAATAAAATAGTTTAATTATTTATTTATTTATCAGTTAAATAGTTTTACCAGAAGCTCACGCACCAAAACTAGGAAAATCCAAGGAAAATTCTCTTTTCTGTGTGTTTTTATCCCATCCATGTGTGGCATGAGTCTTTGAAAGGTGTTTCTTGAGCCAGGAGGAGACTCCTTTGTTGACAACTGTTTTTAAAAGCTTAATGTAGCAAGCAACTCCTGTTGGATGTCCTGCTGTTTGAAGCTTTGCATTCCAAAAATGTTTTGCCATGGTTTTATGGATTCCACCCCATGTGTCCTCAAGGAGCCTGGAGTACTTTCTACAGTTATTAAATTTCTACAAAGACCTAATGAGACAGAGCTCAGCATAGCATGCAGCAGTTTGTTCACTTGTCTCCACACAGTGATTTTGACTGAGGTAATAAATACATCTCCTTTGAGATCATCACTTAAGTAGAGCTATTCCTTGCCTCTGCCTTTTTTTTTTTTTTTTTTTTTGTAATCATAATGCTTTACAAAACTGATATTTTAATCTTTGCATTCCATCTATATAATGTGTACAAACACATTTAGGGTTTCTTGGTAATAAAAGCTCTTTTACAGTGTGAGTTTTGCTATTGTCTTAATTAAGTTTAGGTGTTGTAGAGATTAAAGATTCAGTACATGACAGTGCCTCCTTCTTCAAAGACATTACTAAAAAATAATCTCTTCAACAACCTTGCATCAGATCATTTGAGCTGCATTGCATATTTGTGCATCTATTTTTTCCCCCCAGAAAAATTTATTACCCTTCCAAAATTCCATATGAGATCTAACAGTTCCCTCTTTATTTAGAATTTCAACTTTTATATAAAAGTTACTTTATCATGTTTTTCCTAAAGCAGTAAGTAACATGGGGGGAAAATATCACTTTTGAGAAAGAATACAAGTTGAAAATGCCATATCAAATGAAGGAGACTTCTTCTGTAAAAATCTATCGAATTAAGTTTATTTCATTAAAGGAAGTTAATGGAATTTTAGAAAAGAATTAGAGCACAAGTTCCAGGATAAAATTTGCACTAAACATAGAGTTATCAAAAAGTCATGAGAAATAGAGAACTAAAAATACTAAGAGTTGCCCATTACCCTTCCTCTAGGAGCATGGTGTTAGGCAGTACATGAAATCTGAATTTTAGAGTAAAAATTGAAACAAAAGTTACATGCTTTGGTTTGTTTCTGCTAGGACAACTCCAGGTTTCTCTGGTGCTTGTTTTATTCCCTGAATCTCCTGTGTTTAAGGAACTTTTTAAAGAGGGACACCAAAACATATTGCCTCGGTGTTTGTCTTTTTATTCCCAGAATAAAATAAATATGGTTTAGAGAAAGAAAATAGATTTTAAAAGATGAAAAATGAAAGGTAATATAAGTTATTTTGGTCAATAAATATTTCAAAGCTGACTTGCTAGGCATAGCCTTGATGAGTCTGAGGAGAGTATTTCTGGTGGAATTATTGGATTCTCAGAAGTGAAATTGTTCGTGAGACATGTAGAGTTAAAAAAAAACAAACCCAAACAACAGAATGGAAATTGTACTATAAAAATGCTGGAAAATAATTTGTTTTCTCTATCTAAATATTTTTCCATTCAAAAATTTACTGGATTGTCATTTTTTATAGATTTAAAACAGTAGACATATTATTACTAATATCCCAAGTTTTCCCATGTACCAGTTTAATATTATTTTGATATTCAGAATATCAAATTTTCATGGTTTTGATTTTTCATGACAATGTAAAGTGGAAGGTAGGATAGTTCCATTTGGCACCAGTCTTAGACAGATTTATATTAGATATTTTTAAATAATTTTAATTTAGCTTAAAAATAGATAGATTTAGATGGGATACTGTGAAGGAATTGTTCCCTGTGAGGGTGGGTAGGCCCTGGCACAGGGTGCCCAGAGAAGCTGTGGCTGCCCCTGGATCCCTGGCAGTGTCCAAGGCCATGCTGGACACTGGGGCTTGGAGCAGCCTGGGACAGTGGAAGGTGTCCCTGCCCATGGCAGAGGGTGGAGCTGGATGGGCTTTAATCCCTCCCAACCTAAACCAGACTATAATTCTATAATTCAAATATAAGATAGGTCTTGAACAGATGAATATTGTAGTCAATTTTTCCTTGTATTTCCTTAGTTTATGTCAGAAAGTGCTTTTGCCATTTGGTGCTGCCTTGACAATCGAAGAGCAGCCAAGATCCATTTGGTTAAAGTGCTGGGCACATGTCCTTTGTTCTCAGCGAATGACACTAAGACTTAAGATGAAAAATATTTGAGATGTACTGGCATTAGTATTTACATGAAAATTATCCTTATATCCTTATAGTCTTATATAATAACTATACCAAGTGTTTATCCTTAAAATACTTAACTAATGTGGGTTTGAAATTGGATTTCACAAAGGATGTCTCTTCCCCATGAAAATAATGTCCTAGAGGCTTTTATCGATTGGGGAAAAGAAAAGAGAAAAGAGAAGAAAGAGAAAAGAGAAAAGAGAAGAGAGAAAAGAGAAAAGAGAAAAGAGAAAAGACAAAAGAGAAAAGAGAAAAGAGAGAAAAGA
>VYXD01013829.1:68509-104398 GCA_013397195.1 Hylia prasina
GAGAGGAACTTCTTCAAAGGTTACTATGTTGAGTTTTGGACTTGGATGATCTTTTTGGTCCCTTCCATTTTATGATTCCGTGGTGATCAAAAAAGAGAAACCAAACCAGATTTTCTCCTCTCTCTCTCTCTCTCTCTCTCTCTCTCTCTCTTTTTCTTTTTTTTTTTTTTTTTTTTTTTTTTATTTTTTAATTATAAATTCAAAACAAANGAAATTAAACTTTCAAAATAAAAGGATGACATGTTTAATTCTGCTTTCTGTGTCACCCCCAAAGCATCAAGGATGTGTCTGGTCAAATCTCAAAGACTTCAGTTTCCTGCCCACTGCACAGCAGGGTCTGGAGTTGTGGTTTTGTCGCAGCTCCCAGGCTGTAGTTGAGGCCACAGTGATTTTGCCGTGGTGTGCAAAGTTCTTCCATTCCACACATTTCAAAGAGGAAAATCATCTTGCAGAACTATTCCAAGGGAAAGGATTTGCCATTCCCCCAGGGACTGTACCACAGATTTACTGTCTTGCTGAACTTGGTTTACGCATTTGTAGCAATTCCTTTTCTTTTTTCTTCTCAAACTGCATATTTTATTTTTTCCGGTGCCTGGAGCTAGCTTGCTAATTACTTTTCCATCTATTCCAAGCAAAATATAGACTAAACCAGAAAATCATATAAAGGTCATATTGAACCCCTTTCTGATGGAAATGAGGCTTATGCAGTAAAAATAGTTCTAGATGCCAGGTGGCACTGAAGGCTATTAGAGTAGCCTGTCGCATTTAAAAGCTGGAAATCTTGCTTAGGTCAGGAATGAAAATTAATTACTATTTTTAGCCTATCCCTTAGTGACTGTCCATCCATATATCATAAAAATAACACAGTTTGGCAAAGTCGCTCACTTCTTTTCAAGATTGACAAAAAGAGAGCTAGGAGTTTGAAATTAGCCCGTAGGGCTGGCAGCTGCCTGAGAAAATCATACATGGGCATTTTCAATAATCTGTATAGTTTCAGAGAGTGGTATTTGTGGTGGTTATACAATATTTATCCCAATGTACCAATAAAGTGAGAGTCATAGTGTGTTCCCTAAAACCAATACTGATTTATGTCATGAACTTTTCCTTCAGTCTGCTTTTCCCTTTCTTACCTGAATTTTGAGGCAGAAGTTTTCTGAGAGTAAGCTTCTCATGCCAGTCATCTGCTCAGACTGAACTCTGCTCACATCAAGGCTAGGTTGGATGGGGATCTGAGAAATCTGGTTTAGTGGAAGGTGTCCCTGCCCATGGGTTGGGACTGGATGATATTTAAAGTCCCTTCCAACCCCATTTCTATGATTCTATGAAACCAGGTGAATACACTGTCTCTTGGTACCAGGTCTGTATCAACAGGGTAGTTTTACACAGCTGCAGCTGTTCCTATCTGGGAAGCAGTGTTTCTCAAAAAGAGGTTTTGCAGATGTCTAGTCCTTGCCAGAACAGATAAAAAGAGCAGGAGTAACTCTATCTCTGGCCAGCTGAGAGATGTGAATAATAAAAGCCAAAGATTATTCTTTGGTATTTATTTCTTCATCCTCTGATGGTGGAGAAAGAATAAGATGAACAAGCTACTGTTCTTATTGCTGCAGGGATCTCAGTGGACACTGTTGCTCCTTGAGTCCTCTGTGCTCCTGAAAAGTAGAGTTAAAACATAGAAGAATTGTGCAAAAAGAACACCTTTTTGGGGGGGACACACAATGTTTTGGAAGTGAACCACTTTAAGGAACCATTGCATGTGGCACTGTGAGTGCTCTGGTCGGTTTGACAAGTTGAGGATTGGTCACAGGTTGTCCTCCTGCTCTTGGAGGTTTTTTCCAACCCCAATGATTATGGGATTCTGTGAAAAAGCTAAACACTACAGAGAAGAGTTGACAAAATCCTCTGCTGCTAGAAAGGACAGATTTTCATCCAAGAAGTGCTGAAAACCAAGACAAGAAATTCTTGGGGAAAGAAGCTGACAGGCAAAAAAAATGGGATTAATGAGATGAGCATGGGCACAGAGGAAGCGTGTATGAAGGCAGGGTTGCAGAGAGAAAGGCAGCAGTGGGCTGATCTGTGTGAGGTTGGCTGCTGTTGCAAGGGTTGCTTCCCTCACACATTTCTGACCCCCTCTTCCAGCACACCCATGCTCACCTGCTCTCCTGCTCTCCTTTGTGCTTGTGCTAGCAATGCACCGCTCTGCGAGGAGCTACATCAGGAGGCTGTTCCAGCTGAAAGGGCCTCATCCACAATGCAATTTTCCTGATAGTATCAGTGTTCACTTGGTTCAGCTCCTTGACCTCGCTTGCCATGCAGTGGCATGTGTGCTCCCAAGTAGGAAGGGAAATTGGGTGGGAATGTGCATTGAAATTTGGAGTGAAGATGAATAAATTGTATTCTCTGGTAAAATGCCGGGATTATGTTTCACTAAAGCTTCCCATCCTGTCATTAGATATATGGAAAGTGAAACAAAAAGAAGCAAATACTAATGAAAGCAAACCAAACAGGGTAAGTGGTTGTTTGAGGATTTAGAAGCAGATTAACAAGCCCGATGAAAAGAACTGTAATCAAAAAATAGCATCACAAGGAGGCTTACTTTATGCTTACTTTGGATTTAAACAGTCTTATGACCATCTTTAAAGCACTGGATTGACTGTGAAAACATAGAGTACTGAGGAAGGAATTTCAGTCCTCTGTAGTGCAAATTTAAGTGATTTGTAGTTGCTAAGACTTTGTATTGCACATTTCAGGAGGCAAAAACTACAGTGAATAATTAGAAAAGCTGTTCCTGTTCAAAGATGGTACAAGGTAGCAGATAGCATAAAATAAGTGTGCATTTAAAATGCTAAATGTATTCTTCATGGATAACAATCCACACACTTCCATGCAGATATTTTAACCCAAATATTATTCATTATTGTAAGGTTTGAGTCATGGAATATGTATTATCAGTGCCTTTTTTGGCAGTTGTGCTTTTGACACCAAATTGACAGAATGGGTAGATGCCACCTCATCCTGATTTCCTCTTCAAGAGGTAAGAGTCCAATTTAACTCAGTCTTTGCAGCCAAAGGAAACAAACATAAACTTGTAGAGGACAAGTGTTCTCATTTATCTAGATATTTAAAATAAAGACAGTAGCTACTGCTGTTTTTTCTCTACATGTAGATGTAGTGTACATGTATAGGAGTGTGTTTGGTTAATGTCAGTTAGGAATAAACTCTTAATTTAATAGATCTCTTTTTCTGGTTTCCACAGGAAGGACCACAAGTGAATCTTGAATTTGGTGTCTATACACATATGAGTATACATACATTTATTACTTGTCTCCTGAGGTTTCCAGGACCTCACCTTCTGTAAAGCTGTTAATTTCTTATTTTTATAATTTTTCTTCATTTTATCATCCTATGGTATTTCTTTCCACAATATATGTTTAACATATTAAATGCTCTGTGCTTCAAATTTTTTCAGGCTAAAAAATCTAGATCCATTTATAACTGTACTGATGCAAGTTACTGAAGATCAGGGTGCAAGTAATTCTAGTTATATAAAATAAACAAGAGTGGCTGTGAAGAGGCTTCCTGAAATCCAGTCATTTTCAGGTGAAAGCTGTACACTCTTCTTCCTATTTCAATGTAAGAGTTTTAGATTCTCAGCAAATTTAACCAGTTTGAGTCCTGAAAGTACCCTTGGCATGACTGTATTTCTTCAGTCTCATGTTTGAAAAAAGGTACCAGGAAAGGCTTAAATTGGAAATACAATAAAATTAATACATATAGAAACAATAGAAAAAATAGTCTAGTTAGAAAGAAATTGGAAAGTTTAAGTATTGAAAGTTCTCCAGTTGTTGGGCGCAAATAAGCAAGAGAAGGAAAAGAAGCAAACCTCAATATTTTAATATTAAAATCAACAACAAATTGCCACTGTAAGTTATAATTATTAATGAAATCCCTATGCTATGATATTAATCAGCAGGATGAATGGGAAATATCACTTTCTAATAACTCTCTTGGGAATGTCTATATCACATAATCTCTACAAACTTTAAGTAGATTTATATGTTGAATCACCCAAGGAAAACTTTCTTCTTCGAAACATTCAATAATGTACCTTGCATTTTTGTTGTCCTAGGATTTTTTCTATCATTTCATATCTCTTGTCATTATATTGTTTTTTATCAATAGCTCTTTTTTAGTAAAAATCCAAGAAAATGAACAAAAATCTACCCTGACCTTGGGGAAAAATATTATTAATTCTTACAGCCACACCTTTTCAGTAATGTTTTATTATATCAGAGTGTTAAAAAAATTAAGCCGGTTAGATGGCTGCTAAAGAAAGCAGGGAGGAAGTACCAAGGGAAGCTCTCTGGCAGGGGGCAAAGTTGAGAGAGCATGGTTGAACTGAGAGAATTTGGTACTTCTGTCAAATTCAGCCTTCTTTGAGGCTGATTGGGTAATCAGGGAAAGATGTGTATCTTGTATTTTGAGATCTTTAAGTCTGTTGTAGCTTGAACAGAGAAAAAAAATTGAGGGGGTATTTGGCCTTATTACTTTAATAAACATAGAAATGTTGTTTGTCATTAATATTAGGCAAGACTAAACACCCCTCTTTAAATTGTATCACTGAAACAACATAACAGGTTAAATTCAAGTGTATTTCTTATTATAAAGTGAATATAAACTGGTCTAGGGGCATGGAAATATCAAGCAAAGGCTTAAATGAGTTCACTCAGACAGGACCATGGGGATTTCTGCACATATACAGCAACTTCTTAGATGATTGCAGTAACAAACATGTACCACTTCATTCACATAATTTTTGTTTGTATACTGACTTTCCATATGGTAATGACTGTTTGCAAGAGCCAAGACCTCGTTTTCTTCTGTCTTAGAAGTGGGATAGATTCTTTTTTTATTGTATATTATTTTTAAGTTTTACTAATGCAATTAAAATGCACTTTGCTTTTTTCTACTGGAAATCTTTTAGGTAAACTGTGCTTTACCTGAGAGTATGAATGTCCTTTATTAGGCTTGACAAAAGAATGATATGTTGCATTCAGTTGCCTGTGTATTGAGTAATCATATATATGCATTGATAGTAGTTAATTATTTTGGTAGCAACTTTTTCTTTGTATTTTTTTCTCTTTTTTTTTTTCTTTTATATAAAACTGTTGTCTCCAGTAGTCTTCCTTACAAATAAATGCCATGTGACATCAAAACAAAATCATGGCAAAAACATTTACCTAAGATCCACAATATTGTAAAGCAGTAAAATGCTAAATGAAAATTATCAGAATGACTGAAGATAAGCAAAAGGGCAAAAGATTTCCCAGTCCAGTTCTTACTCAATACACAACTTCTGCTGGCTGCCATGGGAGTTGTGGCTGTGTGGCAACTGTTGGGATAAAAATAACAGTTATGAAATTGTAATATGCTCGAATTATGAACACAATTGCAATTTTAATTGTAGTCATGCTCCCATTAATGTCCAGTTGTCTATTACTAAAAAAATGTTAACGTGAAATCTGCCTTTATATGCTTTGAAAGTCATTTGTGTCAAATAACCTGAGAAATGCCTTAGAATTCCTGAAGTTTTATTGGAATGGCTACAATAGCTACAATGGAAAAGGCACAGCCCAAGAACAAAAAGGTCTGTGTAGAGATTTATATATTCAATTTGCCTGCAGCACTCTATTTTAACAAAGCATGAATTAACATTCTATAGTAATACTACAAGTCAGTGTTACAGCTATTCATGAATTTCATTAATTTTGACTTTTCAACAGAATTTCATCCTGTTCAAACAGCAGAACAGTTTATTTATTAATATCCACTAAGGGAAAGAGTGAGAGTATTTCAATATTTTTCTGTGTTAACCAAAAAGTCAAAAAGTCTCAATTTTATTTTTTAATCCAGCCTCCTAAATGACAATTTTATTTTTTTTTTTCCCCTGCAAAACAGTAATGCTGGGCTTTTATTTTTAAACAAAATACAAATCAAACATCCTGACAGGTGTGTGTTCTGTTCATTCTGTTCTAACCTCTCATGAGCAGGGACAGGGAGGGAAGGTGTAAAGCATATATTTCTCGTCAGGTCTTGTTTCCACCTCAAGTTTTTCTGGCACAATACAGGCAATATGATATAACGTCCCAAGAAATTCAAAATAAGTTTTTTACCTGAAACTGCTTAAGTCATGCAGCTGGATGTGTCTGGCGAGCTACCCATGGCACTGCTGAGGGTGCACACCAGAAAAGACTCTGTGGCTCTGATGCCAAGGGATTTTTTCTTTTTTATTTTTTTTTTTCACATATTTTCAGCTCTGTAGAGTATTATTGTATAATTCTACACTTTCTTCAGTGGGAGGCCAAAACAAGGGGGGGGATTACCTCATTAAATGTCCTTCTCATTGGAGGTTCTCATCAATTATAATAATTTGATAAACAGATAAAAGTCAAAGCCTTCTGTCACATGTGCTTTTGGCTGCAAACCCACCTGGAGGACCTTCAATAAACAGTAATATCTTTTTATCACTTTAATCTTGTTTGGCTCTTTAAGGGGCTATAATGTGGGATCTCCAGTGGAAGTCTACCACACCATTCCATAAAGGAATAAATTTCCCTGGGGAGTGCTGCAGCTCAAGCCCCAGCCCTCAAAGGAAAAATTTACCTGTGCTGAGAGCTGTACTTGAACTCCTTATTACAAACTATCACACTGTGTGTAATGACACAAGCAGGAATTTTAAGTTAAAGCACTGCTTATCAGAAAACACCAACCTGCAGTATTGCTGTGGAGGGCTTACTGCCATTAACCACCAAAATAAGTCAGTACTTCCATCCAGGTGCAACTGACTTCATGTGAACCACATTAATCACTAGCAATTAATTTGGTTTTTTTTTTCTGTGGAAGTAGCTGGTGCAAAGGAAGCAGCTCTTAAGTCATCCTGCTGTGTATCTTCCAAACTGAAGGCTGTGACTGCAAACATGGGTTGTGATTTTAAACTGGGATCCTCAATCAGTGTAGGTTTCTGAGTTGACAACCGATGTGAAGCAGGAGTGGGAGATGAAGAGAAAAAGAGAAGAATGATCTAGCTAGGAAAGGAGAAAGAGCTGGAGAATAGTGACAGGATCTGGAATTCAGTAGGATTTAGGGCTGGGGTTTTTTGCATGGAAATAGCAGGGTTTGATGGCAGCTTGGGAAAAAACATGGAAGAGGAAAGGATATATTTCCTCTGTTCTATATCCTCAGGGAAATAAATGACTGGTCTGTAACTTGTCTATTTCCCTTGGTTTCTGCTGTGGACAACTTTATGCCTGTTTGGACTATATATATTTCACATTTAGTGATTCTCTTTCATCACTTTGTAATAATATTTCATGTCCTGAGGATAGCCACCCTCTGAGGTTCTCTTCTGCTGTTTCTGTATCATTAATGCAACACTAGTAATTAGGACCTGACTCATACAAACATGAATAACCTGAGTTTAGGCTGTGGCATTTTTTAGTTCCCACTGGAATCCTCACCAAGAGGACTAACTGGATTTATTCTATTTGCTGTTATAATTAAGGTTAACATAATCTTTGCGGGGTTTTTTCCATTTTCCAGTTATAGAGGCAAAAAAAGATAAAGTCCTGATCATTGGTTGTCTAAAGTGCAGCGAAAGAATGAAAAATGACATCTTCATAGATGATGACAAGAATTATGATGATAAAAATAACACTATTTCACAGAAATCCCAATTGCAAGTGAGGTTCTGCATTAGGTACCAAACAATATATAGTTTCTTTATTGCTGAGTCTGTTTTACTTAAACCATTACCAGTGCAGTAAACACAGATATGGATTTGTTCCAACTATGTAGAAAATGGATTTGGAGAGTTTATTTTAATGCAGAATCTGTAGACATTAGCATTGTCAGACTGCACTTTTGAACAAAATCTTCCAGACATCCCGACTGAAATGTGATCTTTCTCCAAATATTTTAACATTAAAAATTCAAGTCTGCAGTCCTTTAGCAATGTTTTTATTAAATGATTCTTTCTGTTTGCAGAAGGTGGGGTTTTTTTCAGTTTGATGTAAACTAGAATCAATCGAAAAATAAATTTGGAAAATATTTCTGATGTGAGCTGGAAAATTAATTTCATTTTAATGAGACAAAGTAAATCACAAGAGGACTGTAGCAAACAAGATGCCACACCTGGGTCAGAAGGAGTGGGAGAAGTCAGTGACAGAAAAAGGATTATCTATGAGAAAAACAGCCATGATGTTACCTGAGTGGAGAGTTAAAGGAGGAGTAGGAAAAGGCCTTGAAAATGTATTTTCTGTAAACTGGTCTCTGGGATGTTCTCTGGGAAGAGATGTTCTCTGGGAAGATAAATTCCTCCTGTAAAAGGTGATGCAGAAATACAGAACAGGTCTCACATTTACACTTGCTAAGGAGGTTTATGGGAGAGCTGGTGGAGGAAGAATTCTGTGGGCATTATTTGGAAACACATATTTAGGTGGCAAATGGTAAAAAGAGCTGAGAAACAGCACTGAAAAATGGCAAAGAAAGTTGTTAGCCTTGGAAGCTGAGGAATGTGAAGAGGAATAATGGAAGAGGACTTGGGGAAGATGTCTTGTAGTGCACTGAACACTTTCCCCAGCTTTTAGAGTATTTTTATGTCTCACCCGCTGTAAAATCACTACAGTGCCTGCTACACTCGCCATGCCTCAAATTTGGGTATATTTTGCCATCAAAGGCTTGGGTGAGAAGTTTAAGATTCTTAAGGAAAGGCATTGTATATTCCTTGAGTATAAATTGCATCTTTTCAGAAAATACTCTAGCTATTTAGCTCAAAAAAGGTTGGGAGATGGCTGGACAATCAGGTTAAATTTCTTCCCTGTAGAAGGACTCTATGGAAAAGAATTGGAGGGAAATGTGCAGAAATGACCCAAAAGCCTTTTGCACTCAGGGCGTGATCTTTATCCTTGTCTGCATCCAGATGGAAACACCTTGATCATCATAATCAGCACGCTCCATTTGCTGCATTAAAAACAAGATAAATATTTAATCATAGTGCAATTAAGTCTGGATCTCTGCCATTAGTTTATAATGAATATATAGGTAGATAGAATCTAATACACTAGTAATTCACTTACAAGCCAGGTTGAACAGGATTTTTTTTTTTTTTTTTTTCCTCCAAAGCTGGTATTTTGGGAATGTTCATGAGATGATGGTGTGTGTCATCTAATTACTTTTTCTGCTTTCATGCATTAACTGGAATAACATGCAGCAGTTATTGTTATCAATATTCTGCATAAACTGTGAATTATGTTCTGCCATGTCTATTCTTTTCAGGTTGAAATAACCAAACAAAGACCAAGGTGTAGGTCAATAAATATTCATTGATGCAAAGTACGTTTGTATCCTAACAGTGATATCGAAGCAACAGTAGTAAATTCAAAAATGAATTTTTTTGAATGATAGGAAGGAGCTGTCATGGTTTGGTTTATTTCCTTTTCTCTTTACTTTACAAATATTTGAGTGTGCTGGGCAGGCAAGAATTTCTCGTTGCACTTCAGAAGCTTTGAAGGATGAGTTAGTTCAAAATACATCTTTATTATGATCATCATCATTAACTGATGATGATCAGTTTGTTATGATGCATCAGTATAACTGCAGTTGGACCCTAAAATATTTAGTTGTTTATGTAAAATTTTATCACAGAATTACTTTTAAATGAAAAAAAAAGGATATTTGAGTAAGAGGGAGCAAATACTGGACTACAAAGTATTAGTTCATTACTGCTGATGCTTCATACTTTAGTGGCAGAATGAGCATGTTGTCTAGAAGACATTTTCATGATTGCAGGATCTTCAGAAGGTCAATAGCACATCTTCTGGGAACGTGCTCCTCAAATGTGCCCAAACTATGCACTGCAAGGCAGTCATCTGGGGGCATTCAAAAGCAGCCTCTGTGCTGGGTAAAGTCTTCACAATAATATTGGATTAACAACCAAAGTAGTAAATGTGAGGAAGATCAGAGACCCTCAAAAGCTTTTCTTATATTCCTGACCTTTTTCTGCAATAAAGCAGTTTTCTGTCAGAACCTTTCAACCACATTCCTGATTAATTTGAATGCTCCTCTGCGTGTCTCTGTGGAAGATGGTCCCTTTTGAATAGGATTAGGTTATACTTTGGATTTGGGTCTGCTGAAGTGTGAATTCTGCAATCTCACATTTGAAGGGGCAGACCTTTCAAAAATCCATTTTAAGTTTTTTAAAGGGTGATAAGGAAAGAAAAAGGTCAATGTACTTCTGAAAAAAAGGCATTCTATCATCTCTGCGTATAATGGTGGTAAAATTTTTAACTGTGTGAAGAAAACATATATGTCAGTTAGAAAATTATGTCAAATATGAAGACTTGGAAATTAGGCTCATCACAAATATTTGCAAAATACCTAGTGCAGATTTTTGTCTATTTCCATGGCAGGATGGTTCAGCTTTGTCCTCAGGTTGCAGGAACTGCTGAGCAAAACAGTGGAGTGTTGGATTACCTGGACACTGAGCCTCATTCAGGGTGATGATCCTTAGCTCCCCCAGCAGGGGCAGCTTGTGCCTCTCTGCCAGCTCCTGCAGCAAGGAGGCTGATTCTTGCCTTCCCATAAAGCTGGAATACATTGTTTGTGACACTGCCTTCCTTTGCACACACTAATTTCAAAATACAAGAGCTCCTGCTGAGTGAGCTCTGTCACAGTTTATTTTGAAGATTTTTCTTTGGCAGAGGAAGCACCTAAAGCATCATGTATTATCCAAACCCAGAGAAAAACTTCCAACTACTGATGTTGAAACTGTGTGAGATATCTCTGATGAAGATCTCAATTTATCAGATGGGGAAAAACCCTATTTGACATTCATGCAAAGCCAAGAGGAACTTAGGAAAAGCTGATGCCACAAAGGCACGCAGCTGGAGAGTACTATTCTGTAAAATGAAAAGTAAAATTATTTGATGTCTTCTATTAATTTCATGATAGCTCCCGATATTTGTTTTGATGGGATTTGCAGCTTATTATATCATCAGAAGAACATTACTTATTAATCCTACTTCAGTAATACTCCACAAAATAAATGAAGCAATTAGCTTTGTATCTTTGCCTTGATGTATGTTAAGGTCAATATCTAATTTAGTATTTTTCATTAAAGTCATATTATTTCTACATGAAGAGAAAATGGATTGATAGGATCAAAAGTGTTAACATTTTTTATTTCATTTTCCTTAATTCTACTTGTAAAAAATGTGGTTATTTTTCGTATTTTGCTCCATTGAAGTACACATTTTTTCTTTATTTTCTCCTAATATTGTTCATATTTGTCACTTAAGCTTCACTTAATAATAGAAGGTGGGCTTTGATATTTGATCACTTGTTTTAGCACACTTTTGAATTTAGGGAATCCAGCTATATGATAAAGATGGCCTGATGCTGATTTCTTGCTTAATGACATTCCCTGTAATTTTTGAATATCTTTCCCACCAAAGCATCAGTAGATTTTATATTTGGCAAAACAAATGCTTGTGCTATTTTCTTAAAGGTAGATGGCTGTCACTAAACTGGCTTCCTTGCTTTCCTGGCTTTATCTTCTATAGACAAACTCATGGCTTCTCTCAGATATGCAGTTTCCACTGTAGCATGGCCTGATACAAGATTTTCTGATGAAATTTTTGTTGACTCTACTTGTCAAAGGAGAAAACAGATAACAAGGTTCTGCCTTGAGCCCCTTTGCAGCTCTGCTGAGGATGCATTTATTTGATTCAGACATCTATGAAGTCTCAGAGGTTTTAGTAAGAACATCTAAAATTTAAAACCTGCTATGCTTTAAGTTAACTTTCAATATTTTTTTCAAAACCAGCATGGGATTTCAATTGAATAACAGAATGATGTATTTTGGACTATACTTATTATGTTGGCTGATACCCCTGGAACTGAATAAAGAAGGACTCAAAAGAGCAGCAAAGTGAACAGATCTATTACTCTGAGTGCACAATTAATCTTGCTGACATTATTTTATATGAACATGGATAAAAATGCCTGGAAACCATACCATTGAATTCCTCTGCTCATTAATATTGATCAAATGTTGTTGTTCTCTTTGTGTTGGAAGCCACTTAAAGATTACCTGTAAAAGCATTACAGCACTATTGATTTAAAAGACACAGTCCCTGAAGTCCACTGTTTTTGAAAATTAGTTGACATATTTGGTTTGTTTGTTTGGGTGGTTTTTTGGTTGGGCTTTTTTGGTAGTTTGTTGGAGTTTTTTGGTTTGTGTTTTTGAGGGGTTTTGGGGTTGTTTTTTTTTTTTGGACATTTTTGGGTATTTTTTTGTAAAAAAAGGATATTTGTGGACTTGCTGCTATAGATCTGAGTAACAGACCATATTAATGAGGCTGTCACAGAAATAATTATCCAGAATTTAATACCATGTTTTTTAAAACCCTAGACATCCCCAAGGAAGTTTGCTAGGATCTCTCATGTGCCATTACATGTTACTTTTTCGGTGCTTCAGTGGAATGATGGCAGGATTAGACCCCAGATCCATCAAGACACTTAACTCTGCAGAAATTGCATCAGGGGTCCTATAGACTCAGTTAAAATTATTAAATTGGCTAATTAATTCATGTTAAAGACTCATATGTTCATGCAATTTAAATAAGCTCAAGATGTGTGAACTTAAATTTTGGTCCTTCGAAGAATTAGGAGAAGCATTAGTAGGGTGGCACAGGCTTTTTAATTTTCAATCATTCATTAATTTAATCCACAGAGTTAGTCTAACCCATGTCTTATCAATTAATAAATGTTAACTAGTCAAAACTAGGTGACTGTTGCTTTTCAGTTTGGGCACAATTAATGAAGATGTTGTTCACTAAAATATCCTTTGTTTCTCTAAATATTATTTTGAACTACCAGTTTCTATGAACAAAAACACAAGCAAACAAAAATACCCAAACCAAAATACTTAACAACTATTGAAAATAGTGATACTATTTGTCCGTAACAACCATAATCAGGAAAAAAAGTTCATATTTTTGGTGTGTTGTTTTGGCTTTTTTCCCAGAAGAAATGCTTCATAGAAGGAAAACGTTAGAAATGCTATCATGAACCAGTATATTTATCATTATGCGCCTCAGATGACCTTTTAAGCCTTTGCGGTTTGGACTGATCTGAGAAAATGCAAAATATAAAGAAAACTGATGAAAGTAGGCTGAACGTGTGCTTATCAAGCCATACAGAGAAGGCAGAAAGCAAAATGAGAAAGTAATTATTAAAAGATTTATTGTTCTTGGAAGATTAGAGATCTTGCTTGCATAGAAACAATTAACATGAGGCTGCCTGCAGGTATTCCCCAAACCGCAGCACTGTGATAGAGGCTTGGATAAAAAATACACAGTTCATATTTATTGGGAGGCTAAAAGTGCAAATTATTAGACAGGTTTCTTCCCAAATTATTATGAAGGAGAAATAGCACGAAGTAGTACTACTTGAAAGAATAACAGCAGTAATACTTGAAAGACACAAGTCTTCCTAGAGTTGAGAATGTAGTGTGCCAATACTTTCAAATTGTAATACAGAGTGTGCGTGGCAAAAGGCAAAACAGGCACCAGCCATTCTCCTTGTTTTCATCTTCACAATTTTTGCCCTTATTTTGCTAATTCATTTGGAATTATCTGCAGCATGATCATGCCCATTATTGTTTTGGTTCAGTGAGACATAACCCATGTTTAATGATGTACACAAGAAAAACCTCTGCAGGGTTGTGTCTTGGAACAATCTGATGACAAAAGTTGTAATAGGAATGTGCACCTGCATGGCTTCTCAAGTTGCAGCAGCCATGAGGGCAGTAATAATTGGGGAATATGTTGTGACATCCTCATCATTCAGTTAATTTTTATGCTTTGCAAATTAATATTTGCTTGAAGAGCACGGTTTTCACTGATGTGACATCTGGATGATTGATGCTGCTGTGGGGATCTTTCAGGCCTGGGCTTTTAACTGAGAACATGAATAGGCAGACACTCAGAAACACTGAACTTAGAGCTCTTTCAAGTCTAAATCATTCCATTCATTCATTTGTTGATTCACTAAGGTGACTTGTCAGGTCCCACAAATGCCCTGCAGCTCCTGGACAGGGCAGAGGGGCTGGAGATCTGGAAAAGGCCCTGGGCGTGCTGGTGCCAGCAGCTGGACACGAGCCCAGGGGTGCCCAGGTGGCCAAGAAGGCCAATGGCCCCTGGGCTGTCCCAGCCGTGCTGTGGCAGCAGGAGCAGGGCAGTGACTGTCCCTGTGCTGGCACTGCTGAGGGACCACCTCAAATCCTGGGGCTGCTCTGGGCCCCTCACAACAGGGAATTGAGGGGCTGGAGCGTGTTCAGGGAATAGAACAGAGCTGGGGAAGGGTCTCAGCCTGGAGAAAAGGAGGCTCAGTGGGACCTTCTGGCTCTGCACAACTCCCTGACAGGAGGGGACAGCCGGGAGGGTCGGGCTCTGCTCCCAGGGAACAGGGACAGGAGGAGAGGGAACGGCCTCAGGCTGTGCCAGGGGAGGCTCAGGGTGGACACCAGCAGGGATTTACCCATGGAAAGGGTGGTCCGGCCTTGGCAGGGGCTGCCCAGAGAGGTTTGGAGTCTCCATCCCTGGAGGTGTCCAAGGAAGGGCTGGAGGTGGCACTCAGTGCTGTGAGCTGGGGACAAGTTGGGGATCAGGTACAGCTTGGATTCAATGGCTTTGGTGCTCTTTTCCTACCTTTGTGACTCTGGGATTCTGAAATTCCCAACCCTGATTGTCGGTAAATTATGCTGCTGTAGGTTTCTTTTCTCTTTTGTTTTGGTTTGGTTTTTTGGTTTGTTTGTGTTTTGGGGAGGAGGGGGTGGTGGTGGTGGTGGTGGTGTGGGTTTTGTTTGTTTGTTTGTTTGTTTGTTTTCCCCAAATGCAGTTTAAAGTGAGTGAATGATTATGACATTGCATTTCAACAAGCAGTGGTATCACCTCTCAGGGTACATGGCACAGGTTGCAAATAACATACATTATCCTGAATTCACACATCACAGACAAACTTGCACATGGAGCTTTCTAAACAATGCCACTTCTTTAAAATGAGATTGGTGGGAAAAATCATCAAAATAATGTTTTCTTCTGGTAGGACTCATGTTGTGGGTAGTATTAGCAAGATAATAAAATGTACGTAGCTCTTTTACAGTCCTGTTAAATGAGTAAACTCTAGACCTCAGGTCAAATGATTCCATTTTTCAAAGGTATTTAAAGTTATAGTAATTGCAATCCTAACAGATCTCCATGCTGAAATTTTATGCATCCTAGCATGTGGCATGTTGGGAAAAAGGAAAATTTAGTCAGAAGAGGTTTTTCAAATCATCTTAAAGTGGCTGTGCTACAGAGACACTGAGTAGAAAAGAATCGTTGGTTTGGTAGCTGCCAGCTGCCGGCCCAGATACTCGCATTTCAGAAAGTCACCTGGAGCCATAGCAAAGATCTCCTCAGACTGCTAACTTGACATGTAGTGATCATTCAGGGACACTGTACATGTCACTCTGTGCATGATAGGCATGTTTGATTAATATCTATTTCCTCAGTAGTGCAAAAGCTAGAATGCCTGTTATCTTTAACAGAAGAGCAAGATTTAGCCTCACTGCTTCCTGTCTTCTCTCACATTAAAAACTAATGCCATGATTAATGAGTAGTGACATGCTTCATATTTTTTTCTTGTTCATAAAAATCCATGCTGGCAAGTTATCTGAAGTAACTGAAGGGTGTATTTTACTGAGTTAGTGGAATATAAAGGTCTGCGTACGGCATTTCATTTCTTTAATGAATGTTTATAAATGACTGGAATTATTATGGTTGTTATTGTGGATGTGTACATACTTCTCTCTCTTTTTTTTTTTTCCCATTCTCTCAGGACCCTGCCTTCCTAATCCATGCCATAATGGTGGGATGTGTGAAATTAGTGAAGCATACCGAGGCGACACATTCATAGGCTATGTTTGTAAATGTCCGCAGGGATTTAATGGGATTCACTGCCAGCACAGTAAGTTCCACATGGTAAATTTTATTGTATTTATAGATAGGAGCCTTTTCATTGCCTGCACTGTTAAGGATTAATATCAAATCTGGTTTTCTGGAGTATATCAGACTTTGGCCTTTATATTATGAGCAAGCTAATACCACAGAATGCTGCTGCTGCCTTCAGAAAATGACCTGACTACTAACCAACTGGACACAACAGTACATGATCTGCTACACATGTTTTAGACCATGGCAAGGACAAGGTAAACATATTTTGCAGAAGGGATTTAATGCTGAAGTGTATTTGAAATAGAAGGGCTATCGTCTTATCTCTGTAGTGTTTGTGGGTTGGCTTTGTGATTAATGCGAAAAAAAAGGGAAAAAATTAATTACATTTCTGAATAAATATGTCTTCTACATCTTTCTTTACCTATGTCTTTATAAATAATGAAGATATGTTTTGAATCACGGTATCTAAGTTCAAGGGCAGAACTTCAAGACTTACATCAGAAGTAAATTTAACCCTGTTTAAAATTCACTTTCTGGATCTCTTTCTAATCCTTATCATTTATTTAGAGAGTATTTCCTATTTTGAGGTCAGATTTGGAACAGCAGGTCAGTATCTTCATCTTAGAGTGTAGTTAGAGAACTTAAAATGAACCACATGGGGAAAGAAATTTTGAGTGTGCTGGATTTGGCTGGAGCAGAGTTAAATGTCTTCACAGTAGCTGGTGTGGGCCTGTGTTTTGAATTTGTGCTGAAACCATCATTGATAATTCAGGAATGTTTTAGTTACTGCTGGCTAGTGCTAACACAGAGTCAGGAGCTTTGCTTCTTCTCACTCCACCATACCAGCAATCAAAACCATTTAGTGAGGGATATTCATCTGCTAATGACTGAGCAGGTCGTGTGCTAACCTATAAAGGTAGTCTGCATTGTCTGTTACTAAAATAGAAACTGGGGGGTTTTTCACATGCAAAGTTCATTTAAAACAAGTGCTTGCCTGAGGAGAAGCTCACAAGAGAAATTCTGGGGTTTCTGTTTTGTGCATGAATGGTTCTTAAACCAAGAGCAGTATGGCTCTTAAAATCTTAGGCTGTTGATGCATTTAGAAGCCAGCTGTTACTCAGAAGGTAAAAAACTCAAATAAATAGTCAAGAATCCAGTTCCACTCACAAGCAAAAATTAGTTCACTCATTCAGATCAGACTGAATAAGCACTGAATCCAGCCTACCTGAATTAATTGCTCCATTTAGATACTTGTCTATAATTTGAAGCATCAAGGACCAATACAGTGCAGCTCAGCTAACATCATCATGTTTGTTATGTCCCTTAAATACTCAGAGGAAAGTGTCTCCAAAGACTGGAATATGGACACTCAATTTCATTAACTTTGACCACACTCTGTTAATTGCATGGGTAATGTGGGCAATGCCACTGACTTAGTCTACTGAAAATACACACCCACCTCCTCCACTGGGAGCATGGAAATGAGTGGTTAATGTCCAGCCATGTGGATGAGCTTATACAAAAACACATGGACTCGTGCTCAGGGATGCCCCATCATGGGACCTGTCGCATGGCACACAACACTTTTTCAAATATCAAGGAGCTGATATTTCCTAATGAAGTTAATAATACCACAAGTTCTCATCAAGCAAAACGTGTTGCTGAGTATGAGCTGTCTGTGGAATGTCATCTTTTGTCACCTAATTAATGAGCAATGAACATACAGCTGGTGCATCACAGAGTGATTCATCAGAGTTGTTTGCTGGGTCCACAGCATCCTTTTAAAAATATTGAGGATATAGTGTTAGGAAATAATTCTGATAATCAGCAAAATGTGTTTATGTCAACTTCAGGACAAAGTAAAGTTCTCACATAGCTGACCCAGGCTTGCCACCACCCCAGAAAGCAGCTGAAGTGATTTGAGAAAAGACAAGTTTATGTGAACAGTTATTCTTTGGGGGAGAATGAAATTTAGTCCTTTTCAGATAATCTGATTTAAGATGGGGTGATAAATCAAATACAATGTCCAGGTGTTCAGAGAGTCTCTGGGGATGGGAGCTGTAAGAGGCAGCCATGGAGCTCTATGCAGTCAGGGATAATTGTGGGATTTTCAGTGGTGGACTTAATTTAATGTTTATATACAATATCACCTCAGTTCAATTCACAGCATTCCTTTGGTACAAATTCCTATGCTTGATAAAGTTTAGCAATTCAATTCTGAACTTACTGTACAACAAGTAAGAAGTCTGTCAAATTTATCATAAAGAGATAAATTAAAATGACCTCGTTGCAAGGCACATCTCTTCTACACTGTCAAAAATTCCAAAAACCAGGTTGTGATTCTCTTGTACAAATCTTTTTATCTTGGATTTCTTTCATGTCTAATATTCTGTTTCCAAATCAATTAAGCCAGGTGATTGATTTTGCAGTCAAGATACATTCTCAAAGCTGGTATTTTTTTCATTCAAATCAACAAACACCCTGTCAGTATTTCTGAGATTTTTTACCCATGTAAATAATTAATATATAAACTATAAAAGAGATCATTAGCAATTTTACTGATTGTATGTTCTCGATTTGTTACAAAACTGATATTATTTGGCTGTGGTTGCCTGAAAAGATTCTGATTACCCAGGGGCAAAAAAAACAAGAAAGAGTTTCCCATTTCAAAGCTCATAAAGTAACTGAAAACAGGAAAGTCTGCCTCAGGTAAAGACCTGGGCAGGGTTTTGTGCTGATGCCCATAGCAAATCTATTCTTTAAATATTCCTCCGTTATTTAAGAGGCATTTACTTACCTGGTTGGAATGAAGATTCATTTCAAGGGCTCTCCTGGAGCAAGGCTGGGAAAGCTAGGGTGTTCACCTGGAGAAGAGAATGCTCCAAGGCGACCTCAGAGCCCCTTATAGTGCCTGAAGGGGCTCCAGAAGAGCTGGAGAAGTCCCCATGGCTGGGGTGTTGGAACTAGGTGATCTTTAAAGTCCCTTAAAACCCAAGCCAGTGTATGATTTGATATTAATGCTTAGAACGAGCCAAAATCCATGAAAATACCCCCAAAACTGAAATGGATAGTTTTTCACCCAAGAAACAAAAGCAAAACAACGACAACAACAACAACAAAAATCAAAACAAAAAACAGTGACAAATAACAAATAAACAAACCAACCCCCCCAAAAAAATATCCCAAACTAAAACAAAATCACAAAAAACCACAAAAATCCCCCAAAACCCAACAAAAAAACCCCAACCAACCAAACAAAAAAAAAAAAAAAAAACACAAAAAAGAAAACAAACCCACCACAAAAAACCCATGCAAACTAACACAAAAGAAAAAAGAAAAGGGAAAAAAAAAAAACCCTCACAACAAAATAATCCCAGAACTTTGAGAGATATATACTGTATGCATTATTGTGATTATCAGATAGACACTGCCTACTAGAAAAAGTAGGAATTTGAGACATTAGACACAATATGTGTTAGTGGCTGACACTCAAGTGGCTGAAAGGACAGAGATCCAACCAGGAAAATTCAGGTTTGAAGCAATAAAGGGTTCAGATTTAAGGGTTTGATTTCCATGTGGGTTTATATTCCGAGGATCATTAATTCTGCCAGACATAACTAAAATCCTTGCACTTCAAGAATAAGGGTTATTAATCAAGCACATTTAATAATGTAAGTAAGTCCTTCCCAAGGTTTTACTGAGTTCTCTGCTTTCTTCTTCCGTATCATGGGTGGCCTGTGATATTCACATTTGCCACATAAATATGTTGGGAACTTCACAGGTGGGGTGCTGTGGCAGAGCAGATTTCTATGGCACCTTAAGGCATCATCCCAGCTATCCACTGGCTGTGGCTTTTACCTGTGGTGCCACAGCTGGGAAGGCCAGTGGTCACACGTTTCTGGCTACCTGACCTGAGGCATAATCCCTACCAGCAAATTCCAGTATACAGTCAAGGAATTTCCTGAGCTGGAAGGGACCCATAATAATTATCAAGTCCAAACCTTGTCACTGCACAGATACCCCAACATCCCACCTTGTGCATCCCTGGGAGTAGTGTCCAAATGCTCCCGGAGCTCCAGAAGTCTCGGGGCCGTGCCCATTCCCTGGGGAGCCTGGGCAGTGCCCAGCACCCTCTGGGGGAAGAACCTTCCCTGATCTCCATCCCAACCCTCTGGCCCAGCTCCAGCCCTTCCCTCGGGTCCTGTCCCTGTCACAGAGAGCAGAGATCTGAGCTTCCCCTCCTCTTCCTCTCGTGAGGAAGCTCTAACCGTGGTGAGTTTGCCCTCAGTCTCCTCTTCTCCTGCTGAACACACCAAGTGCTGTCAGCTGCTCCTCACATGGCCCATCTAGACCCTTCAGCATCCTTCTAGCTCTCCTTTGCACACTCTTCAGCAGTTTAATGTCATTTTTACACTGTGATGTAAAAAAGAACTGCACACAATATTCCAGGTGAGGCCTCCCCACCCCAGCCCAGAGCAGAACAGGACAATCNTGAGCTTCCCCTCCTCTTCCTCTCGTGAGGAAGCTCTAACCGTGGTGAGTTTGCCCTCAGTCTCCTCTTCTCCTGCTGAACACACCAAGTGCTGTCAGCTGCTCCTCACATGGCCCATCTAGACCCTTCAGCATCCTTCTAGCTCTCCTTTGCACACTCTTCAGCAGTTTAATGTCATTTTTACACTGTGATGTAAAAAAGAACTGCACACAATATTCCAGGTGAGGCCTCCCCACCCCAGCCCAGAGCAGAACAGGACAATCCCTCCCTGGCCCAGCTGGCTGTACTGGGCCTGGTGTCCCCAGGAAAGGGATGTCCCACCTGGGTCTGGGATACTGCTGGCTCATGTCCAACTGGCCGCTGACCAGGACACCCCAGGCCCCTTCCCAGCCCCTCGCTCCCCAATCTGTCTGTACAATCCAGGGTTATCCATTCCAAGTGCAGAATCACAGTGACTTTTCCAGCTACGAGGAAGAAATTACTGTGAGGAGGGAGCAGAATGTGACATGGGTCTTTGTGTTACAGTGAACGAGTGCTCTTGTTAAACCACTCCTGGCTGCAGTTGGGTGGCAGGGCACTCCAACAACCATTTCCCACAGATGGTTTTCATGCAGCTGCCCTGTTTTGAAGACTAAACCCCATTGTTTTCTTGCACAGATGCAGGTTGTTCCAAGCCATCCATCCCAAGAGCCAAGTAGACAGATTTAATGTACCAGTGTGCATGCAGTTGCACCACACCAGATTTCATCCCATGTTCCTCCTGACGCACACAAACTATGGTTTCCTCCTTTGAAGAGAAATATCTGTTTGAGGTGTTCTAAATTTAAACAACATGTTCCTTTCTATTCTGGGGTGTAAGGGGATATTAATTTTCCTCAAAATTAGCTCTGTGAATAGTTTTATCTAATTACACTGCCAAGAAGATACTTAATGGTGTAGTAATAAACTCCATAGTACAGTAGCCAGTTACATGTGTAAGTATGGCCTTGTGCCTCTAAGCATTGTAGAACTGAAATTTGAACACTATTCCTGTGTTTGACCAGTAACATGGACAAGGAAGGAAGGGGGAAAGATGTATCATTGTTAGTTTGTGTATCTTCTAGACTTTAACTCAATTAAAATATGAAAGAAAGTGGGTAATTTGAAATACAGAGATCATGAGTAAAGAATATAAAAACAAACAGACACTAAAGGCTATTGGAAGAAAAGTCAGTGAAATGCTCCCAAAACTGAAGCTGTGTCAGGGGGCTGGAGAAAATGGCAGACCCAGCAGGTGTGGGAGCTCCTGGTGGTTTTGCCTCAGTCACAGAAGTCCAGGGAAACTTTTGTGGGAACTGCCTGTGAAAAGTAAGTTCTATAATGACATGAAAAATGACAGGTTTGTCAGCTGAAAATGGAGGATATTTTGCTGATGGATGCTCTTACAATAAATGTGTGGTGAGATTGGACAACAGCGACACCAATTTTGGGGAAATTGGAAGGATGTGTTTGTTTTCTTTGAAGTCCAAATAAATTTTGTGGTTAAAACAGCAGGTGACAGCTGAGGCTTGCCCCCTACTTGAAGATTTTATTTGATTCAATAAGAGTCAGAGATTACCTTAAAATCCCAGGTAGGAAGTATAATATCCCCACAAATTTTGTTTCACTCTTCTTAGAATTTGCTTGTATAGGATTGCTTATTCTTTTTATTCATACACACTTCAAATAGCTTTTTTATTCTTGTTGAATTACTGATCTCAACAATTTCCTCACACGATGAGTTTCAAAGTCTAATTTTGCTGTATTGAAAAAAAAATCTCTTTTCAATTTCAAACCTGCTGTCTTTCAGCATCTTTAAATATTTCATCTTTTGTCTATTATAAATCTGGAAGAAAGGCAGATTTTGAATGCCTTGTGTACACCACTTGTTATTTTGCAGACATTTGTTATGCGCCCTCTTCTTTTCCTGTGCAGTCAGTTAAAATCATTGCCTTTTCTGTGCACTGTGTTGGCGTTGCACTTTTAAATAGTTTCTCAATAGCCTTCTCAAAACCTTCTTTGTTCAGTGGTGTGTTTTACAGCAACAGTGACTTATATTAAAGAGAAAGTTGTAAGTTTTATTTGTCAAAAGATCCTTACAGTACTTTCTATATTCTTTATGCAGCATTTTGTAGTTAAATTTCCTTCTGATTTTTATTTCTTTTTTCCTATTTTAACCAGAACGAAGTATGGAGCTGAAGCTTTTCTTAAGCAGCCCTTGGTGATGGCTAAGTTTCTTTAAAGTGTCATAGTGGGAGGAAATGGATCTTCCTGATTGCTTTCGGGTTTTATGGCAATATTAAACAGAGGGGTTGGGTTCCTTCCAACCTAGGCACTGACTGAATTACATAATAAATGGTGCTTTTAACAAGATGTGTGTTTCTATGGTGTAAAAATCACTTAGGTTGTCAATAGCCATTATAAACTTGTTTTTGTAGGTCAGTAAATCTGTCTTCCCCTAATTAGTGTCTTTCTTAAGGACTAGTTTGTTTTGATATTTTATGGCGGAAACAAATTAATGTTCCAAAAATGCAGGAATTGCTGTTTGATTGCCAAAGAGATTATTTTTTTTTTCATATTCTGCATTTAAAACATAGCATATGGACATGTTTTATACATACAAGTTTCTCTTTATATTTGAATTAAAAATAAAAATACTGAATGAAAGGAGTTCACTCTAAATTTGAGAATAGTTATCCCATTGTAATGTCTACATCATACATTCCTCTCTTTGTAACAGAAATATTCTAATAAACAATCTAAGGGTGCACTGAGTCCCAGAGAAGAGAAGAGTTGATTAACCACAGTAGAGAGGTGTATGGTTAGAGGAAGAACACATGAAAACTTTGGCTAGACTAAGCATCTATTTTCCCTTTTTTTTTTTNCTCTTTTGGTTGCCCATTCAGGTAGACAGAGCAACCCATAAGTCAATTTCAGCCACTGTGATGGTTTAGGGTCAACACAGCCACCTGAAGTTTTAAAAGAACTGCTTTCAGTCTTTGTTGCACCAGCAATTTTCTGACAGATAAACCAGGACATTCCTGTGAGGAAGATGAAGAAATAAATGAAATCTTGTGAAATCTGATTCTTTAATGTGACAGCACTTATCACTTAGAATTTTGTTACATAGGATGTGGTCTGATCCATCTGTGTAGGAAGCAGCTCTTAGGAAAAAAAAGATGGTTTCCATAATTCAGATATTTTTCTTTGTTTTATTGTTCTGCTCCTGTAAGAGCTACTGTGCTCAACTTTCCATATGTGTAGGTGTGCCAGGGATGCAGAATTAAAATACTGTATTTGAGTTAGGAATTCATGCTGGCACATGGCTGTGCAGTTCCCTGTTACTATATAAAATATTGGTACTGCTTGTCGAACTAGCTGAAAATTTTATGAGTGGCTTTACTGTTTGGAAATTGATCAATTTCCATGGCAATTTATTCTGAAAAATGAAATAAGGAAAACAAATTCAGTTGTCAGGGCTTGTTTTTATACTACAGACACAGTGAGAAGTTTGAAGAAGTCAAAGAACTTAGAAGAAAGATCCAGGAGTATATTCAGTAGCCTAGCTACATCTTTGGAATCATAAGCAGTATTTTTTCATGTGGATACACTTTTAAGAACCAGCGTTGTACTGAGGGAGAGGATATTCCATCAGACTCATTGCCTATGTAAGCAAAACTTGAAAAATCAGTACTTGAGCTTGAAGCTCAGTATAATGATAAAATGGTCTAATGGCAGAAACCAGTCTGCATCACAAATTAATCCCTTTGTATTCATAAAATATCTCAAGCAAAACCCACAGTGCTGTCACATTTTCATATGAATACCCAGGATATTCATGTATTTTGCATTTATTCTGCATTTATTCTTAAATAACATACAATTATTTCTGTAGATCATCTGGCTGGGAGTTTTAGTTTGAGTCAGGGTGTATTTTTAAAGCAAATCTCTTGATCATCTCTACTTACCATGCTTTGCTTCATGTGACAGCAGGCTGAGAGCACAAGAACTGGATCCCTGTGAGATTAAAATAATCTAAAAGAAAATAGCCCAGCAGTCTGAAATTCCTGGGATTTGACATACTGGGAATTGACTTGAAACATTCCAGTGGGTAAATGGAAATTTAGTTCACCCAGACATTCTAGAATTTGTACAAACAAAATATGTCTGAGATGTGTGTAGGGATGTGCCAGCATTGTGTCCTCGGCTCTAAGGGTTTCATTCTGCACATAGAATTCTGTATGACCATACAGAATTCTACAAATGCTTCTTACAAATGTAGGCACAACCTTTGCTTTTCTCAAAGTACACTGATAAATATTGATAGATCTTGTTTATCTTCCTTTTCTTATCATGTGCTAAGTATCTGATGTCATGAGATGCACATGGCTTTCTGTCAGTCATTCTTTGGCTTGAGATCTGTTTGTTCCTCTGATGTGATCGTGTGATTCTGCCAAAAATAAAGATGCCCACCTTCACTGAAAATTTATCCCCATCAGACTTCTGTTTGAAGCAAATCACCAGGATTGTCGGGAAGTGCACAAACAAACTGCACTATGGGACTTTCAGTGGGATCAGGTCACAGAATGTGGCCAATGTTCATTCATAGATAAGTGAGGAGATGGGAACATGCAGGGGGACATGAATGGCATTAACTGTGGCTGCCATATCCCTGGAGGTGTCCAAGGCCAGGTTGGACAGGGCTTGGAGCAACCTGGAATTGTGAAATTTGTCCCTGCCCATGGCAGGGGATTGGAATTGGCTATCTTCAAGATTCCTTTCAACACGAACCATTCTGGGATTCTGTGACAAGTGAAACCGACAGCTCTACATTTCCATTAAATTCAATTCAGGAATTACATTCAGGAATTGCCCTGCTACAACAAAATATTAATAGTGAATCAATGTTGCCTGGTCCACATGTGTAGGCGTTGCACCATAAAAGAATATTTAAATTGTTATTTACCTCCAAATAATAGGTAAGCTCTGTAATCTTGTCAGATCTCATTTTGCCCTCCCCACAAGTCAGTAAGGTGGCATCTGGCAAGGAAAATGTATTCTGTGTGATCCTTTCACACACCTAGCAGAGGTGTTTATGCATACAGTTATTACTCTCATGTAGTTTTTACAGTTTACTTAAAAGCAACATTCTTTTCCTTACCAGCAGTTGTCACTGTGAGAGAGAAATCTGCTTCCTTCTCATCCTCTCCACTGTCTTTGTCACAAAATGTTTAAGGAAGCTTCAGAATAATGCTGCAGAAGATGTACATCAAAATTAGGAAAAGAGTGCAAGGTGAAGAGATCCTTTGCCCAAATGTGAAATTAGGAGTTTAAAATGCTTATTTCTGACTTCATGATGAAGATGCTCATAACAGAGAGAGAACCTCCTCCCATTTCTCAGCAAGAGTAGGGATTTTTACCAGAATTGTAGCACCTACAAAATTAGGTTATGGTACAGATTTTATGTGCAGACTGGAAGACAGTATTTTTCTTTCTGAACCAGAAAGAAAATGCTGATGTGGTGGAACTGCTTCATCCTTTGTGGGGAGGGAGATGGGGTCTTCCTTGTCACCTTTGCAGAGGAGGCAAGGAAATCCCCACAGTCCAAAAGGCAGAATTGGTGATGAGTGTTTCTTTCTTTGCTGACATTCACCAACTTGCAGATTAAATATAAGATCCATTAACATAAAACATACATATATTTATGAGCAACTAAGAGTCTGAATTTGAGCACTATCAACAAAGAGTAGAAAATACCTCTATGTAGCACATACATGTGCACTTATGCAAGTGCCTCAAAGTTTTTTAATTGTTTAAATGAGATTTATACAGATGTGCCATAAATGAGTATTCACCCTGCGTATTTCAAATAAGACACATGAAAAAACCATAATCATGTGGTTTTGTCATTTTAGGGCATCCATCTTTGTATCTTCCAGGACTCGTTTGTCTAATAACCTTTTTAAAAACCTGTGCCATAGCCATACTCACATAAAAACAATGTAACTATAACCTCACTCTATTCTGAAATGCATAAACAATGCATTTTGAAGTGATACAATTGTTTTGGAGTGTGTGAAGGGAAATACTGCTAATTTACAGATTTGTGTTCAAACTCATTGTGAAAATAATGGGACTTATTGCCATGTTCCCACCTACACTCTCTTAGCAAATCATCCAGTTGCTCCAGTGTGTTGTAATTTAACTTACTTCTGAAGTTGAGATTTTTGGAGCATTGTTTATAATGAAAAATGATTCACCAGTTGATTCACTTTTTAATAAGATTTTTTTTTCTTTTCCTCAACTACAGTTTAAATGATTTGTCAAATGCTTATTATATAAATAGCCAATTATTTTAATAAGGTTCATTGGAAACGCCGGGAATAGTTGCCCTGAAGACATACTTCTATAGTGTAAAATTAAATGGGAAGTTACTTAATGGGATGAAGGTTTTCATGCCAGTATTCGTTAAAAGTAATTAAAAATGAAAAATCTGCTTCAATACATACTAAAACTTTTAAAGTACCAACTCCTTTAAAACTAATAAGGAACTTCCTGGCTAGGCTATTGCAATATTCCATTAGATTAAAATTACCTCAGATGAAAAGCCATTAAATAGGCATTTAAACAGGTAAATAGAAGGTCAGGAAATACTGACTAGTTCAGTGTTGGAAGTATGACTCCACAGAGAACATTCTAATAACTTTGCGGTGGCTATAAGGAAAAGATAAGTATTTTGCATAATACAGAGTAGGTACCTATGCAGAGTATAATTTCACAGAATGGTTGATTTTATGAGAGTTCTCAAAAATGAAAGAGTGTTGAAAAAGTATCTAAAAAAACCAACAAAAAAAATCTTATTAACAGCACAAGATATATAACTATTGCAGCAACAATTCTTATAGAGTCCTGTCTTTGAAGTAGACAATTTAAAGTGATAATGTATTCTGGAATACACATAATTGTGTCTTTTCCTTCATTATTTTTTTAATTATTATTTTTCTAGCAGTTTTGTATTTATTCCTAGCATTTTGAAACCTGTAATTACAGTTACTATTGTATGGAAATGAAGTCACTTCAAAACTTTAAATTTATTTTCAAATTTTTCTTTAAGCAAGGGTAGCATAGGAGAAGTGCCACTATAGAATGCAAAGAAAGGTAGGAAAATGCAATAGATAATAAATCGATTTTAAACTGGATTTCTAAATATATGCCACTACTCATTTCACTGATACTATAACAGAATGATTATAACTATAATATTGAACAGAAGTGAAAATTATAGGTGGAAACGATGACAACTTAACTGGTGGAGAAAGAAATAAGTCATCATAAGAAATGCTGATTTGTCTAAATTAAATATTTTACTTACAACACCAAATTTAAGAAGGTATTAATTAAAATAAAACTTAAAAATAGTCTTAACTTTTCTTTTTCTCAGAGCCTGGATTTTTTACAAATCGAAGTGAAGAGGATCATACTATATATTTCAATTTTTTTGAAACAAGGTGACCTAGATATATTTTAGAACCAATAGGATGGGAAAGAACACTGGATTGGTGCCAGGTAGCATGAAATATTTTCTTTTTTTATTTTTTAACAAGTCTAGTTACAGAAGTATATTTAAAATGTGTAAATTACAATTTTTAAAGAAGCTAAGAAGAGAAAATTGCTCTGAGAAAAGAATGTAAGAATGTTTGAGAAACAGTTTCTGAAGGAATTCTAGACAGGAGCATTTGAATTTTGCCCAAAATTGCTTTTGTTTCGTCTTTAAAGTAAAGTATATTAGTGGTGCAAGGGTGTCTCAAACGTTAATGAATCATCAAGCAAAAAACTCTGACTTGTGTCCAGATGTTATTTTTATTTCTATGGCTTGCTTGTTTAGAAGCTTCTCTTGAGTTTAGAACACAACTTTAGTAACTCTCTTACCTGACTTGCTGTCTTCCAGAAGAGTCGTAGGATGGTTTGTGTTGGAAGGGACCTTGAACACCACCCAGTGCTGCCCCTGTCATGGCAGGGACACTTTCCACTATCCCAGGCAGCTCCAAGCCCCAGTGTCCAGCCTGGCCTTGGACATTGCCAGGGATCCAGGGCACCCTGTGGCCTGTGGCCACAGCTTCTCTGGGCATCCGGTGCCAGGGCCTCCCCACCCTCACAGCCAACAATTCCTTCCCAATATCCCATCCAGCCCTGCCTCTGGCACTGGGAAGCCATTCCCTGGGTCCTGTCCCTCCAGCCCTTGGCAATTGTCTCTCTCCATCTTTCCTGCAGCTCCTTCAGGCACTGCAAGGCCACAGTGAGGTCCCCCCAAAGCTTCTCCTGTCCAGGCTGAGCAATCCCAGCCCTCCCAGCCTTTCCTCCCAGCAGAGCTGCTCCATCCCTCTGCTCATCCTGGAGCCCCTCTGGCCTGGCTCCAGCAGCTCCAGCTCCTTGCTGTGCTGGGCCCCAGGGCTGGAGCATAATATAATGTAAAATATTTGTATTGAATGTTTGAGGAAGAATCCTAAAAGACAGCCCTGTGATGGATTATCCTGGAGGACATTTACCACAGCATCTTGTACGAAATACTAACAGGAGGAGGAAAACTTGTTACGGAATTATGAGAGCACGGGTAATACAATGTTTAACCTCTAAGGGTGGGGGAGCAAGAGGGTTGTACTTTTTTTGTCTTGAGTGTAAAGCTGTTTTCTTCTCTTTCTGAAGATCAGATAATAAGGATATCTGTACAGCGAATGCCTTCAGCATGACACATAACACTTGAAGTTTCCTGCAGGTTCTTTTGGCACCGTATTTTTAGAGCCTTCTGTGGTCAGGAAACTGGTTTGAAAAATCACTGAAACCTCTGAGTTCTAACAGATGCCTGTCCTGTGTTGAATGTTAATACATCCAATTCAGATTTATTAAAATATACTGAATTCCTGTATTTCATGGGAATATGCCACATTCTTTTCAAAATATTTCACACACCAGTGTTGAGCCAAACACGTGCTAGTGCTTGTTTTTGCATAATCCTAATTAAATCAAGGATCAGTTATAGCTGAAGTTACAATTTCTGTTTACATAAGTTACAAACAAACATTCATTTGGAAACATGTTAGAGACTTTCCTAAACCTGTAATTAAGATTAGTAAAATAAATTCTTATCCTGACAATTATTTATATATTCTGTATCTTTTAGCCAAAAATTGAAGGTTATCCACCTGTGTTTTTTCTGATACATTTTCATACTGTTTAAACACATTTATTTGCTTATTTATTAGCTCTCTAGGGGAAAATCCAAACCAATAAGTTAACCTAATTTAGGAGCTCTTTATAGTTTAGGCTTGTTTTTATAAACCGTATGAACATGAGAAAGAATGCTTTGATTTGGAGTGGTTTTCTGGTAAATAAATTAACAAAAATATCCCACTTTTAAAGAAGATGTGTCTTTCTATACATGACTTGCTGTAATCCTTCAAATTTTATCATATCACTGAGTAGCTCACTACTAAGATAATTCTATTAAATTTTAGTTTCTCATGAGTCAGATTATTTACCAAATAAAACCAGTATAATTTCATCCTTATCAATGGAGGTTTGTCATATAAAAAGATTTGGTGCCTGAGCAACTCAGTACAAATAAAAAAAAAGTATGTAAGATGAGTTTTGTGATATTAGAAAATTGATAATGAAAAGTTTGACTACCTGAAAACTCAAGCTTAAACAATAACAAGACTTTACAAAATTCTGCAAGCAAGATGGTACATTTGGTGTGATCTTACTGGTATAGTACTGACTTGTGTAATTAAATCATTCAGGATCAATATACAATAAAGAAAACATACCTAGAATCCCTTTTAAAAAATCTATTAAAAAATCAAGCAACTACGAGAATAGTTTAGCTTAAACCGCAACTTAAAGATAATTATTCCATATTACCTTTTTTTCACATTATGCCATATTAGTTTTGAAAGCGAAAGATATTTGAACATATTTTCAGCTATATAAAAGTTTCATTTTGAACTAGAAGTGGGTAGGGAAGTATTTTGGGTTTTCTTTAAAAATATTAAAATCTGGGGCACGGGAGAGAGTGTGAAGTTACTCAGATTGGGAGTTGACCTTATCCAGTGTCTAGCTGTGGGTCTTCACAGAAGCCAATTATGAAACAGATGCAGCTAGATTACTTTTTGTTACTAAATTGTACTAAATTGTATCCTGAACTGATTTTATTATGGGGAAGAAAAATATTTGCTATATTAGTAAAGGATAACTGGATTATGTTGGATCAATTCTCCTAATAAAGGCCATGTTGGCTTCCAGTTGAACATAAGTCCTGTTTCTGTGATGGGCCAATCACTTTATCATGATAGAGGACTGATTTTAAAGCATGACTTAGAGTTGAGATGAGCAGCCTGAGTATGATCTAGAAGCCAAAACCAGGACAAAAACAAAGTATAAGGAAGGAATGTTCTGGTCGGCAGGAGGGAGCTTCAGGAAGCCTGCATGGTAAAAGGCAGTCCTGGACCAGAAACAAGGGTTCAGGTGGCAGGAACAAGCAATTTGGGCTGTGAAAAGAACAAACAGGCAGGGGACAGGAACAAGGCACTGGTGTGAACTCAGAGGCAAAGCACAAGATGTGTTGGCAAAAAAAAAAAAGCAGTCAAATTGAGCCTGTTGGTCCCTTCTTCAGAAAAAGTCAGGTTTATACCAAGAAGCTTGCTGAAGGACTCAAATGGCTTTACGTAAGAGATAAATGTTTTATTATGACAGCTGCATAATTTATATATCCATTTCATGGGGGATTATTTTTCAGGAAAATACATATGACTATAGTTAACAGGCAAAACCCAACATGAAGGCTAGGTATTTTTAATTATGCACGTACTAGTTTTTATTCATGTTTTCTTAAATACTTAGAGGATTAAATAAGCTTTTATATATACATATATAGATATAGATATAGATATATAAAATCCATCAAAGGAAGACAAAAGCACAGAAATCTGCCCCTTGATGGTTTTCAAAGTCGCTATTTGTTATAGCCAGGTTCTCTATTACTTTCCTAGTTTCTGACAGTATAGTTTTGTTCCAGGGTGCACCATGACTGTGCTTCAAACAGAAGTCTGCTTAATAACTTTGTGATCACAGACTGATCTTAGGAGATAGGAAATTTAAGTTTAATCATCTGCAGCATAAAGAGAAACCTTAGCATAGCCTTTACTTCCTAATCAACTCTCTCAGTCCTTAAGGACATTTCATTCAAGAAACAATCTATTTTCAGAAAATGGTCAGTTTCCCTGTTCCTGCATCACCTTCAATTTCCCAGTCCCTCTTCAGCAGAGAAATCTTGGGAGGTTGCACATTCAGGTTTTTCGAGGCTGGAGGTTTTGGGGTGGTTTTGTTTGGGTTTTTTGTTTAGTTTGGGAGTATTTTTGGTTTGGGAGTGTATTTGCCTTTTTGTTGTTGTTGGGTATTGTAGTTCCTCTTGGTTTTCTTTAATTTTCTTTATTGTTGTTTGTTTGTTGGTTTTTTATCTAACCTGGACACTATCTAGAAATCCAGACTTTCCCTCTGCCTTTTGATATGTCCTTTTCACTCATTTATCAGTTCTATCATCTCCCTCTGTTAAGAACTCTGATTTCTCTGGCAGCTCCCAGCTCTCTGTATTTTATTTGGTGCAAAGCAAAAGAATCAACCTTGAAGTTAAGACCTAACCTTACCTGAAAAATCATGAGCAACCTCCAGTGATTTTTCTGTGCATTATTAATTTACATCAAAAGAAAACCTCTATCCTTCTTATGCAGGTAGGTTATGTGGTCAGTGAAGAAATAGAATCTGATAACTGAAACAGAGATTTCTGTATGAGTCTTTATTGCCTGTAGGAGCAACTACTCAAGAAATTCTGGTATTTTAAATTTTCTAGTGAAATTTACTTTTTGTCATGATAGTATGACAAAGTTTGTTTTTCAGAAGGAAGGAACACACCAGCTGGTGCCAAGTGTGGTGTCAGATTTGGTACATCTAGGAATTTGAACATAATCTTGCCACAATTCATAGAAACTACCCTTAAATAAATATTCTTCATCTGCATGTTCAGTCAAATGAAATAGTAACAGGAAAATATACGATTGTGTAGAAATTATTATTTATCACATGTTCAAGAATGGTCTTTTTTTTTTAAGAAATTTTAGTTGATTTTCTTTTCAACTAAACACATCAGACATGATGCAATGAACATTCTTTCCTCATTCATTCATCAAGTATGGCATATTTGTTTGAACTGATGGGACTCAAGGTTCTGAAATTACTGGAAAAAATGATTGTAGAAACCAAGTAACAAAGATAATAATTAGCAGCTTCCATCTTTCTGCTCTGATCATTGCTGATTGTTCCATGGGGATGGAATATGAAGATTGCTTTAAACGGATGTGGTGCTTCAAGCTCAATTTTTTTTCTCCATCACCACACAGACAACATGAAATATTCTGGAAAGCTGTGCATTTTCTCCTATATATTTCAAGAGGAATGGCAACTTAAGAAAAAAAATCTTGAGAAGATATTGTCTTTACACAGAAAAGCTTTTAGGAGGATAAATTACCACCTGCATCTCACCAAGTGAGAGTTCATACGTTCACTTAATGTATTTTAGTTCACAGTGACCTTGATTTTCCCCCCACAAAAGTCTTAGCCTGTATTAAAATGATGAATAACCTGATAAAAATGTAAGGTTAATGGGCTTTGCTTAAAAAGGCAAATAGGGAGCTGAAAAATCTTGTTAAATTTTATAAATACATATAAAGAATTTAATTTAGAATTGACCAGGTCTGTTCTTTGGTCATTTCCCTTGGCTGGCTTTATTTCTTACACTCTAAGCTGTTACTCCTCTTCTTCATCTTTAATAGAAAAAAAATCAGCTAATACTAAAAAGTTTTATTATGCCAATATGTAATACCTTTATAAGTGAGAAATAGTAAAACATCAAGGGTTAAAAAGAAGCCCAGAGATCCATTGCCATCATTAATTTTAACATAAAAATCTGAAATTTTTCTGGTTCAAACAAATGAAACTAGCCTTCATATTTTGCTGAAGACCTGTCTCTCCATTTCTGTTCACAGTAATGGGAAAATTATTCCATCCACTGTATTTGAATACATTGAGTTTTTGAATACAGATTCCTGTAAAATGAAAAAAAAATCAAGTTAAAAGTACGAAAGTGACATACTCAAGCTACCAAATATCAAGAAACTTTGTTGATAGAACTGAATTCTGCTTCTCCTGAGCAAAGCCATGTTGTATAAGATTTCAACATTTTTATAAAATTTTCTTTAGTTTATGTATGCCAGCAGAAAAAAAAATTGCATTTTGGGGACAGAAGCAGATTCAGCACAACAGCAAGGAGGGTGACTTCAATTCCCTGTGATTTCCTAAATTATCTACCATGTCATCTACTACATTTATTACATCCTCTACCCTTCTAAAAATATTTAACTGCAGAATTGCAGCTCTTTTGGACAATGACATATAAAATCTATACAATATTTCTACTCCAGGCAGAATAAATATAAATATAGACTGAGAAAATTAATTATGATGCATGAATATCCTTCCTCTGCCTATTTAATGGTGACTGAAAAATTCTGTGTCATATTTGAGAAAAGGAATTTGATATTACACTTTAAAGTTGCTACACTGAAAAACACAAGGGAGTTTTATCCTTGCAGCATTTGACAAAGTGTACTGGAAAAGAGGAACTTCAATGAGATTACCCACTTGCCTGTCTTTTGAATTTAATGAAATTTGCTGGCTTCTAGATTGAATTATTAGTTTCAATTTACCCACTAACTCGTTCACAGGAAGGGAATTTTTTAGATGGTTAAACAACCTTGTCAATTAGATGTTTAATGAATTACTATGAACTGAGACACAGCATTAACTGGCATCTGTTGATAAAGAAGTAGCTATATTCCTTGAAGTTGCAAGAATCACTACCGATTACTCCATTAGAAGTACTTCAATTTTTGGTTTTTTAAGGCCAAACTGTGACTTTTGGCCCTGATATCCACTGGAATTGACAGTGGAAATCCTTGAGAAAAACTTTAAATTATATTGTAAGACACAACCTCTCTCACACCTTTTTTTTTTTTTTTTTTTTCAGTTCTTTTAAACATGTGCTTATTGCTTTTATTTCTCTGCTAATTCTGGCATCCTCTTGTATGCTTCCTGCAGACGTGAATGAATGTGAAGCTGAACCCTGCAGAAATGGTGGAATCTGCACAGATCTTGTTGCCAACTATTCCTGTGAATGTCCAGGTGAATTTATGGGAAGGAACTGCCAACAGAGTAAGTACAGCATGGTTTTAAAACTTTACTTTTTAATAATTTAAGAATTTGTTTTTACAGAAAAAGAAAACCAAATGCTTTTGTATACTGTGGAAATACTTCTTTACAAATAAAGAAACCTGAAAATAGCAATCTTATTCCCTTCAAAACAGGGAATTTCAAAGACCAAATCTGTCACACATTCAAATAAAGCAACAGATATGATGGAAATATTTGCAAAATATATAATAAATGTCTATAGTGAAACAAGAAGTACAATAGTGTAAAGTAAAAAAATACAAAAAAAATTATTCAGGCTGGGGTTTGATCTCATCAAATATCCTGTCTTCAGCATTGCTATTAGCAGAAATCAACAAGTGTAGAAACAGGGCAAAAGTATTTGTTATTTGCCCTGACATGTCTCTAGCCTCTGAAATGTAGATCTCTGCTTTGTGGGGAAGTCATTAATAGAATTAATTGTCATTGATGGATCTATCCTGGGAAAAATCTCACATGACTTTTATTCAATAAGATTGAATATTAATACACCATAAATGTTTGATTCCTAAAATTCTTCCTGTATGATAGACCAGGTAATCCTGAAGACCAAAACCAACAAAAATAGAATAAACTGCTTTGGCACAAAATGCAATATACCTTACCAGTTAGATATTAGAGACTGTTGTGTTTTAAATAGTGCAGAGATGAAAGCCTGTGTGTTTCAGTCAAACAAAAGATGTTCAAATTATGGATAAAACTGATATAGTTCCAATGTATATTACCATAAAAAGAAACAGGAAAGTATTTGACAATTGGCATTTTTAGTGTTGGGTATTACATTCAGAATATCTGAAATACTGAGCTAATCCACATTTGAGAAAGGAAGTTTCTCGTGCAAGGAAAATCCTACTTTGTGTAGCAGGAAAACAAAACAAAACAAAACAAAACAAAACAAAAAACAAAAAAAAAAAAAAAAAAACAAAAAAAAAAAAAAAAAAAAAAACCCCACCCAAAAAATTTAAAAAAAAA
>VYXD01013829.1:105062-120939 GCA_013397195.1 Hylia prasina
CTCCCAGAACCAGCTTTAAAGGTACAGAACTTAATGTACAGCACAAACAGAACAGACAGTTGGGGATACAAGCATCATAAAGTCACCCCAGGACAGATAACAGATCACATAAACCCAGTCTCCTGTTTTGCTGAAAATGGGGTAGTAAGAGCTATTAATTAAATGATCATTGCATTTTCTGGACCATCATCTGCTATTTTATATTCCTTTTTTTTTTTAGTAGATGTATATGTAGCAACATACAACAACAACTTTGTGTGTGGAGCTGCCTGTCTTATATATGAAACTGAATTAAGTTTTATGTATGTGTATATATAAGCACAGGCACACATATTTTTGGTTTTGAGACCATATAACAGAAAGTGTATATATATATGTACAAAAAAATTGAAATTTTCCAACTTATTGAAATAGCGAAAGAACTTTGTTGTTCTATTGCAAAATATGTTACCCACACTCTGTCTTTCTGGATCTTATTTTGGGGCATTCATACTGATGCAAATATAAATATATATACTTTACCATCTCAATAACTCTGCACTACACCATTTTATATAGCTGGGCTTGAAAATACTTTTTTTTTTTCTATTAGAAGTTTGGTTATGTCATCACACTTAATTACGTAATTACAAGTAGTTATTACACATTCTAATTACGCCATCAAAGTTTTACACATATTTACAGTAATCGTATAATTAAATACTGTTATGCTAATTATAAAAATTACTGACTGCTGTCTCAGAATTACCTCACAACACTCAAAGATTCCTGAGTCACATCACAGAATTTGTAAAATATCCTAGATGTAGAATAAAAAAACCTGCAAAAATGCATCGTGCAAGCTGCTTTTCCAGGATGAATTTTCTAATAGTTTATCTAGTTTGTTATAGCCCAAATATCATTGCTTTGCAACAAGGATTTGTCATGTTACTCATCAGCCTGCTGTAGTTTGTATCTGTTTTTCCTAGATCTCCACCTAAGTTTTCCCTCTTTTTTAATTCCACCATTTGATTTCACCACATTTGACTCCTCTTAGCTAATCTCCTAAATAATTCCCTTCCATTTTATCTCAGTGTAGCACTTTTCAGGTGTGAAACAACTGTTGTGCTATACCTAGGTCCTGGGAGCCTTGTGGGACACCCACTCCAGATCCTTCTGAGTAGTCCCAAAAGGCTCTGAAATAACTAATGCAGCTAGTCTCAGCTGACCTGAGAAGGAAAAGGTTGTAACTGAATATAAAAATTACACTAAAATGAGATTTTAACTATATTTGGACCACACTGATGATCCTCTGAGTCTCTTTCTAGCATGGATGAGATTCAGAGTTGCTTGTATTCAGTTTCTTTTTCTTTCTTTTTCTTTCTTTCTTTCTTTCTTTCTTTCTTTCTTTCTTTCTTTCTTTCCTTTTTCTTTCTGTCTGTCTTTCTGTCTTTTTTATCTTGTGCTCGCTCTCTCGCTCGCGCGCTCTCTCTCTCTCTCTCTCTCTCTCTCTTATTAGCTATGGCTGGTTTTAGCAATTCAGACATAAATGGTATTTAAACCAGCTGCTTCTCATTTCTGGAAAGCACAGGATGAGGTAAAATCAGGGTAAAGTGGAGTGTGAAAGCACTGATGGCTTCAAAACATATTCAGCCATTCTGGAATGAGCTTTTCAGATTGGTAAGAGACCCTTCAACAAACATCTGGTATTTACAGAATCCGCCTACAGATGTTTAGCAAACACAGAATGGGAAGAAAGCAGCTTTCCCCATCTTCTGAATGCAAAATTTAAACTATATTAATTCCATATTACTTCCCAAATTTCTTAAGGCCTCAGAAAGGCCTTAAGGCTGCATTTCCTTGATGCAGCTGTATCTCCTTCTGCTCTCCCACTCTCTGAACCAATTTCTTGCTCCTCTGTTGAATTCAAGCTATCAGTTATGATCACGTCCATTACAGCTTTCCTTACTCTTGGAGTGTCCATAAATAAAGTAGTGCCTCCATGACAGTCTCTCCTGTAGTTGGAGGGTTTGTTGTTTTTTTTTTTTACTCAGTGGATCAACATTCTCTTGCAGGCACTTCATCAGTGTCAGGCTATTTGCATTATTCAGTGCAAATCTGTCTTGTTAAAATTTCCCATGATCAGCATGGGTAGTGAATTGCAGTAATATGTGAGCAGTTCCACAGGTGGTTTTTTGATCCCTTTCCCTTCCATTTATTTTCTTTTTTTTAATAAAGCAGATGGTACCAGAGAGTGGACACCTTACAATTACTACTGTGCATTTTGGAGTTGTGTTTTGCTAATTTCCATGAGTAGCTGCCATTAAAGCATATGGCAAATTTTCTCATGCTTTTTTCTTTAAAGATCTAGATCCAAATAGTCACTATAAATATTTCTTTCCATATACTATGCCCCCTTCACGTCCTTTTCTGTGGACTCAACATGTCCATATGTAGAAGAACTGCATTCAAAGCAAGTGCACTGATTTATTTGTCTAGTATGTCAGAAATCCTGCTATGCAGTGTTCCTCCACCTTGTTTTCATTGATTTCCTCTGCTTCTATGGTTTAGTACACTATTGTGTTTCTATTGCTCGTAGTTGCCTCCTGCCTTCCTCTCCGTGGAAATCAAAGCAACATTTTCTTTCCATTCACATGAAAATGTCTGTTCTTTCAATGTCTTTTTAACTTAAAAAATTATCTGAAGATCTGACAGATCTAGGCATAAAGAGATGTTCAAGACTTCTGCTTACATGCAGCCTTATACTCGCAGGCTAGATGGCTTCATCCAAAGCACGCTTATTCATTATGATTTTAGAATTTTCCTTCTCTCAAAGTTATTCCTGGGGCATGACCCTACAGCTCGCATGATTTGTAGTATTGGATAAATAACTTGTTTTACAGTATCTTTTCAAATAGAGCCTTATTCCTTTTCATGCCATCAGTATTTAACTTACGTGTTTTCAAGGCAGCATGTTGGGTCTTTTGGCTTTGGGTGCTTGTCTTTTGAACTCCTCTGCTTGATGCTCACAGTCTTGGGTGAATTTTGGATATCTCTGTCCTACAGGTCTAGCTGTGACCAACTCTGGCCCAGCAGGGTCCAGGGTTCATAACGCCTCCATGCTTAAGTTCAGAAAAACCCCCCACTCAAAACAGACAAAAGGGCATAAAAAGTGCACAGACAAAACAAAACAATCTGTGACACATTAAAAAGTTGTGTTTCCAGGGGCAAGGCTTATGGCTGAGTAAAATCTGCCTTCCAGGAAATCTGTGTTTTCAAAACAGGTATAGGAATCAGGATTTCACCCCTTTCTCAAATCGATGAACATGGTTAGGGGCTTTCTGGTGAACTCACCTCATGGATTAATTGCCCTATTAAAATTAAGCTGTTAGGAACTGAATGCTAAAGGAGATTCCATTGCATATATGCCTTATTTCCAGACTACCTGAACCTTGGTTTCAAGGCCTGAAATTCTTTATTCACCTCCAGTACATATGACGAGCATGTAGTGAGCCAGTGCAAAACCTTTCACCTGCCAGGAATAAACACAGACTTGAGTTCCCTAAACTACTGATTATCATAAAAATCTCTGTCAGTGAGATTCAGGAGGGCCTACTCTTCCCTACAGTATAACAGATAACAGATATCACAGACTTAAAATTTGATTAAGTCTGTGAACAATGGGTTATGAAGTTTTAGTTTAAGCTTATTCTTGATTATTTTGAATGTGTGCCTGTTTTATTATCTTAAATACTGGTGTCAAATATAAAGTCAGAAATCACTGGAATACAAAGCTGGACAAATAAACTAATGAAGGATTGGCAAGAGAAAAAAAAAAAAGGAGGTAATAAAACAGATCAGTTGTTTGATCCAGTGAACTTCACACAGGTATTGGTCTGGTAAAAAGGAATGGCAGGGGAAAGAGCCTGGGCATGAAATCAAAGCTTAACACCAGTTAAAAAATGTTAATCAAACTGTGGTTTAATCAAGAAAGTAGAATGTCTTCTTTAATTAATTTTTAAGGCAAAGAGAACAGTTTATTTGAATTTTAATATTTTTCTTACTTTGTTTCACTTCAGAGATCATAAAATTTAAAAGCCAGAATTGTCAGCTTATTGTCAGCAGAGGATACACTGCAGAAAAATTTAGTAAATATATGCATTCCTGCTAGTCATTATTTAGATGACAAATTCAGGACTTCCATGGAAAAATTAAGGAGGTTTTATAGATATGCATATGTGTGTGTGCATGTGTAGATGTATGTATACAAAATTATTACTCATAGAGAATTAATTTTTTAATATCTTTAGGGTAGTTAATTTATCATAATTTTATCCTTGTGAATTTATAAGATTATATAGGGTTAATTTCATACAAAAGAAATAATGAAAAAAAGAATGAGCCTAAAATAATTTTATCTGTTTAATATCAAGTTAATAGTATTAGTGTGAGCTCCCTGGATTACAGAAATATTTCAGACAGAAACAGATCAGAAATACACTTTGAAAGTGCAGGAGGAAGAATTTTTACAAGTCAGATGTGACTTTAGGCCATGTAATTCATCTCAACTTCAGTAATTTGTCCTTTTCTGAGCACACCATAAGAATAGAAGAAAAAATTATTTCCAAAGTTGAATTGCTACTTGAAAGAGAGGCTAACATCAGTAATAAGAATTCTGCTTTATATACATCTTTAACTATTTCAGCTAATCTTGAATGGAATACAATTTCTGTGTTTGCATTGGACAAAACCCCTCTTGAGTCTCTTGCTGGAAATGATGAGTTTTGCTGAATCTGCACCACTCTGTGAATGTTGTCTGTCAGGCATTTCTGCGTGTCGCTTTGGTATGAAAGTGCAAAGAGGCAGAAAATGTTATAGAAACAACTGAACACGTTGTTAACATTGAAATGTTCTCCCAGGCATTTCAATGACCTAGTGAGAAATATTAATCAAACTCCAACATTTCTGACGCTGAGTCTTCAAACAAAACATACCCTGGCCCTTCCACTGGGGACTTTCTCTGTCCAGGCATCCTGTGCAGAGCACAGAGGTGTTTGCAAAACTGGGCTCAGCAGATCAGAACTATAGTTCTCCCATTCAGCACAAAAGGGAAATGAGACTGATCTCTCTGTGTTTGATGTTGTAACAAAGTCTTGGGCCCTGTGCCTTTGGGTACATTTTCATTTTGCTGCACTGGCACTGTACAGCAACGTCTCCCTTTGAAAACTAATTTCTCAATATCTTGTTTTGATTAGGCGGGGGAGGATTCAATCTTTACTGAGACACCTGGCAGAATCTGTGTAAAATACTGAGGCAAGCCTGAAGGCCCAATAGGAATATTCTAATTGTGTAATTGCTTCCTTACTCCATGAGTCACCAAGTGCAATAATAGCTTCTGTGCAGTGTCAAAACCCACAACGTTAACTCAACCCTGTATTCAACCCTATATTGTTTATTTTAGATTGAACCATCTTGTTGTGGCAACTTTCTTTCCATGTTTTCTTGCTTTAACCTGTGGATCTGCTTTTCTAAAGGGTTTATGTTATTCTTAATCCAGTCATCCCCAGTAAAAAGAGGTTAGTCAGGGATTCCTTCTACCTCTTTTCCTACTGAGGGAACGGTGTGGCCCTACCTTTTCGCAGAGTCCTAGGCACTCAGAAAGAGTAGAAGAGAAAAAAAATTCCTCATCTTATAAACATGATCCACTGTTCCTTTTTTGGAAAAACTTTTAGGTGCATTTTTATTTGTGGCAAAGCCTATGACAATGAATATTTCAGTATTTCTAAGCCTTAAAAGAAAAATTACAGCACTCCATTATTCTCAAAGTAGCCCCTATAGCTCTTAAGTTCCTGGTCTGGTCAATAATGCACATTCTTTTTTTATGTCCTCACAGAAATGGAAAATAATTTGCAGGTAATAAATTGGTACTATAAAATAAATAAAAGCTGGACTGTAGACTGTAGAAGGAAGCTCAAAAGAAATCATGGATTATTATGACCAAAAAAGCCTCCTAAAAGCAGGGAATGAAAAACCACTAATGATTATAAATGTATGAAAGGGTCTATATTAAATATAAACTTATAAGGGTATATTAAATACAAAATTTTACAACTGCAGTTGATTTAAAAAAATTCCTAATAGCCAAGTCACAGGAACATTTTGAAATACCTTATTTCAAGGCTTGTAATATAAGATACTGGGTATTTATTTCCAAATAGATGGATTGTGGAGGGTGGCTTGCCATAAAAATTAGATTGGTCTTGTTTGCTGGTACCCTTTGGTGGACACAGGAATCATCAATTTGAGTAAAATCATCTCCAGGGCCGAACTCCTCATAATGAAACTCTCTCAAGCTCTGCAGTAGTCAACAAACTACAAAAGTCGGCACAAAGTAGAATTACAAGGGAGCGAGGTATAAACCTTGCAAAACTTGGAGGTTTGAAATCTGACTCACATTTTGGAGTTTCATTTAGTCTTGGAGCTTGAACCAAGCTATGACACATAAAAATCCATATGAACTACAGAAAGAAAAAAAAAAAGTAACAGAACACAGTTACATGAGCCCTAAATGAACTAAAATCTCCACACTCGGCACAGCTTTCCCACCTGCAGCTTTCAGGAGGGGAAGGAAATGTGATATGTTGAGTGCTCAGCTTCCCACTGAGGGAAGATTTGCAGTTCCTGCTGCTCTGGACAGACGGACAGTCTGGCCTAGCCGCGGTGCTGGGCACTGATGCAGCCACGTGTGAGGCACCTGGCAGGGGATGCTGGGGGCTGGCAGCTATTCCAGCCCCCAGCTGCCACCACCTCCATTTGCTCATTCCATCAGATGATCCCAGGGCTTGCAAGGGGATGAGCTGACGTGAAAGATTTGTTGACAGTGTAATAGGGAAAGAGAAAAATTTCTTTTTCTTTTGGTCATGGTGATGGTAAAGAGGGACTCAGCACCATGCAAGTGAGTTTTTGAAACAAAGTAGAGTGAAAGCTTTAAATATTCACAAGTATGAGAAAGTGCCTTCCAAGAAGACCTGACAGAATTAACTCTTAATTTAATTTTCCTTTGTATCAGTGTCTGTTTTCCTGTGTNTCTGACAGACTTCATCCCATAAGTATGATTTCCCTCCATTGGCAAATCTGTATATTTGGTAGTAACATTGCATGCCTTCACTGAAGATCAGTTTCAGTGTGTCGTTTGCAATATTATATTTGTTGTCACTCTAATAATATCAATTCCCATTTATGCTCCTGTTGCTGAAACCTAATTTTGTAATTACACTCTTCCTGTTTTCTACGAAATTCAATTTTACCCATCTGTGATATGAACGTTCATTGTAGATGTAGCACAAAAAATAACAGTGTTGCAATTCATTACATCAAAGTTAGAGAAAACCAAATAATGCTGGGAAATTTACAACTTTGAAAGCAAATTTAAATCCTCATGTCCACTCTCCGCAAAAAAAAGGATTATTTTTCTTTCAGTAGTTCTGAAAAATTTCCTTGTTCTTCTGGATAGGAGCTTCCATACAGGAAGCTGAATATTAATTTTATTGTTATTAATGACACCTATTCATCTTCTTCTTACCTCGTGGTCCTTGCACAATATCTTTCACAATGCCTTTTCACTTCCATCAGATGTGAATTTGACTGCGTGTTCACTCCTTCTTAGACACAGGAAGATTTCTTTTCATGATAAAAATGGTCAGGTGGAAAATATTCATGAATTATATTTCTTTCCCACAGTGCATGATGGAATCAGTTCAGCCTCATCTCTGCTGAAGATGTGGTGGGTTTTCCACCAAGTTTTCTGCAGGTGAAATGGGACACAGGTCCTTTAAAAGCTGTGCTTAATCTTAGACATAAAGATATATATGCTGGAAGTAAAATGGGATTAATAATGAAGTGCAAAATGTTTACCCCCTTATGTAAGTTACATTTCTCTAGAATTAATTTTACATTGTTTTAAATATTGAAACACTTTTTTATGTTGATTGTTATTATTGTTTAGTGATGGAGAGTGCTAATTTCAGAGACTTTCCACACTTTAAAAAAGTAGAGTGGATGGAAAGGCTAATTTTTAGCCACCAACTAGCCCTGTGCCTATAGCTGCAAAGTACAAGGAGAAGCAGTCCCAAGGGATTCACCAAAAAAAATTGCTGGGTAGGGAGCTTGGTAAATTAGTGGGAAAGAAAGGTGGGAGAAGAGTAATTTCTGTGAACAGCAAAAACTGTACCTGCCCCATGTGCCCATGTGTAAGAAATGTAATGCAGAGGAGTGTTCCCTTTCAGGAAAGCTGAGTAGCCACCATCCTCCTATGTGGCTGGAGAAGGGAAAAGCAGATTCCAGTCTCTGATGTAATTGGAATTTTTAATGCACATTGGAGCACCTTCAGAAGGCAGTGCAAGAGTCCCAGCCAAGAATTCTCGGTACCCTGGGAGCTGGGGCATGGATAACGTAATTCCAGATCTGATCAGACAGGGAAGGAATTTCTTTCTCTTGTAAACAGACACTAGTCTTGTTCACTTAAACTTCACAACTCCCGAAACGGACATAAACCTCCAGCTGGAGCTGCCCCATTTCCCTGCAGTTCATTGTTATTCACAGTTTCGGATGCAAACAGGGATGCTGAAGAGACATCGAAACCAAGTGTTCACATTCTTCCCTTGGTGCCGAGTTTTGCTGAGATTAGGTCTGCTTGCAAAAGACATCTTGGGAAACAAATTTCTATGCTCTGTCAATTCCTGTTGCAGTTGAATTAGTAAAAAAGCACCCAATGTTGTAATGCTTTGGTCCCTGTAAACCCCAAAGGGATTGGAAGTCACAAGGAATATTACAGAGTGAGACTTAGAGAAGAAAAATGTTAAGAAGTTTCTGGGGTCATATGAGAATTTTGCACTGCTAGTGAGGACATGGGGTGAAAAGGATATTGGGAATTTAAACTATTTTCTTTTCTTTTTTTTTTTGTTTAACCTGAAGTTTTTTGCTAAATCATTATGGACAGCTAATAGCTTAGTTTAGTGCTATTGTTACTTTGTTTAATCAAAAGAACCAAACACGTTGACCCTGGTAATATCACTGCAATTTTGCCTTGTGCAACTTTATATGGAATTTCTTAATACAGATATTATTGGCACAATAAGGCCTCCTAGCTCACATTCAGACATAGAGTTTAATGAATCAAAGGAAATTAGTGGAATTACACCTCTTTGTGTATTGCTGTCAGGTAACTTCACATTTGTCTTTTGTTATGATATTTATAAATAGTTGTTTTAACATAGATAGTAGTGAAAGCTACCAAATCAATCTATGCCTCTTCAAATGCCTTCAAAAAGCATTTTGTGAGGTTAGGTGAAAAGATTTTCCCCACAATAAATTCAAAAATTTATATATATATATTTTACTCTAAAACAAAAATGCCAAATGATTTGGATTTTGGTGACTACATGATGTTACCTAAACTCTTGAAATGTAAGCACCACAGTTATCTACTGGCTTCATTGACCATGTTTATTTTTATTTCAGGAAAAAATATATTTTTACTTAGCTTTTCAGCGGAGAAATACAACCCTTTTCTTGGCAACCCCCTAACATACTTTTTTTTCTGTATAAAATTTAATTATTGGATAATTAGATTTTCTGCAGAACACCAAGTAAAGAGCCTATAAACAGCATTAAAAGGATGTGCTTCTGAAAAAGTAGCTTTTTAACATTTAGTTTCTATTCTAATGGATGTCTAATGGATGCATTATGTATGCAGACTGTTTTCTTGGAGAATCAATTTTTAAATATGCTACTTACATGAATAAAAAAAGGTATTCTTGGCTAAATTTCACTACCACATTAGTGGTAAATTCTTAAGAATACAAAAATACTTCATATTATGTCAGGTATTTCAATAATGGTGGCTAAACATTATGTCTCTGGCTGTGGTAATAACAATCATTTAATAGGAATATTAAAAGTACACCCCTGACCAATCTCTTTAATATCATCGTTGGACCTGCAGTGCCTGAACCTGTCCAGTTCCTTTGTGAACCCTTGGATGCTGCTTCTTCGGGAAGGCTCCAGAAGATCACAACCCACTGTGCCAAGAACGACATTTTTTTAAAACAGGCTTAGCTTATTTTTTCTGAATTTCAGTGAGTGCTCCCTAATTCAGTAACATCAGGGTGACAAGCAGCACAGTATTCATCTTGCCCATGTTTATGTAAAGTTGTATCCTTCCTCATTCTCCAGCTTGAGCAATCCTGTGCTCTTTGCAGCTGTAATGGCCATTTCAAGCACATTTTAGGGATTTTGTCTCTTCCCTTTGTGTACACTGAAGTTCATCTGTCACCCTTTTGACCACTCACTCAGTTTTTTTATGTCCTTCTGGAGCTGCTCATCATCAAGCATGGCATTTGATCCAGAGAGCTTCAAATTGGACAATTTCCTCATTCACAATTTCCTCCAGGTCACTGATGAATATAATGACTCCAGCAATGACCCTAGGGGACTGCCACTGGGAACGTTTTGTCCTGAAAAGACATTTTCTATTCTGTAATTAGACTTCTGGGTATAGCAGGGCCATTTTCCCATTCCCTGGCAAGATCCTTTCATGTGGAACCTCATCAAGTGCCTTCTGAAAATCCAAGTGTGCTATTTCCACTGTATTTCCTTTATCCCTGTGCATATCATCTCTATTAAAGGACTGCAACAAGTGAAGCAGAACTCTCATGTACAGGGGAAATATAGGCTCTTCTCCACACCTTTTCTTAAGTTCCTTGTGATATTAATTATAGAACTATCTATCAGTACACTTCTGTAGTTCCTGAATCTTTTTTTGGCCCAATTCTTAAAAACACTATGCCATGAAATCACCACACCACTAGAAAATGCTGTGTAAAAAAAAAGCCTGAAAGAAGACTAAAATCTTTTCTGCTTCCTTTTTTTTTTTTTTTCACACTACCCAAGAGTTGCCTAACTTTATTTTCAGTCTGTGTCCTCAGCGTGGAGCTTGTAGAGCACATAAAGGCCCAAAGTCAATTTTATGGCCTCATTATAAAAGTATGAAAGAGGGTTTGATAATGGAAGTTCATGACAGTCACTCAGCAATAATGGCACTCTTGAGAAGTCAAAAGTAACGTTCAATTTTTTTTTATTTGATTAGTCTTGATGGCCATTGCTTACACACATGGACAGTGCTGGCCATGGTGGTAACAGAATAATGCACTGCTTTTGGAGGAGATGCTACATCAGCAAAAAAGTGTTTAATCTCTTTGGACATATCAGCAAATAAATGGCAATTCTACCCATTACTGTCTGAAAAGCTGTCTTCTGCTGCGTGGAACATAACTAATACCTCATTTTCATGTCACTTCCTGCAGACCTGAAGCTCTTCACAGCACCCTTTGAAAAGTTCTGCTTGTCTAAAAGTGTCTGTGTGCTCGTTAGCTTCTGCCGATGTAAATTGGTGAAGATGTTGCCTTTGACATGCATTATTTTATGTGAAGGCATAAAGCAAGATTAATCATACCCTGCACTTCAGTGCTGCAGTACCACACTGTCTACTAACATCCTTGGGAGTCACACTTCAGAAATCAGAGTAATAGTAATTAAAATGTTAATAGGTCAAGGAAATCCATTTTGTTTTGTTTTAAATCTGTGCAGCAAACTTATGGAGATAAATGCCTTCAGTTAATCAGATTTCAGAGGTGAATAGCTTTATAGAACTACCACATCCAGGAATGTGAGTAGGTGCTGTTTCATTGTGTAGTTAGGAGGAGTCACCTTGAAGTTACAAGGCCTGTGACTTCTTTTTTATCTAGTAGTAGACAAAAAAAATCTGACATAATCACTGCCACTGCATGTCTTCCACTGATATCCAAAAAAAAAAAAAAGAAAAAGGGTGTAAGGGTGTTTGCAAATTATGTTTTGCTATTTCATTTGCATTGCGATTGACTAGAAAGAGGAACACATGATCAGCTTTCTGCCTTGTCCCAGTGGAAATGCTGATTAAATTCCTTCAATGGGAATGAAAACATCGATTTGGTCGTGCCCGTAGGATGAGTCCTCAGAACAACAATTAGCACAAGTCATTACAACAGAACTACTCAATATCTCTCAGATCAGAACACTGAATTGTGGGAAAAAAAACAAAACACTTGAGCTACCAGGACTGAGCAAACAGTTTGATCAGCTGCAGAATGACTGAAATACCCAGCGGCTGAAATGTGCAAAGCTGAGCTGTGGTCATGAGGATTCTCCAAACACCAGCCCATGAAATGAAACACTGAATACTCAACCACAAAGCAGCACCAAAATGCTGAAACTAGAGGTTTTTAGTTCCTGGTAATGGTCTGATTAGCTAAATAAGATTTATAGCTCACATGACTGTGGTATTATACCATCTCCTTTGAGAAATTATGATTTTAAATTCATTTTAGAGATCTGCAAAGTTTTAAATTTTTTAAAATTTTTAAAGTTAGTGTTCTATGCACAGGTCTTGCGCAACCTGGAATTCCAAGTGAAAACCTGTCTCTGTGTGTGAGGGCTTAGGCTTTACTTGTATTTAAAAGTGATGTTTTGAGAGGAGCCATAAGAAGCAATGGCTGCTCATGGGGGAATTAAAAAAACCTGTCATAAACTCAAGAGCACATGAGATGGCAGTAAGAATGTGGCTGGCAGAAAAAAAAAAAAAACAACCAAACCACAACAACAACAACAAAAAAACCCAACAACCAACCAGCCAAACAAACAACAACAACAAAAAGAGGAAAATGCATTTCAAAAAGGGAGTATTAGGGACACACCTGCTGTGCCTGTGTAACCTCCAGCTGCACTGGTACACTGCAATCAGTGTTGTTGGACCACTGCAGCCCAGCCATGAAACAATTAATGGGATAATGAGCTGGGATGGATAACTGTCCTTCACACAATGTGTGTGCTCTGTGCAAGCAGGACTGAAGTCAAACTGAAAGTACAGAGCCAAATCAGTGCCTCAAATAACTTCAGAATTTTGCTCCTCCTCAGTCTGTCATGGTATGAGCTCACGTATATGATCTGCACACAATTGCAAAGGCAGCAGCTTCTGGTATAACAAAAAGGCTTCTTGGCCCTCTACATTGCCCTGGAAATGATGATTTAATTCCTAAAATTAGAACTTCTACTTTTTAAATATATGCTGATTATCCATACAGCTACCAGGAAAGAATTGATTTGGTATAGGAAAAGAAACTTTTTTTTTTTTGCCAGCTACCATTCTAAAATGCTGGGACTGGTTGGAACTGAAATACTTTCATATCTAAATTTATTTTTAAAAATTGGAACTGCAAGCATGTTATAAAACTGTACAAAGTATGTGTGTGTGTATATATATATTAAAAAAAACCAACACCATATAGTGTTCTGCCTCTGACTGGCTCCCAGGGCAGAAAATGTACTACTGAATAAATTATGTATTATTATTCCATGTAAAGATGTATAGTACTAGATAAAGTCAAGTATTTCAGGGACAAATCTTCACACATTTTAAATAAGAGAAATGAAGATGTTCCAAAATCAAGAGAAAAAAGTCAAATTATTCCTGCTTGGGAAGGAATCCTCTGTGCTGGTTTGATGCCAGGATTTTCCTCTCTGTCAGCATTGATTTGAAAAGAACTTGAGCTGCAAGAATTTGGAACCAGAACATCTCAGAAAGGATGAGATTGGCAGGGCCAGCTACTCCAGCCACACTCCTTGAGCAGGGCATCTCGAGCCCGCTGCCAAGGCCTGTGTCCACTCAGGCTTTAGTGTCCCCAAAGGCGGATCTCCACAGCCTCTTGTACAGCCTGCTGCAATGTTTGACCATTCCCACATTAAAAACCCCCAAACACTAGCAAGAAATCTCCACCAAAAGAAGAAAAAAAAAAAAAGAAAAAACAAAAACAAAAACAAAAACAAACAAAAAAAACCCCAAAAAGCAAACAAACAAAAAAAAACACGCACCACCTTGTTCTGATTGCCTCTTGTCCTATTAATGGACTGACTTCTTGGTGTTCACTCCCTCCCACAAGACATTTTTACACATGGCTAAGATCCCCCTGATCCTTCCCTTCTCCAGGCTGAGCACTTCTAGCTCTGCCAGTGTCTTCTTGCAGCTCAGATGCTCCATCCCTGCCGGTTCCAAAGTCATATCAACCATTTTGTGATCATCTTTGTCAACAGGGAAACCAAAGTCTGGAATGTTGGGGGTTTTTTCATTATGTTCTCCTCCTCCTCAGCATTCCTTCTTCAAAGACCTCTTTCTGTAAAGCCCACATATATTAACTGCCTAGTTACCTCTAGCTTTGCAGAAAAATAGATCATCATGTATTTTTAAAGTAATGTCTTTTCAGTGTTTTCAAAATTCATTGCATTCATTCCACTTAATTTCATCCTCCTAAACCTAGCACTAAGTCAAAATAATGCTCTGTGTTTGTTCTTGGTCAGTGGACACAGAAAAACTGATTGTGTCTGTCTTGAATGCCTTCTTAATTGTGAAAATTGTGGTTTAGGGTTGCCTGTTTCCTCCCACAGATGGCAAACAGTGCCTGAGCAGCTAGTCTGGGGTAGATAGGGAATTTTCAGATGAAGCTCGGTCACATGAATTGCATTGTTTGCTTTGTTTGGTTAGATATTTCTCTAAAAAATTCAGAATGCCCTTTTTATGGTTAAATGGAGGTTGATACAGAAAAATAAGGGAGTATAAAGAAAAATTAGGGGATATTCACAAAATCTGGATGTAGATATTTATGTTTATGTGACACCAAGGAGTCACAAATAAAGCATCCCATTTTACTGCACTGCTATACTAATAAAAGAATTCTTCTACTTCATATACATAAACGCAGAATTTTCTGAATCTTCATTCTGATTTTTTTCCACCCTAATAAAAGTGCACGAGCTTTAAATTAATTCTGTCTTTTTAACAGGGCTTCAAGCCCTGATCCCTAAAGCTGCTTTACATGAATATAAGGTTATATCTACACCAAATGGCTTCTGGGAACAAGATCTAAATGAAGATATCTGAATTTCCAGTTATTAAGATGTTGGATGGGTTACAGAAGAAGATGGAAACAACTTAGAGACCATAAGAAGGGCTGTTTCTGTGTAGCCAGATTTAAATTACTGTTATTTGCATGCAGTTTGTGTCCAATACAGTGAATATAGCTCATATTTAGTATATCACTTCAGGAGTATATTGTAGGATATTCCCATCCTTTTACTTAGGTCTGATGTGAGGGCTTAAGAAGAAGAACATGTACCCCATTGTAATGCAGAATTCATATGAGTGCAAAAATGTAGTTTTTAAACTATTCCAATGAATCCCTCTCATAACAATTTCAATGAAAACATCTTGTAACAAGCAATGCTGTCATTTCTAGGAGCAGTTGCTCTTCTTCTAGAGGGGGGACTAAAAACAATGCTGAAACCACAAAAGGCAGAAAGAACATCTCCAGGCAGCAAAATAAGAACTGCTTCTTGAAAAGCACATACTCCTCTCCTGGCAAACGAACATGCTCATTGTCAAGCCAGCTGGCAGGAATGCTAATTACCCTGGTGCTGGAATCCCACTGATTTCTATTGTAGACCTACTAGAAAAATGCAGATTGTCTTTCAGTGTGACTCCATCTTGTCATTGCAGTTTTACTTGCTAGAGAACCTTTAGGTTTGGGTTTTGGGTTTTGGTTTATTTTTTTTAGGTTGCTTTTTGGAACAGGCATATTTAAGGCGCAGTTGTTAACCACATACATGCATATGTCATGAGCTGCCTTCAAATTGGCAATATTTGTAGTTGATTATCTACTTTAGGTTAAAATTATTAACTTTTCAAGTAGAAATATTGCACCGGGGGAAAAAAAAAAAAAAAAAAGTCCTTTGGAGGGAATTTGGGGATAAAAAA
>VYXD01013829.1:120957-162974 GCA_013397195.1 Hylia prasina
AAAAGTCCTTTGGAGTGAATTTAGCGATAAAAGAAGATGCATGCAATATAATGCAATTGGCACATAGGTAGAGTTTTGTTTGTGCTGCACACTCCATAAAGGGAGAAAAAGAAGCCTACATGCCACTAAAGATATATGAATGCAAATATAAAGCCAAGAAACTATGAAAAAATTGTAGCTGCCAGAACAGCGTCTAATTAGCAAATTTCCTGAAAAAAGCTGGAAAGCTGTTCTCTTTTATTGACCAAATAAATATTTCTATCACTACCTGAGAAGAGAAGAAATGCATGGATTGTGCAGGGGCCAGCAGCAGCAGATAAAGAATATTTTTAAATGCAGTTTTGTTCCTAATTTTTCTTTGTAAATGCCTAAGTTATGCTTAAATTGTTAATTGGTTTGAAGCCTTTGCCACAACCATTCATTTGCAATACCTAGAAATAAAGGTAGTTAATAGATCCACCAAAGCACAAATCTCTTCCACCCACATGTGCCTGAGTCCGGGTCCAACAAAAAATGTTGGGATTGGTAAAAAGAACTCAGAATCATTTATTTTTTCATGTAATTGCACCTTAAGTTAAAAAAATAATAATCAATTACTATTATGTGGCAATTAGGTGCTATGGCTTCTTTGTCTCTCATCTCTTACGTGTGTAAGCATGATAGATATTTTACTTGAAATTTACTATGAATTTACCTTCTATTATATAAATGAAGTTTCATTCTTGTGAGGAAGGTACTTTTTTAGTGTTGCACCATAATTTATTTTATTCAGATTAATTTTAGTGGTATTTAAGTGGCTATGAGTTATGTCGATGGTTAATGTCAACACTCAGACATGGTAGAAATGTTATTTTTCACAGTGTCAGTTTGAAAGGTAAAAATAATTTTTCACATAAAGATTAATATATTTCTACATGAGAGCTCAAGAGAGTTTGAGAGACTAAAGGCCTTACTTCAATATAATTTTTTTCCCCACAAAAATCTGGATTTGCTGCTTGAGAACAAAATAAAATAAATGTTTATCAGGAACCTGTTAAATGCTGTAGCTTAAATAGGTGGTATAAACTGAGAACCACACAGAATCACCAGGTTGGAAAAGACCTTCAAGATCATCGAGACCAACCTATGCCCTAATGCCTCAACTAAACCATGGCACTGAGTGCCACATCCAGTCTTTTTTTAAACACATCCAGGGATGGGACTCCACTACCTCTCCAGGTAGACCATTCCAATACGTTATCATTCTTTCTGTAAAAAACTTTTTCCAAATATCCAACCTATATTTCCCTGGGTGCAGCTTAAGACTGAGTCCTCTCCNGTCCCCAGCGTGGAGCATTGGAGGGGTTATTGTGTATGTCACAGCATTGCTGTTGTGTCACGGCCTTGCTGTTGTACCACAGCCTCCTGCTCTTCTTGTGTGCTGCATGCATTGGTAACAATGCATGTAATACATGCACCTCAGGTGGGCTACTGATTTCACCCCTAACTCAGGCTTACCACCTTGGGCCTGCTTCCAGACAGCCCAGCTTCGTCCCCTTCCCAGAGGAAGTATTTGGTGTCTGGTAGTTAAATAAGCACTGTAGTCAAGGTTTAGCCAATCATTTTGCTGAGCTCTAAACTCTGCCTTCGAGTTTGGGTTGTGCCTCCAGCTGTCCAGTTGAGGTGTGCTGTTCTAAGAAGAGAATATTTTGTCTACATTCATAGAACCAGGAGCCAAAAAAATCTGGAATAAGAAAGATCCAAGTTGTACTAATCAAACACCAGGTGGGGTTGTTGAACGTTCACTGCCAGAGCTTTGGGGAAAAAAAAAAAAAAATTCAGGAAACACAGTGGGAATGGTGGTGCTGCAATGTAGTTGGGCATTTCTTTGGATAGAAACTTTTCCAGATTTTCTCAATAGGGATACACAAATCTTCATTCTGAAATTCTTACCAGCCCAGTTCTGTTAAAATCTGTTGAACATGCCTATGGATGATGTCAGTACTTTTAATGTGATGGAGTTCAACACAAACACAATCACCTCATGGAGAGATACTAAAAAAAATTTAAAAAAATATTAAAAATAAAATCTTACTACAGCTTTTCAGATATGAAGTTTTAGATGTGCCCTTGTTTTTGAGCATAGGAATAACAATGATTGGTCTGGTGACAATCCATTGTCTATGCTTTAGACACTGATCAGAAGTGAATTATTGATGAATGAGTGTAAGAAAAGGGAAAAGCACCAAGAAATGGTTGTCCCAGTGTATTTTCCCAGCTTCAAGGAGTCTCCAGTTTAACGATCTTCCTAAATCAGAAGTTGTATCTTCCTTTTATTTTACTCCTCTTGGATAGGTTCCTTCTTCAACTTTGTTCTCTTTTGCAGTTCCCCAGCATTAATCCATGAATAAATGGGTTTTGATATGAAATTTTCAATCCTATCCATCCTACTCAAGCAGCAGAATGGGGGAATTACCAGACTAGCACTAAGAACACCAGTCCTGAGTAACCACCCTCCATTTCAGTCACAACATTATATAGAAAAACACAGTCTGCTTTCACTGCTGTCTCCATATGCTCTTGTGCTATGCTGGAAGTAAAAATTTTTTGCACACTTGCTCAAGATAGGAAATCCCTCTGGAAATCCATCAGAGGGATGTGAATCCCTACCTAGGGACTACAGTGTGGAAAATTACTCATAGGGAGGGAGCGGAAATCTCTCTGTGAAAGAACAAGAAGAAATAGGCACGAGCCTAGATTGCATGCATGTAATCTATGCAAACACCGGCATTAATTAATGTAGTAGCAGTGGTCATCTGTAAATCCATTGTCCAGTGATGAAGTTGGCATTTAGGGACTGTCATGTCACTGAAACCATGAGAGGGTCCACAGACACCTCAAGAAGGAATGGAAGCTGTGTCTCTCTGCAAAAGCACTTTGAGTAGCACTTATAAAGAAAATTTTTGGGGTTATCATGAAATGGTTGTGAAAAAGCAAGCCCTGAAAAACTTTGCATACAGGTGGGCAGTTTGGTGACACTCTCAAATACCCATCTAACGAGCTCCTAAAAATCAGACTTGCTGTTATGTAAGAGCTGTCTGTGGCAGAACAAAGTGGGCAAGGATATTTGTGTGGCAGGAGGATTGAGAAGAAGAAACAGGAGCCTGGGCTGGATGGTGGGGAGCAGCAGGAGTTACTGCAAGACCAGAGGTCATCTGTAATCTCATTGACAGGGTTTGTGTTCAACACCATTCCCAGAGCCTGCTAAGCACAGCCAGGGTAATCTCATTCCAGGAAATGAGGTGCTTGGAGGAAGAAAGGATTGCAGATGTCTAAAGCAGATTTGTTTTCTCCCTGCCTTCAATTTTGCATCTGTTTGTTTGGAAGATGTAAGCTAGAGGCAGACCAACAGAGGAAATAAGAGTTATATATTCTCCTGCAAAATCAGGCATGTTTCATCATCAATAACAAGAAATCTTTTCATTCTAGTTGCAGAGGCATAATCCTCACATTTTCAAGCAATTTTTAAACCATTTGGACGTTTTGGCTAATTTGTGGACTGACATAAATGTAAAAAGTTCAAATTAAATATGCTCAAGTAACATATTTACCCAGTGATTTCTCCTTATTATCTCTTGCTGTAGTAACTCTTTATCTTAAAATAGTTTGTCTTTTCACTATAAAGAACAGGAATCAGCTACTTGTTTCCCTACTTTAATGTTCTTTTGAGGAGATATACATGTATTCCACAGTAAGCTAACAGTCATTTGCTTTGTTTTGCTCAAATATTATTGTTCAGCTGGAGGGATTTGCTGTTGCCAGAGATAAGGGTGGAAACACAGAATTCATCTCCTTTCTGGGGAGCTGTTTGATCCCCATACCCTTGGTCTGCAATGGAAATCTGGACTAAAAGCCAATTGGTTTGTGGTGCAAAATGGTACATAATGTTTCAAGACCTAATTAAGGTTGTAGAAGAAGCCTTCAAGGTAGGTTTATAACTGTTGTCTTCACATGGTGGGGACTCACAGAAGAACTAAAAAACTCACTTTTCCTCTGTTACTGACTTTTCCCGTCCTTCTCTTGATGTGTTCACATAGCTCTTGGTACACCTTGGCATTGTTATCTCCATGGATAGTGAGAGTTTATGAGCATAGGTTTGTGTTTGGTGAGAAAAAGAGAAGCATTAAGTGGGTTTTATTTAGTGCATACACATAATTGTCACTGTAGGATTAAAACCAGTATTACTTGCCTTAGTATCTTGCTTTTTAATGACACTGAAAAAACAGCTCCAGATGACAAAATCTGCCTTGAGAATCTGTATCATGTCAGGCAGCTTAATTGCTGTTTAATTTTTCTTTACTTCTTTGCATCAAGTGTATCGTCATACCCCAATGTGTCTACCTTAACTAATAAAAATATGGTTTTTAATTTAATGACTAATATTGAGCAGTCAGAATTATACACAATCACTGTAGTAATGCTATTATTTCCCAAGCTGTCATGATTTCTGTTAAAAGAACCATGCATTTAATAGAAACAGAAGTATAACAATAAAATATAATACATCTTGCACTTGCTCTGCAAAATATACATCTCATTTAAAAAAAAAAAAAATTGAAAAAGCTCTTGTTGCCTGCTTCCATTCTTAATAGTTAATGGTATATCACAGCTCTTAAATACCTTAAGAAATAATTGATAACTTCAAGACAAGTGGGTCTTGTGTCTGAATAATATCATGTGCAGGAACTGGTCTGTAACCATTTTTTTAGTGATAAACCACATTTAATGGAAACAGAGACGGGTCATTCATCTGAGACTTTTCAGGAAAAACAAATTTCTTGTGAATTTAGAGAGTAATGGCCCCATTAGAGTTTTTAGAAGAAGCAAGAGTGACTCGCTAATCTAGTGGAGTTTTTGGAAGGAATTAATAGGCATATGGCTAAGGGAAGTCAATTTGCTGTGGTATTCAACTATCCAAAAATATGTTCAATTTGATTTTAACAGATAAAGGAAAGTGAACTGAAAGGATTTTTTTTAGAAAATGATGTCTGATTAAAATAAATACCTAAAGAGTGAGTAAAAGGACAGATTTAACCGCAGAAGGACCTCACTGACAGTATCCCAATGAAACTTCTGCTGAAATCTTGGCTGTTCAATAAATACAAAATAAAAAGGACAATGTTCTGATAATTTAAGAAATATAATTATAATATTGTTTAGAAACTATTATCCAGTCTCATGATTTCCACCAATCTCATGTTGTTATGTCTGAACAGAACACCAAAGTAGAAAGTATCTCTATAATGTGGTAATTTTAACTTTTAGGAGTGGTAAATTTTTGTTTAGCTCAAATTGAAAAGCTGACAAACATTACAAAACCATGACTGGAACAGCAAAGAAAATAAGGAGTCTGTGCAATAAAGTACCTGTTCCCTGAAGGTAGCGATATTCTTTGGATTTCAGGAATAATCCTTCTAAAGCTAGAGAAGATAAACACTGCTGAGCATGTATGGTCATAGCTGAAAAAATAGAGTAAAATGCTGTGCTTGGTAATTAAACTTAGAAAGGAAATTGCCTTCAAGTTAGAAAGGAAAATTCAATTTTGTCTTGTAAGGATTTCACACATATTTCAAATAACATTTAATGCATCTGAGACAGTAGATGCATTAACAGATTTGGCAAATATTAATATGGCTCCAGCATGCCTCCATTTTAAGGTCCCCTCGGAAAACCTCTCTTCTGTTTTCTCACATCTCTATTTTTAAATAATTATTAGTCTGTGATTACAGCTGTTAAAGATGATTAATTTATTTCATGCATGTGTCCTGTAAGTATGGGTGTGTTAGTGAGTTACAAATGCACATAGACACATCTGTGTGAACTTTCTTGTACATTATGAAACAGCATAGATTTTTTTTTAATAACTAGCTATAAGAAACTTTTGAAAATGTGCACTTTTCTTGGGGGAGAAGAGCCATTTACCTCTGACTTGCAAGCAGATGCAGCAGTTCACACACCAAAAGATTTCATTCTGCTTCGATGAAAATACTTCAGAAACGGCTACGATTTGAATGAGCCTTTCAAATCCTCAAGTAATACTTGATGAAAGCACAATGAGGAATGACACTTTCCCAACATACGTGGGTTTTCTGAGTATGTTCTGCATTGTGCCTGCCCATGCTGGTGACAAAGAGTTTATTTTCTTCTGGTGCTGCCTCACACCTGGCACAGCAACAGGAGAAAGCTGCATTTTGTCGTGCCTTGTGCAGTATTTAGTCAAGTGCTGAAGGCAAAGCTTTTATTTTTTGTTGATAAAGAGAAGTAACATGAGGAGTTTAGGTTCCAGCTGAGCTTTGTGAGCTGGTAAAAACCTGTATGAAATCATTATGTGGTGCAAGCTGGTCACTAATTTGAGTGGGGCCAGGATTTCATTTGAGCATCTCCTGGAAGCTTGGGCCAAGTTTTTAAGGAGGAACAGTCTCTGAAGTGTTCTCCCACCTGCATAGGAGCTTTGTTTTACCTTTTCAGAGCACAAGGATGTGCTTGTCCATCACCATAATCAACTTAAAACTTCAGTTCAGTGTATCTTTATCTCCATCATCAGTGACACCCCCTGCCTGGGGACTGCACTGTCTCCTGGCTGAGAGAAGTGAATTGCACTGGTCACTTTTTCTTCTCTGTACCTTTAAATTAATGAGGAATTAAATTATTTATGACTTTCTGCCTGTGTGGTGTGATGGTTTTGTAACAGTATGATTTCAGAGTTCATTTTTGGATACTGCTTGAGGTGAAACACTGCCATGTTTCTGAGAAAACCTGAAATGTAAGTAAACATCTGTCCTGTGGTGTTTACAATGGCCAAAGTGCAACTGACCTGCAAAGCAACAGAGTAAAAACCAACAGAGTAACACTGGTTGCCAGAGTAATTCCTGTGATTACCTTCTCTCCAGAGAACTGGGGGTAGGAAAATCTTGTATACTCAGTTGGGTGTTGAATCGTATATAAACTGCCAATTTTTTGTATATAATGAATTTTCATCGTTTTCTCAGTTCGAATTGCTCACAATAGCTGAATGCTTTTGTTCCTGTGCCCAAATGGAGTGGCTTAAAAAAACAGTTTATGAAGAAATATCTTGATTTTAAAAAAAGATTAGGTCTACAAGTATTTCCGATGAATAAATTAATGATGAATACGATACATAAAATTATGAACACTGGAACATCTCCGTTAAATACATACTTTGAGGCTTGCTGATTAAATGGATAAACTTTTAAATATATTTAATGTAACGGAATGATAACGTTTATTTTCATATTTCTAGAGATAATTGCAATAACAGTTTGTAGCGCATTGGTTAAATGCTGAACTTTGGGGCAAGAGCAACACTATGGAACTTTACAGTAATTATAGAATTTTAAATTTACATTTAACAATGATTTCAGTATTTTAATCAGAGGATTTCTTCTTTCCTTGTGTCCATAAAACCCAAGCTCACAAGTCTTCAGCCAGATCTAGCTAAAAGAAATTGACAGTTTAATCCTTTTCATTAATTATACTTATTTGCAAGCAATATTTATGTAATTTTTTTTTAATTTCTACAGAAAGGTGACATAGTCAAGTACTTTAAATTTCTTCTAAGCTTCATTTGGCATCACATTTTGGATCTATTTGTATGCTATTGTAATTACAGTGACTTCGTACCCAGAGCAGATGATCATTTCAGTCGAATTCTTTTTTTCTTTTTTCCATTTTCAGGGTGCTCTGGCCCACTAGGGATAGAGGGAGGAATTGTGTCAAACCAACAAATCACTGCATCGTCCACTCACCGAGCTCTTTTTGGACTCCAGAAATGGTACCCCTACTATGCACGGCTTAATAAGAAGGGTCTTGTAAATGCCTGGACTGCTGCAGAAAATGACAGATGGCCATGGATTCAGGTAACAGATGGAGCTGAGCAGGAAAAAAAATATTCTTGATTCAATTGCCAGTGTCACTTAAGAAACTGATGAAGACAAGTGGTTAACAAACAGCTAGATCCTTATTCACTGTCAGAGACATAGCCGAGGCTAAAAGGGACTATTTAGTTGCAAAACAGTGATAATCTTGATTTTACAAATGCACAGGCCTTTTTTTTTTTTAATTTAAAAATCTGTGTGCATATGTTCCATTGTGGCTCTGCACCATGGAAGCAGATTTATACAGGCTCCTTCCAAAGAAGCTGCCTTCCACATATGTCACATTTAGTGGTCAGGTCCTTAGAAGCATATCACAGCATTATCTCTTGGTGGAAATATCTTGACACATGCTACAGGTGCATGAAGTGTGGTTTTGGCAGTACCAGAGCATGCTGGAAGAGCTGGTCCTCTTTGCTGAGCTGCTCTGGTCACACAGGTTAAGTATTACTGGAAGTAACAAGAACTGTTTTAATTAAGGTTGAAACAGCTGTTAGCTCAGACACATCCATGGGGCTGAAAATTCACATTTTCTCATCCCACTCGAGGATGTTATTGCTAGAGTGATTCCAATGGTTGTGCACTCACTGTGAACTGGAGTTCTCTGTGCCCAAAAAATGACTTCAGTAAAAGCAGTGAGTACAAAGTCCTGTAGCAGTGTTTTAATGAAAGTAATTATCTAGTGGTTGTGTAGCTTTTTGCTTGGATGGTGTTTTCATGATACATGAATTGGGAAAAGCTTTGGCAGCTTCAGCTGTTGGTTAATAAAGGTCAGTGAGTTAGATACTTATGGGAAAACTTTCTGCTCTGATCAGCATGGTCCATGTGTGAGGAGGATGCATCCCTTCCAGTGAACCCACTGCAGGATTTACAAAACAGGGTGTTTGAGCATTTTATCTGCCAGTACTGAGTAGAACTGTCCATAACTGTCCTCAGCTGTGTCAGACACACACTTCTTGAGGCTACCTTGGTGTACATATCATTAATATTTGTTCATAGTCAATGTTTTTGCCCTGACAAGCATTTTTTATTTTTTCTGAGAGGCTTCTAAATATCTTGGGGGGAAGCATACAGAATTACCTGTTCATTTTTCTTGTATGGAGAGCAGACACAAAGCACTGTTTGATGAAGTTTTCTGAAACTGGTGCAGTGGGAGTGCTGGATTTTGTCAGCTGCGAAAAACGAAAACTGGTGTTACTGCTTGTTATTTACTGCAGAGTGAAAACACAAAGGCCCTTCAATGTGTCGTAAGTCAGTTTTCCTCCATAAAGATCAGAGGGGTTAGGAAGTCTGTAAAATTTATACATTGAAAAGAACTGGAAAGGATCACGCAGGGGGACCTGAGCAGAATTTTTTCCACAGGAGCAGAAAGCTAATGTAACTTTAATGGATAATGAAAATGTCAGCTTTTGGTCTGTGTTGGAGTGTGGGCTTTATTAAATGAGCTGGAGAAAGATTTCAAAATCATTTAGCACTGCCCCCTAGACATGTCTTTTTGAGGAGATGAACTGGATGGGGATATCTAATGGTCTGATGATTCCACATTTGTGCTTGGCACCATGGGGGCAGCTGCCAGGCTCCTTTGGACTTTGCTCCCTGGGAAGTCTTCCCTCTGCTCTTGCCTGGTCAGGAGAAAATGTGCATAAAACCTCAGCCTATGGCATCAGGTCTGAAGATTTTGTTCTTTTTTTGGGGGGTTTTGGAGGTTATTCCAGTCCTGTACAGGTTATTCTGTCATTTTGACAACCATGAGGTGTCAAAAAAGAAACTTACCTCATACAATTAATGTCTTCTAGGCATTCCCTTCTTTTCCTTCTCATTTTTCTTGTGAAATAAACTTTAGTCTATCACTTTCACAAAACTTGCCAAATGCTTTTTTTTATCCTATTTTTTTCAATTTGGGGCAAAATTAAAAATATTCTTTGTAATTTCGGAGCAGAAGTCTTGAGAGGATTTCTTTCTTTCCTTTTCTCTTTCTTTAAAATGTCTCGGACCAGAAAATCTGAAACTTTTCAGGGAGATGATAGCTGCAGGGAGGAAGTGCTTTTAGATGTTCTGCAGAAACTGTTCTTAGACCAGGCAAGGTGGATACATCCACAGACTCACATTTTATGCATAGTAGTTCTTTACATCAGAGCACTGTCTTGTTCTTCAAGCATGAAATAAACTTTAAGAAACAAACACTGTCTGACCCTTGTATGGGTGAACAGTTTCTGATGAGAGGAAAAGCAGAAATCCCATGTCTTATTTTTGCACAGGTTCTGCATTGCCCTGAGGGATGCTTCATGAATATTTGTGGAAGAGTACAAGAAGTCAGATCTGGGCTAAATTTCTGGCTACCTTTGGTTTCATGGGAGAAAAGATATCAAAACCTCCACTTAGGTTTTTACTCTGTTATGTCACCAGCTTCTTCCCAGACCCTACTGGGAGCAGCCTGTACATAGAACCTTTTCCATGCTGCTTTGAGGGACAAAGCACCTGGTCCAGAAGAAGGCACTAAAAAACAGTATGAGTGTTTGGCAGAGATTAAATGGAAAGTTACAAAGCCAGAAAATCCACTTTTAGGATGCACAAATTAACATTTAGTGGAGTGAACCTGAAGTAATCGCCTGTTGCACTCTTGTAGCTTCTAATGCTAGATAAATTCTAAAGGAAGTGGTGTATAATGTGCAAAGGCCCTCAAAGTATGATAATGTACAGGCCTGTAGCTATTTTTGCCTTGTTCCATCATTATCAATTTTCTTTGTCATTTCATTTCTTTACTTATATGCAGTCAGCAAATAAAAGGTTTGAGTGTTCTGCTTATAATTCACTTGTAATGAGTGCAGAAGGTTTTTCTTTTCTCTAGTCTTTCAGGTGTCTGATACACATGAACTAATTAGTATGCAATTTCATTTTCCTGCATTCTCCCAATGATCTGAAAATTGAAATTGCCATTTTAAATCTACACTCTCAGCATGTAATTAGTAATGGCACTACAATGCTTGTAATTGGCTTGTGATTTAAAGGGTCACTGACCATGTTTTTGGAAGCAAATTAAAGCCTAAGTCATATCTGCTTTTTAAAGTTCTCCTGTTTCTCTGTTTCTCCTCACAGGTTGGCTGTGATAAAATAGCACCTGTGTACTGTTTAGCACTTTATTAGTGATATTAACTTTTATCGTTTGGAAATACAATGACAAAAAAGATCACATACATCTATTTTTCATTAATTGGTTCTGAAGTATAGCCAAAATGCTCACACTGACTGTTCCAGTAATGTCTTTTTTGTCAATTTTTTTTTTTAACAGCAGTTTCTCTTTTCTCTTGTCCTTTTGCATTTATGGCTTTAAAATAAATTGGTTTGTTTTATTCTGATTTCACTTAATCTCTGCTCATTCCTTGCATCTGTATTTTTCTAATTTTTCTATTCCTATATCAGTTGTCCATTTTAAGGCAATATGAATCAGAATAGATATGGCCATGGGCAAGATTATTGTTTGTGTTATCCCTCTACCATACCCAAAATCATAATGGCAGCTAATCTCTAATACAAACTGCCAGCAGGAGTTTGGGAATGTTACTCCTCTCTAGTAAATGCTAGCCTAGGAATCCGTGCCTGTGCCCTTACTCTTCTCCACTCCCAGTTTCATCACTCCCAGGTCAGTCTCCCAGTTTTAACCATCCTCATATTGTTTAATTCACAACTTTTAAATATTTTGTGGTCTTTTGGACATGGAAATTGTTTTTGCAAAGTGTTAACCCACAGCCACCAAGAGCAGATTCAAGCGTAACTTACACCTGGAGAATTTTGAGAAAATGCACTAATTACTGAGCATCATGCCACTATGTGGGAGATCTGTTCGAATACCTGACCTTTAGCTGGAGACTACTGTGTATAAATGTAAAGTATTAAATAGAATAATAAACCCCCTATTTTGTTATCCCTCTACTAAAATGGCATAAACTGTCTCTCCAGAGACATTGGTATAGTTACCAAATTTTTTTTTTAATAAAATATTTAAATATTTATTTTATTATTGTGAGTAGTTGGAGGATTGAAGGATTAATCTACAAAACAGGTAGAAACTGCTCAGTTGGTGACAGAATCAAAAAGTGGGATGTAAAGTTGGTTCAGGCTAATTATTCAGCTTTTTTCCTCTAGTTTTTATTGCACGCAAGATGATTCCAAGTATTTAATTTGGGGTTTCTTCTTTTTCAAAGACTTCATTCCTTTCCATCTATATTTCTTATGGGGTTTTTTTTAATAAATTTTTGAAAGTCAAGTTGTAATTTCAAAATGGAAAAGCTACATTTCTTAGAATATATGAAGAGAGAACTATAATTCTATAATTTTTCTAATTTATTCCTCAAATGGTTTTTCTGAAATCATGCACTAAAGATCAGATGAAACACAATAATGAGAAATACAACAGTTTGATGGAAAATGTGCTCAACTTCTGATTGGCAATTTGAATCTATTAGTACTCTAGTCCAAAGTAAAACATATTTTGTTCATTTACCATTTCAGTGTGTCTGTTGTAAACAATACTTTTTGCGTTTTTAAATTTACCTTTTCTAATAACTTTGTACAGCTTTAAGAAAATTTCTTCATATATTTCTTGAAACTATGAGTAAACACTTTTGCTGCAGAGACTGTTAATAAAAAAAATGACTTGATGGAAAGGGACCTGTCCCAGCAGATTCAGGGCAAAATATTTCCCTGACCTCTGTCTTATTTAGAACTAATTTATTTAGTGTTTTTTGTTTGTTTGGGTTTTTTTCTTGAAAAGCACAGGGAGTGTTTTAAAAAAGTCTAGATATATTGCATTATTATTGCTGTGGGTAAAATTATATTTTGATTGAGGCTTAATTTGATTTTTACACAAGTGTCTCCACACCACTTCTGGTTTTAATCCCACTTCTGGTGCTCAGCCTCACCTTTTAGGGGCTTTCAGTCCTATGGCATAATTAGATCAGTGACTATGAATCTCACAAAACTAATCATAACTATTATGACACACACAAAATTATTTGTATAAAAAAACTTAAGTTCCATCATTCTTATCCCCAAGCAGAAAGCCATAAAGTATTGTGTGGGGTTTTTTCCCTCAAAAAAAGGCAAAGGAAAGGAAGTTTACAGCTTTCTCATCAAGAGCTTCCAAAGAGCAAGTACACACCAGGTGATAGCTATTTGCTAATGAAATGATAAAACCCAAAATACACAGAGGCCTTGCAGAACATTCACTCAAACATCTGTTGGTGAGAGCTCCAAGGAAACTGCCATCTGTGAAACCATTCATTTTGTCAAAGTTCATTTCCTCATTCATGAGCACTGGTGTATGGGCTTCCAAAAATACCTGTCACTGCAGCTTAAATGTTTTATATCACTTAATGTAGCTCTCATCTCAGTGTCAGGTGAACTTTATGAAGTGCAGTCTTGGAGTCATCCTGCAAGGTGATGTGCAGCACATAAGAAGATTTAACCTGCTAAGTTAAATGCTAAAAAGTTGTTAAAATTCTGGGGATTTTTTTGTCAATACTTCAAAATTTGGCTCAATATCATAGAAGGATTTCCTTGGAGGACATTGATGAGAGGCAGTATGTACCTGAAAGCCCTTGGCTGTGGAGAACAGAAACTAATAAGGAAAATGCAGTTGAATTAAAACAATGCCACACAGGACCTTTGATCTTCAGGAATTAGAAGAGGTTGTCTGCTAGCCAAAGTCTGCCATAAATTCACTGACTTCAGTGAACTCAATACCAGTGTGTGCTCTCTGCAGACCTCCCTCAGCATCTATACATTCAGCTTACAGGCCAGAAATCTAATTTATGTACTCAGAGCAGAAAACAAAGGAACTGGGAACCTACTTCTTAGTGTAATCATCCACAGACTCCCTGGTGCCCCATATCTTGGTATCCATTTCATATCACACCGCCTGCTTTCATCCCACGCACAGACACATTCAAACAACTTTGGGCTGAGGTTCTGGGTGCACAAAAGCAGTCAGTTTAGAGTCAGCATTCCCATGGCAACTGAAGCTTGATGCTGTTATGAACACCATCCATAACATGCTCTGTCAGCCCCCGTGCCAGCTTTCCTTAATTACTTAGCTAAATGTGGCTGAAGGACTGGAGCAACAGGACCTTTAAACACTTAATTCCCTGCATCTGCAGCACCATCCATTTCAACTTTTTTTTTTTTTTTCCCCATTTGCCACGCTCATATTAAAAGCAATCAAACCTTAGGAAGTGGTGACCCCAAAAGGAAAAATTGTATGTCCACATGGTTTCTTGCATCAGGAAGATGCAAGTAAAAGGTGCCCCAGCACCTGTGTGGTGGTCCATATTGGAATGATGTGTGGGTATCATAGTCACCCTGGGGAGAACAGCATCCGGATCTGTGAGATGATGCCAAGCTGATGTGTGATAATCAAGTGAGTCATTTTTAGCTTCTAACCACTTGTTTAAAAACTGGCAAAGCAAATGACCCTCACTCACAGTTACTGTCCTGCTAGACTTGACTTCTAGAAAACTGTTGTTTCAAAAATATTTCAATAAAGCTAAGGTTCAGGGAACAAAGTTCAAGATAAAGTAAGAATACATGCCAGGCCATTAAGATTTTTTTGCTGTGGTACACAGGCATATATATGTACACGATCCCAGGATGGGTCAGCTTGAAAGGGACCACAATGGGTCACCTGCTCCCACATCCCTGCTCCAGCAAGGCCATACCAGTCCACATGGGATTGTGTCCAGAGGGCTCTGGAATATCGCCAAGGAGGAGACCCCATAGTCTCTCTGGTCTCTGCCCAGGGCTGGGCACTGCCCGGGGCAGAAGTTCTGCCTGCTGTGCAGGGGGAATTGCTGGGCTCAGTCCCTGCCCATTGCTCTGGTGCCATTGCTGGGCCTGGAGCTGGGCGTGGGCCCTGCTCTGACCCTCCCTGCACACAGGGACACCCAGGGATGAGGCTCCTCTCAGCTGGGAATCCTCTCCAGGCAGAACAGCTGCAGCTCCCTCAGCCTTTCTGGACAGGGAGATGCTCCAAGCCCTGAAACACCTCTGTCCCCCTCCACTGGACCTGCTCCAGGAGCTCCATGTCCCTCCTGTCCTGAGCTCGACACAGCACGTGAAGAATCAAGTGTGAACCTCTGAGGGCACACAATCCTTGCAGCAGCATGTGACATGAAGACACCTAAGGANTCAGGGACAGCTCATTTCCCACCAGAACCCCCAGGTCCTTCCTCATAGAGCTGCTCCAGCAGGTCCCCTCCAGCCTGTGCTGGTGCCTGGAGTTGCTCCTGCCCAGGTGCAGGACCTGCATTTCCCTTTGTAAGTGTCAGACATTTCTTACCTGCCTATCTCTCCAACCTGTCAAAGTCCCTTTGAAGGGCTTCACAGTCCCTCAGGGGTTTTGACCTCTAATCCCAGTCATGTGTGGTCAGTGAACTGCTGAGGACCCCTCACTGACCAGTGAACTGCACTGACCCCTCATCCAATCATAGAGGAATAAGTTAAACAATTCTTTGCCCCAGGATAGAACCTTGGGGGACACCACCAATGGCACATCTCCAGCTAGACCCCAGGATACTAATTACAACCCTCTGGACCTGCTGATCACCCCTTTCTCAATCCAAGTTCATCTCTCCTCAGTTTCCATGGCCCCAGAGAGGTCCAGGCTGTTGGAAGCACAGAAAGTCACCAGCACCATGAGAACTGCCACAGACAAGGGCTGAAGTCAACTCAGCCTCCTTGACCTTCCCTGCAAAAGCTGGCATGTATTTGTCATCTCAAAGACCTTCCAATTTAAGCCACACATAAATTCCATAAACTGAAAAGTGGGAGCATATTTTACTCTTGCACTCTTAGACCCTTTTTTCTTCCATGACATTGTTCAAGCCTTGCCTGTCTCAATGAGACTTTTCAAAGATTGTCTATCGCAAAACCAAGCAATGTTTAATTTTTTTTTACTTAATTTTTGCCTGCAAATTTTTGTAGAAGGAGAAAGTATTTTGAGGAATAGTGTATACATAAATAAATCTCACTGAAGCATATCTTCTAGTGTTTCTATATAATTTTTTAATTTATTTTTGAATCCTAATTTCAAAAGATTATAAAAAATATTTTATGAGTTATGAGTTATGAGTTATGAGTGGTTGTCAGGATTCAACAAATAGGCAAATTCTTAGGGTTCACAAGACACTAATAATTTGAACCAACCTTCTCTGTTCTGTCACAGCATCTGTGGGCTAAGAAATCATTTGAGTGGTACAGTCTTTTCATCAATCACTTCAGTCATCTCCCCCCTGTGTGCTTCACTAGCTCTCCACTCCCCTTGTGTCCACCCCAAATCCTGGCCTCTCTCCTCTCACAACCAGTGTCTCAGCAATTAAAGGTTATCCTCAAAGATTGCCTAGCATTATCTTGACCATTCAGAAAGGGGATAAAGATACATATTTTAATGCAGGTTGTGCGCCATTTGATAGCATTATTATCACTAAATAAGTTTATTCTGGTGGAGGGGCTAAGCTTTAGTTTCCCACTGTGGTAAAATAAGCTGGGAATGTGCAGTGGGGTCTCAGAGTAGGGATCTCACAGAGCCAGGGAGGTCAGATTTCAGATAGTTAGTAGTTCACTCCTTTAATCAATACATTGGATGTATTTTCAAACCTTAAGATTCTATAATTTCATGACTTCTTGTTCTGGGAACATGCATAGGACCTAGACAAAGCCCGCTGAAACCAGACTGGGAATTTTTCCCTGTTGTCCTTTTTGTGTGAGAAGAGAGAAGATCATAATTTCTTTGGGGTTTTTACCATAGTGCATCTGCCAAAGTGCCATAAAAACAGATGGAAAATGTGTGAGAGAAAGTATCTCTCAGTATATGAAATTTTTTCACAACCAGAATTTTCCTGGAGTATATTTTCATGGTGATTTTAATATTGCACCTTTTTCAAATCCTTTCTTTTCCCTAAGGAAGATGGTTTTCATGTAAGATGAAAAGTATGTGTTTTTGACCTGAGTCTGACTTCACATCTTCTAGATCTACAAGCTGTTGATCAAAGCTATTTTACAAGGGGAAATACATGTAGATGTTTTCACTGGGATTTTTATTTACATATTCTTAGGCTGATTCTTCAGGATGTCTTCTAGACATTATGGGGAAGTTCTTTCTGAGAGCCATTAGCATTCCAAAGGCAGAAAGAGTTTTCACAAGTTCAGAGCATATGAAGAAACTAACAATAGCAATAAATGACCTTGGTGTTTCTTAGGTAACATTCAGTTTCAGATAGTTAATGCTCATTTGATCAATACTTTGCAAATAAGATGACATTTTGCAGGGCTACAAACCTCTGAACAATGTGAGATTGATTATGGGCCCCTTCTTGAGATGGCAGTCTAAACATGCTAGTGTTTGAATAATTCATATAATCCTGTTAATGGCATTCATAACGACTACCTTTGGGACTAAAATAATGACTTAATAATAAGAAGGAACAGACTAAGCAAGTTTTTAGTCTGTCTAATTATGTAAACTCTCTGAGGCATAAATTGAAAGTTCTCAACAAAAGCCAAATGAAGTAGGTGCTTTTTGATAATTCTCATAACATATGTTCCTCCACATTAGCATTACATGGGCTGAACAATCCTTGTATTTATGTTTTCCATACAAGTAGGGTCTAGCCTGTATTCTAATCTCTTCACAGAGAGGCAAATTAAATTAGTGGTCCAATTTGCATCTCTGATTCTGCATGCCTAATTTAAAGCAGGTACATGAATAAGTCTCATTGAGGATGACAAAGGTGATGGGCTGTTTTTAGAGGGTTGGCTGAGGATGAGGTGCAGGTGAGTACAGGGAAGTCCTGAGGTGTCTTTTCTTACCCTGAGGTGTGATAGACTGCAAACAGCAGGAGGGTGAGTTTGCAGAGGATTTAATATCAAAGTTATGAGGGTGCTTTGCTGGACCTGCATCCACATAAGTGAAACAAAATGGGTTGGAATCAGAAACAACCTGAATGTTTAACTGATCTGTCCTCAAGGTGCAATCCCACAACTACACTGGGAATTATTCTTTCCAAAACAACCTGCAACAAATGTTTGTTCTCCTAGCCTATTACAAGAAAACAATTTCAAGTATCATGTGAATATTTTACAATAAAATGTTTTTCTCCTTGGAGCAGACCCCCTTCCAGCATGTCAGCAACAGCTGGGTGCTGCCGTGGATAAATCACTGCATATCCTCACTGTGTGCTGCTTAAAACTCACATGACTGCCACTATGCTGACTGCATTAATGCCCTGAACTAAATCCAGGGAGCTCTGCTGACAGTGCTGATTAGGAGAGTATCAAAAATCCACAGACAGGCAAGATAGATGAGCACCTTGTGTGCAGGTGCCAGCCAGGCTTTGCAGCGGGGAAGTTAATAGTGACTGACCTGCTGTGCCCTTCCTGCTCCTCATCACCATCCCAGCTCTGCAGCTGGTGGGGCAGCAGGGTGAAACAGCAGTTTGTCCTGTTCAGATTGGGGAAAACAATCTTGACAGCTGAAAAGGAAGCACAGGAGGGAGATTTCAGACTCCCTGTCTTTCTCAGTATTGAGGGAATTGTGTCAGGTTGTTCATTTCCTGGGTTTATTAAAAAACATTTCCATTGGTAAATGTCCCTATTTTTCATCAGAAAATGTTTCTCTGGGTGCTTTGTATCCAGGTTTGTCAGAATTATGACTTTAAAAAAAAAAAAGAGAAGAGACAAAAAAATTAAATTTCAATCCTTGAAAACCTGATGAGATCAGCAGGGAAGGGTTGCTATAATAAATCTTTTAATGCCAGTATAACCTTGATCTCTTATTCAACCCCATTTTTATATGAGTAATGGTGAGTAGCAGTAAAGATATATTTACTTTGTGCTAGAAAAGATGAAGAATTATTTATGACAATACTATTCTATCTCATAACTGAAAGAGGTAAACACCTTTTTTCTCCATAAAGGGTGTTTCTGTTTATGAATCTAAAACTACATTTAAGGTTTCAAAGACCCAAGGTTTCATGTAGGCTTTAATTTGAGCATTTCTGGAAAGCTTGCTCAGGAGGAACACTTCAGACAAGGCTGTTCTGCAGGAAATGTTAGTGGTGTTATTGCTAACAGTGAGATAACAAATGAGGGGAATATGGTTATGGATTCTGTCCAGGAGCATCACATAGGGATCTTCCTAACATCACTCTGTCTTCTCATTCCTCTTCTCTCCTGCCTGCAATAATGTAGATAAGACAGATGCAGTTGGGTGGGTTTTTATCTTTTTTTTTGCCCAGTTTATAGCTTCTGCAAACTGAATATGCTAACATTTGATCATAAATTGTAAGAGGAAGATGAACACCTTCCACTGGAGCTGTCCCAGTCCATGCTGTTCTGTTACATTCACACATTATGATTGTGAATTTAATCTTCCTTTTTCTTATGGTTCTAAGGTTTGTAAACCATGCTGAGAATTGATGGTCTTTGTTTTGTGGCATGCTTTGGACTTGTTTATGAAAAACAAGCTCCTACATTAACTCATAGCTAGCAGTGGAGCTGCACACACACCATGGAGACTTGTGGGACTGGTTCTGAATTGCCTCTGAAAATGGTGCCCTGTACTATCACCAGTAACTCATAAAATTACCTTGCTCATATTACCACTTTATCTTAGAGAAGAAGTCTTCCTCATTTATTTTCTTTCCAATATAGATTTTTGTCAGGTTCCAGTGAAATCTAGATTGGGTATGTCTTCTTTGGTATAGACAACAATTTAGCATCCCCAAACAGATTTGAGTGAGTTACTGGAGTCAAAAGCATTAGTGAAAATTGCTTAACACCTAATGGCTCCTAGAGGATTAGTGCTGAGAGCAGTGAACACAGCACCTTTAAAAGGTAGGTTACCTTTTCCACTCCTGTGGAGGAAGGCCACGACTCTGTAACCTGCTAAGATCATCAGAGTGCTCTGTGCAATCACGGAGTTGGGAGGATTTTGGTGGTGGAAGCAAATAAGATTAGAAGGAATTTCATGGACTTCTTAAACTAAAGGAGTTGATTTTATTCCCCAGCTCTCAGGCATACAGTTCTGTAGAGGGTTATCTGCCTCAAGTGATTGTATTTGATCTGTTTTGGCTACATGGATGAATTCAAAATGCAATTGTGTACCCAACAGAGGACCTGAGGTGGTGTTTCTTGACACAGTCCCTGAACTCACATAAACCGAGCTAACTCCATGCCTGTGCTCTCCTTGTGCTTTCTCAACACCTGCACAGTGACTTTGCACTATCCACCCTGTGTGTGGCATAATCCAGTTCTTGTAGTGTCAGATTTAAATACATTGGTATCCGAATACTAGCTTCGTTTTACACAGTTTTACCTTAGCAACTCAGTGTTCATCACTCCCAGAAATCCTCCTCATTGGCATGCAAAGGCCATCAGAACAGATTCCATAGCCTGCAGGTGTCAAACAGAACCTTATGCGAGTTTCATAAAGTTCCTCATGCCATAAGAGTTTAGGGCACTGGTTGTTCTCGGATTGCAGCCAAATCCCTGGTATATCGTGGGTGAGTCAAGTCTCTTGGAAGTCACTGGATGCAGGAGACCTCTCTGAGCTGGTGCGGAACACAGGCCTTTGAACAGAAGTCAAGTGTCAAGTCTGAATCCATTGCTATTAAAATAAATTTAAATGGTAAATGTTAACATGAAAAAACTGACCCATTTTCTCCTTCTTTCTTTCTTTCTTTCTCTCTTTCTCTCTCTCTCTCTTTCTCTCTTTCTCTCTCTCTCTCTTTCTCTCTTTCTCTCTCTCTCTCTTTCTCTCTTTCTCTCTCTCTCTCTTTCTCTCTTTCTCTCTCTCTCTCTTTCTCTCTTTCTCTCTCTCTCTCTTTCTCTCTTTCTCTCTCTCTCTCTTTCTCTCTTTCTCTCTCTCTCTCTTTCTCTCTTTCTCTCTCTCTCTCTTTCTCTCTTTCTCTCTCTCTCTCTTTCTCTCTTTCTCTCTCTCTCTCTTTCTCTCTTTCTCTCTCTCTCTCTTTCTGTCTTTCTCTATTTCTCTCTCTCTTTCTCTCCATAAGTAGCCTCAAATGTCTATGTCCATATCTTCTTCTTACAAGGCCTTTACTATGCCTTATTACTTAAATTACTGACGTAAATGTCTCAAAACAGTATTGATCTTCTTTCGTCCTTGATATTTTCCACTTCATCTCGGTAATGGTAAGGGATCCTTAATAAGTGAACTTATTACCTTTTTTAAAAACATATCTTATTCTTGCATTCCTATCCTGGTGACTTCCACCTCTTTGTTTTAAAACATCATCACCCATGTAATTAAAATCTGTAATTTTCTGTCCTGAATCCATAAAGCAGAGCTTCCTGAGTTGTTTTTCCCTCACGATTGCCATAGAAAAACGTTTGAAAAAGTTTTTAGTGCTAAAGGATGTAGTTCACCTTTCTTCACTGCTTCCTACAGAAATATAATAAATAAGAAAGATTTCAGCATCTCCTTTGTTACAGCCATTGCTAAGGTTGTAGTATTTTCAATTTTTGCTGAGGTTGAACTTGAAAAGTTTAAAACACATAAAAGAACCCAAAGATACAAAGAGAAAATTAATTCCTGATGTACCCATATTCACTGAAAAGTATGACATTAGCCCAGAGGGGATTTCTATATAAGCAAGCCATGGGAATTTGAAAGCATTTTTTTCCCCCACTTCATTGGGATTTTTCTGCAAACCTTGACAGGATATGTAGACCTTGGAAAACAAGGCAGCCTGGTTTTATTTCTGGCATTGTATCAAGTTCAATACTGCTTAAAAATAAAGCTCATTTTGTGACTCAAAGTATGGATACTGATCAAGAAATCCTCTAAAAAGAGAGATTCTGCAAATGGGAATAGGATATCCAGTGGTTAAAGCCATGGTTTCATTAGAAATTATTCTTTGAGAGTAAACAGGGAAATAAAATTCCCATAAATTCTCGTCCAAAACCCCCTCCCAGGGATTATTATCTGGAAAAAGAAAAATTGGTAATTAAGCTGAAAAAATGTTAGCTGCGTCATTGGATCGAACAAAATTTGTTTCATGTTGCATTATGCCTTCCTTTTCTCATGCAGTGAAATGTGAAGATGCTACCAGCCAGCAAATAATCATTGCCTGTTTCCCTGTGCTTTCTAATTTGGTTTTGTAGATGGTATTCACTTCATTATTAGCAATTTTGTAAATACATGGAAAATTGCTTGCCTATTAATTAATATTCTGAAATTCCGCACAGAGAAAGAACTACTCATAAGAGACTTACATAAATCTTTAACTGGATACCATTCCATGTTAGCTATATTTTTAATGTAGTTATGGGACTAACAGTAGTCTCTGGAGCTGTCTTTTTTACAAATATAACATATTTATTTTATTTTGTTTTCCCCTCTGGGGAACAAAAAATTGGGGAAAAGAAGTTTTGCAAGGCTGAAAGAAGTCATGAATCTCTTCTAATTTATACCTGTCTGAATTCCTGTTGTAAGTCCATTCTCCCCACTGGAATTGCAAATATTCCTGAGCTTTCCTGGTATATGTGGGAAAAATTCTGTCAAAATCTGGTGTTTTTATAGGAGACTTCTCCTCTCTCAATAGGTCTAAACCTTGAAAACACACATTGTTAAGCCAGAAAATGTGTGAGTGTTTAATAATTTCTTATAGGGAGAACCACGGTAAGACTACATTAAAAGCCAACTGTTCCAGAAAAGCAGCAGAGAAATAGCTAGACTCACCAAAAAAAAAAAAAAAACAAAAAAAACAGTAATATACAAAAAAAAAAAAAAAAAAAAAAAAAAATCCCAGAAGAAACACAAAATTCTATAGTTTGGACAAAGAAACCAGAGGTTTCCTATTGTGCACACACAGAGGTCTTGAAACACCAAAGTCTGATCATCTTACATCTTTCACAGAGGTTAGATTTTATTACCAAGGGGGAAAACGTTTTCAGGTCACAATGTAAAGAATAAAGCAATTAACGTATTTGGACAGCAGATCTTCCTCTGAGTCCTCCCATACCTCTGACTCCTCCCATACCTGTGCTGGGGCTGCTGCTCCAAACAATGGGGACTGCACTGGGTCAGCCCCAGTAACTGGGGAGCAAAGATAAAACTCATTTTGAGGAGACAAGTGCTAATGTAGTGTGATGTATTTACCCTGTCCCAGTTGTTTGCTCTCTAGTATTTTCACTCATCTCTTTGCACTGCACATCTGCCTGCACCTTCACAGAGCTCTCACGATGTGACAGCTCTTTGCAGAGATTCATTTGGTACAAAAGTCACAGATTTCAGCTGAGAGGGCGGGAGTGCAGCTGCCACAGACTGTCGTGATTGACTTCATCCCAGGGACAAGTCTGACACTGTTCAGTCTGAATATCACATACTGAGTTGTCAGAGTTCCCATGGCACAGGTGAGTAAAGGAGGCAGAATTAAGGCTGCTGGAGGAATGCTGAATTTGTTCACTCTGAACAAATCTTCATGTTGTACTTTAAGGTGTTTTATTCAGCTCAGACAAGCACACGGGGAATCATATCCATGGATTGATATTTTGCTATTGACTGCTTTGGATTACTATTTCAGCCTTGATCTCTAGGTATGTGAATTTTCAGTGAGAGTCAAGAAAAAGTCTAATTTCTTTGCTGCCAGAGCTTCCACATAGTTTTAATTTTACGTAAAAATTTTACTTGATGATAACTTAGGGCCTTTTGTACAGTATTGCAAATTGGCTTCCAACAGAAGATATAGCTCTTGGTAAATTATCACCCTTGTTCATTTTGCTCCCAGGCAGGAAATATGTAAGAGTAACCCTATATACCAAAATTAAGCGATATCACAGTAATATTCCATATATCCATTATATATGTATATATGTGTGCACACAGACAGGAAATAAGTATAGTCAAAGTTTTGGTTCAGTTTTTTCATTCATTTGCTTTATACATTTACACATGAAATTCGTGAAAGATCAAACGAATTAATGCCAGTATAAAAGCAGTCATTCAAATGCTACAGCTATGTTGTTTCCTCTCATTTAAAAAAAAAAAAAAAAAAAGCGGGGGGATTAATCAAGGATTGTGCCCTTCAAATTAACAGTGTGTTGTTATTTCAGATAAATCTGCAGAAGAAGATGCGAGTCACTGGAGTTATAACCCAAGGTGCCAAGAGGATTGGAAGTCCAGAATATGTAAAATCTTATAAAATTGCTTACAGTAATGATGGGAAGTCATGGACAATGTACAAAGTAAAAGGCACAAAGGAAGACATGGTAAGATTAAGTCATCTGTATCTGAATGCATCTCATGGTTTAGTTGCCTTCAGAAGTATGAGGTGTCTCTAGTATTTAAGCCTAATTGCCTGGCAGTATAATATAGGTTTCTCTGTTGTCATTTTTCTCTGGGANCTTTTGTTATTTTTTCTTGGGAAAAAAAAAAAAAAAATCAACAAATTTTCTCTCTGCTAAGAATTTCTTATACTTGAACCGATGGTTGCATAAACACTGCTTCCCCAAGCTAGAATAATCCTGTTTATTACACTTAACTAATTTTCATATTAATTAGTTTTCAGTAATTACTCATTGCTCTGTTTTCAATTTAGTTTTATTGCATTGGCAGATAAGCATTAACCCTTGGAAACACAGAGCCCATTCATCAATGCTAATCTCTGTGCTGCACAAACAGTATCGTCCAGAGGGGTGTGTGTGTTTACAGTTTATAGTTACCACTTATTTTTGATGGAGCTGTGCACACAGAGCAGAAAAATCCCCTTTATTGTGTAAGTTTGCGAGGAACTCGGGCACTGCACAGCATTGATGTAGTTTCTCTATTAGGAAATTAAAATGCATGTAAAGAGGTGCATAATGAGGAGGGGAAACACAGCACATATCTGGTTCGAGTGAAGAGTGAACAGAAAAATGCTGGTTGGTTTAATTCATCCCCCCTGTGATCAGTGGGAGGGTTACAGTGCATTTCAGTGGGAGCTGGATCAGATTCTTGAATAGAGGGGGAAAAAATAAACATCAATCTGCAAATAATTGCAGGCTAAATTGAACTGGGACTATTTTGTACATTAATCAAGAAAAGAAGGCATAGTTTAGTTGCATTAGGAGCTTCAGTTTCTGGGAGTGACAAGACAGAGACCTTCAATCAGCACAGGTGGCAAACCCATCACAATGTGACACTAAGGCAGGACATTATGCTGAGAAAACTTGTGTCAGGCACTGGAAGCACTAAAACAGCTGGAATTTGGGGAAAACCATGCACAGACAGAACAACGCAGGTGCTTTTGTGATGCAGTTGGACACGAAATGATCACACAGAGACCTGGAATCTTTTGAGATGCAGCGCTGAGGCCAAAAAAAAGCCTTTGTTTATTAATTTCCAAATATATACTTTTATCAAGGTGACAATGGATTGGAAGGTGAAATTCCCACCTCTCAACCACATTGGTGAATCAGTCACATTCTCCTCCCATCTGAAGGAATGCAAACATTGGCCATATTTACAAAAGACAATTCTTTGTTTATGTTAAAAGGCATGGGAAAGTGAGAAACTCTGACTCCAATATGAAACATCAGAAGGCTAAGAAAATTCTGGGTGACATTTCTGAGACACAGGGATTCACTGGGACTTCAGGCATCCTCCTGACACCTTTTTTCTGTGTAAACACTTCTTCCCCACAGGTGTTCCGTGGGAACGTGGACAACAACACCCCATATGCCAACTCCTTCACGCCGCCCATCAAGGCTCAGTACATCCGGCTGTACCCCCAGGTGTGCAGGAGGCACTGCACCCTCAGGATGGAGCTGCTTGGCTGCGAGCTCACAGGTGGGACCTCCACAGCCCCCTGCCCCCAACCCCAGCTCGGCCACTCCCGACTGTGAGTGTTTTGTCCCCCTGCGAGATGCGCTTGGCCAGCCTGAGTTTATCCAGTCACTTTCATTCTTTTTATCTAAGTTATAAAATCAGCAACACTTGGCTCAGCTAAGTGGTGATGGTCACTTGCAGTGGGACAGGAATAGTAGTAAGGCTGTGTGGTATCAACCCAGTAACACTTCTTAAGTTTTTTCTGTGTGGGTTAATCTCCAGTTGGTCAACCTAGAAAAGTTTTAACATGTATTGATGGCTATGTGGGCTTGTAATGTACCACCCTGCGCAGACTACAAGGCAGGGAGCCTAACCCAAGGTCTGAAAACGGTTCCTGAGCCCTAGAGCTGGCTGTGCACTGCTGTGCACCCATGGCAGCAGCAATTGTCACACCTGATTTGGGTAATTCCTCCTGGCGGTGGAGTGACACCGCCCCGGTGCTGTGTGACATCCTCAGAGAGATGAGCCTGCTTCCCCTGCCATCGAGGACCAGTCCAATAAGATACAATTTGGTTGGGCTGCTTTAATCAAGATTTCAGTTTGGATTTGTTTTCTGGGTTTAGCAGAAGCAGGGGTAATGTCTTGTAGCAAAAAGTAAGTGAACAAGTGGACCCAATAAAAACCTTCCTCAGATTCGTATTAAAGCTCTGAAATGTAAAGCCTGACTTCAAGCCACCTTCTGCAAGAACTGTGTTCTCTTACAAATTCAGAAAAGCATGTAAATTTTTTATCCTTTTCCAAGAGATAAAACTTCTACGGGTGGGAGCACTCCACTGATTCATTTAGGAGTGATTTTTATGTGGCTGCCTGTTTACTCTATAAACAATAGTCATCCAGTTCACAAGTGATACATCAAAACAGCTGGAGTTAAACAATTGTCAGTCAAAACCTGATTCAGAAATGAAAAGTTAATGCATTAATCTTGGTGTACCCTTTTCCAATATAGATAGGTTTAAGAGTAAATAGAAAATCATGTCTAGCTGCTTTTTTCTATTAGATTTTTTTTTTTTTTTATGTCTTCCACTTCTGGAACCACAATTTAGAGTAAGTCCTTGCCAGAATGACTAGATTGTTTTGCTCAAAGAACAGTGAAAGCTAGTGAAGTGAATTAATTTCAGTAGTCTCCTAACTGTGTCAAGGTCATCATTTCTTAAAACTGTGGCCAGCTGAGCTCGGTGGAACAATTTCAACCTGAAAGAAAGGTGTAATTATACAGCATAATTCACTCTTAATTCCAGGTGGTCTGCCTTGAGTGGAAAAGCACTTTGAGGGTTTGCCTTCTCTAACATGCCCTGGTGAGAGAGAAGAGAGTGAGTGATAAACAGAGTGAGACTTGCAGCATCAGATCATCATAAAAGCTAACCCCTTCTTAGGACAAACTTCAGAAAAATGTTCAATGCAATCTTCTTTAGTCTCATAAATAGCTTTACTTACCAGGACCCACAGTCAGATCTTATTGAAAACCAGGATCAATGCTAGTAGAGCCAACCATCAATAAATAAAGCATTAATTTTCATGGCCCTGTGTTCCTGCCTTACTTTTGTTTTGCATATCTCTGTGTCCTGCCCTCCCTTCCCTTCACAGAGTATTGATGTGAGGACAGAAGCAGATCACAGCTACTGCTTATTAGAATGTCTTTGTTCATTAAGCTGTTATTAATAGCAGCATCAAGCTGTTGATTTTAACAGCAGATCAGTGTTCACATAACAGTGTAACTTACTCGTGGAACTCACTTTTGTATTATGCATCTGCCTTCCTGCAGGCAGCCCCTGCAATATGCTGCTCTCAGTCATGTTTGTTGGTTTCTGGGCACAATTCAACCAGTTCTTGGTGTCTGAGGTTTCTCAATTCCTGTAGAGAGATGTTGGCCCCCAGAACCTGAATATCCCTGTGAGACTCACTCAGAGAAAGCTCTGGAGTGTGTAATTTTCATCTCCTTTGGGCGTGTGGTTCCCTGGTAACTATTTCTTTATCCTAACAGTCCCTTTAGGCACCATTCATACAAAACTGACACACCAGGGGACTTTATCACACCTGCAGTGAAAGATAGGTTCCCCTTTCCTCATTTGTCCTCAGAACTGTACAAGCAGGAAAAGAATTCTGCATTTGTTGGATGGGGATTTAAAGCATCAGGATTTAACAAAAAGTGTTCCTGCCCATGGCAAAAGGGTTGGAACTAGATTTGCAACTAGATGATCTTTAAGGTCCGTCTCAACCCAAACCATTCTATGATTCATAAATACGAAGAATTTTTTAAATCTCTCAATTTTTAGGATCAAAAATACCACAGTATGAATCAAAACAAAATCGCTTTTGCCTTCAAATAGTTGACATACGTTGCTTTTGCCAACAGTACACAAATCTTTGTCCAAGACAGGATTCATGCAGACTGTTCCATGCAGATCCATTTGTGGGTTTACCTTTGCTACATTGGACATTGAGTATTTCCTTTGAGGGTTTGAGCTTTCTCGAAAGAGGTAGGTGAGGGGCATGGTATAGGATGCAGCTGAAGACTAAAAGATTCTGCCCTCTGAAGAGTCAACAGAGAACCTTTCCAATTTTCAGGTGCTCTTTCTCATTTCCCTGCTCCTGTTTCATCAACCAAGACCAAATAAGACCTGCAAACTTATACCTAGTTAGATTTAAACATACGGAGGTATCGGGTGTAATTTATCACAGATGGAGGTATCCAAGGCATCTGACATTCTAGCCTAAGATGCTCCACTGGGTGTAGCCATGTGGCTGCATCAGCTATCTCTGACTTTAGCAGATTAAAAAAAAAAAAAAAAAAAAANAAAAAAAAAAAAAAAAAAAAAAAAAAAAAAAAAAAAAAAAAAAAAAAGGAAATATAAGCATTGTTATAAACACACACCTGTGAGAGATGACATAAAGTCTTGTGCTGGTTTGATGATCCTGTCCTTTGTGCTGTAGGTTATGGCTCAGTCATCGAAACTTATCATCCTGTGGCAGGGGCTGGGAAGCTGCTGCTCTCTGTGACACAGCACCAAGACATCCTGACACTTGTGTGCATCACGTTTGCCTCTTCAGGCTCTCATTGTTCTCACTTTCTCCCGTTACTTTTAACAACTGTCTTCCTACTCCCTTTGGGGCCAGGGAAAAGGCAGGCGAGTGTAAAATCCCATTAATTCATGCACGCATGCACAGGCACACAGGCAGGCACAGCTGTTGTTTCATAAATCAATAATAATACTCAGAAAAGATAGAACTGGTTTTGATGGATTGGGCCAGCACTGAATCACAGCTTTGACAACCCATGGTTTTGTGTCAGGAGCCTCCTTCAGATTCCTTGGATGAAACATTCTTGCTGACAGTTCTTGTGATCCTGGAGTGATACTTCAGAATTTAATAATAAACAAAGTCCTTCTCCAAAACAGCAGATTAGTCTCTCTTATTTCTACTATCAATTTCTCCCTCCCACTCCCAGGAAAATTGTTTTGTTGTGTTTTTGAATGAGTCCATTCTACAGACAAGGCTGTGCCATTTCCATTTGTGCACTGAGAATCAGTTATGAAAGATTGGGATTTTTTTCAAAAGTTAACTGTGTTTTCTCTTGTTTTTTCATTTATTAGTTGGTTTGTTTTATTTTTTTAATTTAATATGAAGCATGTCAATATCCAAATTTTAAATACAGGAGATACTGCATTAAATATCATGTTATTAATATTGCAACTGCACAGATACAGGTTTTTGACTGCTGGGACAGGAAGGAAATGAAAAAACAGCTTTTTTTATGTTCCCATCTCCAGCTTTTCCATCTTTCACTTTACCCCAACTGTGAAATTTCACTCTACCCTCCTAGCTGTACATTCAACTTTCCTGTCCTCTTAGTGGCCTTCTCACTCTCAGCCATTTGCATTTCTTTTTCCATTTGTTTGGGGGTTTTTTGTGTTTTTGTGTTGGGTTTTTTTGGGTGGTTTTTTGGGGTTTTTTTGTGTGTGTAATTCTTAAAACCGTGCAGCTCATCTGCCTACTTTGGTTTCCAATCCTGTTATTTCAGTGCTGCCTCAGCTTGTTTCTTCCGTCTTCTGCATCCAAATGTACCTTCCACGTTCCCAGCACCCAACAGCAAGTCAGAGGAAAACAGAGACACTTATCAATTTTTATTTTTATCTTTTTTCATGCACAGCAAAGAAGGGAGAAGCCCAAGACCTATCTTTTCTACAGTCAAAACAACTCAGGATTGTGGGATGTCCACAAACAAGCCATTATCAATTTCTACTAAGTGATATCCTCCTACTGTTCTCCCTCCTTCACAATTGTTTTTCTGTGGTCTCCCCCTCCTTCAGTGGGATTTTGGGCTTTCTGGATTTTTACCTAGATGTCAAATAATTCAAAAGTATAAAAGACCTCAGTGCTTTTTAGCATTCTGCTTCAGCAGTGGTTTAAAGAAAAAATAATAATTCTTCAGTAAGCAAACACGTGGTTGATGTGAGGTGGCATAAAAGCATGAGGAAAATCAAACTGAACAGGGGAAACAATATTTTCCTGCAGGACAGGAAAATAAAAATAAGATAAGCACAGACGAAAGTCATCTTTTCATTTTGTTTCACTTCATAAATTTCTGCCAGGATAAAATATGTTGAATTCTCTATCTTGATTTTGACTCATCCAAGCAATTTTTGAAACAAAGTGCCTTGAATTGACTATTTTTTGTTTATTTGTTTTCGAGGTCCCTCAACAATAGTCTTGATTACATCTTTTTCTTCGGGTATTGCAGGTTTTCTCTGCCGTAACAGAAAACCTAAACCCCTGACAGAAATAAGCAGGTAATGCCACTGATCTTGCCCTGCTGTTCCAGGTTGCTCTGAGCCCCTGGGGATGAAATCAGGACATATCCAGGACTTCCAGATCACTGCCTCCAGCGTTTTCCGTACCCTCAACATGGACATGTTTGCCTGGGAGCCCAGGAAAGCCCGGCTGGACAAGCAAGGCAAAGTTAATGCCTGGACCTCTGGCCACAATGACCAGTCACAGTGGTTGCAGGTAAATTTTCATGTGGATTTTTCCAAGTGTTTGTCCTCTTTCTGTTTCAGGCATGGGGGACGGTCCTCAGGTTCAGCTTTATATTCAAATTCTTCTGTTTCTGAGTGTAACCATCCCAACTCTGCCACAAGCTCTGAAAGCCCAACATATCTTCATGTTTTTGTTATTGCAGCTGCAGAAAAATCTACTCAGGGTTGCCTCCACTAGCCCCAATTTTCCTTTGTTAATGAACAAAAATGGTAGTTGCAGATGTGTTTCACTGTATTTCCCTCATTTGTTGAGAGAGATGAGTTTATTTTCCTCCCTTCTGCTCTTCCAAGCTCCCTGGAAAAGCATATTTACTTTCAGCTCTGTGCACCTTAGCGAATCCCGAGTGTAGAAATTATCTTTGTCTAATTGAGGCTGTCCAAAATTACCTTCTGACAGGACTCTGGAGCCAGCAAGACTGATTCAGCACCTGAATTCATTATAAACCTGTGCACAGGGGTTGTTTTCAGCCCAGGAGTGATTTATACAACTCATTAATGTGAGGGATTTCAATAAATTACCAGTGTGGAAGCTTGTTTGACCAGTTACTGACACATTTACATTTTTTGAACTGTTAAAAATAGCAGTGTTTTTAGTCAGCTGCCACTTTGCAGTGCTGTTCTCAGCGGGAAGCCTCAATAGCACCAGACATGGCTACTAACCCCCTGCAATCTCTTCACATATAAATTATGACATATTAGCCTTTTTGCCTGCAGTTGCCAAGCAAGTTAGGAATATGATTACCAGGGGTTTTTTCTCCCAAGCTTACACACTTTCCACAAAAGAAAGGAGAAATTGCCCTATCTATTTAACTTTGGAATAGCTGGAGATCCTGGAATATACTGATTTTTTTTTAAGAGCAGCATGTTGGAAGAGCAGTTAGAAACTGCTGGAGAGGATTTACATTTCATCGCTGTGTTTTATGGTGGAGAAGTAGATGAAAATGTTTCTCCACAGGAAAGAGAGATGGTTTCATCATATTTTAGCCCCATCAGTCAAACCAAGGGTGTGCAAAGGCTCCACAGAAAGTTTCTATTGTGTGTTCTTGCACCTGTGGATGACAGTGTGTTTTTAATTAACTACAGATGGCGTAGTTAATCCTTACATTTTCAAGTTTTTCATGCTGTTGTGAGTCTTTCTATATTTGAGTTTACCTGAACTTGCAAATTTAATCTGACCAATTGCACTGTCTCTGCAAGTCCTTGAGCTATAAGGAATCATTTTTATTGTCTGGTCAAAAAGAAAATTGTAAAGAACTACTCATCTTTTTAGTTAGTTTGTCATATGGCTATGTGTTGAGTTCAATAATTTCATGGGACTATGAACAATCTACCTTTTCCTGAAAATCATTATACATAATGATCCTTCAAAAAAGTATCCTAATGTTCCATGTTTGAGAAAAAAAGAAAAAAACCCCACCAAAACTAAAACCCAAAAGGCATTAAATCCACTTGTTTTTTCAGTGCTTGAGGTGGTCATTAGCTTCTGCTACAGGCTGGTTATTCTGAATTCAGGCCATGACTTGAGACAGTCTCATTATGCTTCAGGTGTAGGTAACGGTTCTGTAACAGAGACATGTCTATCATTTGAATTCATCTGTTCATTTTTGTTCTCCCTGCTGGTAGTTCTCTGGGTTTTTTGTGGTTTTTCTTTTCCTTAAAACACAGAGTATTATATTGAAGCTTTATAACATGTTGACTGAATGGTTTATCATCATGCTGCTTCAGTTTAGTCAAAACACATTTGTAAGGAAAAGCATGTGAAAGCTACTGTGTCTGTATGCCCCTCTCCCTCAGCCATCCCACAAAGAATTAGGCTCAGGGTGATTCCATGGCACTCTGAAATGGGATTAAAGTCATGCATTTAGTGCAGAGTTCTGGATTTTGCTGAAGTAGCTGACTTGCCAGTATTATATTTACCACGTCAACTTTCCATGCCTTTTGCATGTTGCCCATGTGCCTTTTTTCTTTTATGTTTTGTAATTTTCATGAGAAAGCTGGAAAAACTGGGGGGAAAGCCTGCTGTCTGTCTTTTAGGTTTATTGTTGGGATATGTGGATGACATGAACAGATCTGATCTGACTAAACGTTATTGTTGAGATATCCCTGCCTAAACACCATTGCTATCAACAGTTTAAAAGCTGGTGTGCTGACATCCATCTCAGAGCACCTGCTGTGATAATGTTTGCTGAGAGGTGATTTTTGAATCATGCATCAAATGCTGCTTGCACTTTTGGATGAACTCTAGAAATAAATTCTCCTGTCAGGGGCTGGGACTGTTTTATTCATTTTTTTCACAAAAAGGATAACTCTGAATCTCCTACATATTCTAAAATGCAGCCATTAACAGTTAATTTCTTTGTTTTAAAGTGTTTTGGATTGCTGCATCCATAATTTAGGAATACAATGTATTTTGTGTCTCCAGACACAGAATGTGAGTTTTTTGGGACAAAACACTTACCTTAATCATGCTGTAGTTGTTAAAAATCTGCTGTGACTTAGACTCTACAAATTCCAGATTTCACAAATAACATCTATCTACACTGAATACCACCAGTAATTATAAAGAAATTTATTTTCTTTATATGGAAGGAAAGTTAAATACATGAGATAACTAAAATTGTACTTGTCTAGCTCTGTCATAAACTTGGGGCTGAATTCTCCACATGCTTTCTCAAAGATACCCTTGTCATTCTCTTGAAGAGCATGCTGAAAGTTTTTGGAGTGCTCAGGCTCCTGCTGGACACAATCCATGATTGCTCTTCCATTTGGTCACTGCAGTTCCCATTTCTTCAGTTTTTTGTCACTAAAGGATGTGATGGAGAACTCCCTGCCTTATGCCCAAAATGAGGCACTAGGCTGTAAATCTTATTATTGAAAAGAAGTGCAACTGATGTTTCAGATGCTTGGAGAATGCTCTCGTAAATAGAGTTTTGCTACTCCATATCTCATTTTCCTAGCTGAGGGTATAACTGAAAAGAATTAACATTTTCCTCAAAATCCATGCCCACTCTACTACTGATTTTCTGCTGTTATAAACTGTGAAATCAGGGCAGCAGTTTAAATTCCCTTTTCTTTATTTATTGTTAGTTAAATTCTGGCGTGTCACTTCATTTGGTGTCTCCAAACACCTGGAAGCTTTCTCTTCCCACTCAGCCATCCCCTCTGCATAAATTGTCCTAGTCCTAACTTTGCAACCAGACCAGGGTATTGTCAGTATTTTATCTTAAAACTGATGATGTGTTGGGTTTTTTTTGAAGGCAACAGCAATGTCTAATTACAATGTTTCTCCTGCTGATTGTGGAACCAGCTAAGTACTATTAGCGAAAAAGCAGTTGGTGATAAACAGATTGTTGGAAGATAGGCAGAGCAACTGTTATACCTACATGTTTTAAAAATGTGATGAATGCCAGTGGTATAATAGATTTGGGTTGGGTATTTTCCTGCCAAACTAATCTCCAGTATTAGACAATATTACCAAAATTCTCTATCAACACAGTTAGATTGTCTCAGAGCTGCAATCAAATTATTCTTTCAGTTTAATGCATAACCATCTTTTTCACATCAAAATGCTTCTTGTTTGAAATCAAAGGCAAAATTGCATTCCAAATAATTATTCTCTTTTCATTATACATATACAAAACACATATCTATCATGCCATCATAAGATCTACTTATAGTAATTTTCTAGCTTTTGTTTACAGTGTTTAAGCTTCCAAGTGATCAAATTAAAGAGGTGTTGTTTAAAAGCTAGCCAAACCCAGCTTCTACTCTTTTTTTATAGAGTAGTTTCCAGAAGTGGAAATGTGTCTTTACTCTGCCAGCCACAGAGAAGGATGGACAATTAACTTAAATTATAAGAGAAATTTTTGAACCAGGAAAGTTGCATGAAGTGACTCTTTCCTTTTTTTTAATATGGGAAGAGAGCCGTATTTTTCATCTAGCACTGGTTAGCTGAATTTGTTTCAATGCTGGCATTCATCTGTCATTAAAAATTAAGCAATGATTTTAACTCTCTCACATGGTATTTGCTTGTTGTCTGTTTTTCCACCTTTCCCCCCCTTTTCTGATGTAATAATCTGATCATTTGAAATTAATTCTGAAGAATCTTTTGAGATAAGAAATCACAATACCATTGAAATTCAACAACTCATAAGGAGAAAACTGTGTGGATTGTTTGTCTTTTGACAATTTTTATTGTTAGCAAAACATTAAATAATGTACCAATACTGGTAGCCAAATAAGAGATTTATGTGCGGCCTCCAGTTTGTTTTAACACCCACACGGAGTAAAAAACAAAACAAAACAAACCAGAAAATGCTTAACAACATCTTAATTAAATAAGGGCTTGAAAGATACAAAATTGGAATAGGATGAAATGTTCTTTTAAGTCCAATCTGGTAATTAACATAATGAGGAAATTGCATGACTACTGGAAGGGTTGGATTGCTAAGCTGTGTGTTATGAGTGGGCTTGGAGAGACAGGGTGTTCTGTAGGAGCTGTATACTGAAACATATCACATTATAAACAGAAGACACCTGTATTTCTCTTCAGCTTTAATAAACCACAGCCGTTACCACTAGGCCATGAAAGGAATCAATGTTCTTTACAGGAACAGCAACAAAAGTGGTCTCTGGTTCTCCAGATGCAAAGGTGGTGCTGGTTTTTTACTACAATTTCTCAGAATTCTAAAGTTCTGAGATTCCAAATAACAAAATGAAAATTGTGGAGAGATCAGCCTTTTTTAGTGCTTTCTATTTGGATAAAAATTGCATTTACAGTCATTGAGCATTTTATCTTTCTAATGCAAAACCATCTCATTTCTGGCAGCTGTCAATTCTACTTGAAGGACTTAATTTGAACGCTGAGTTTTGGCACCTCCTTGTTCTTGTGCCTGCCTTGACGAGTGTCTTCACAGTGTTGTATTCTGCTCACACAGCCTGGTAGCTCACAGGATGCAGCAGCATCTCAAGGCAGATTGGGAATAAGTTATTAACACAGAACTTTTCCACTCTTTGCCAGATACTTGCTTAAAAAGGCAGAAAAGGCAGCCTGTGGTGGGATAAGGTAATAACGGATAAAGAGCTCTGAGTGTTTTAGTGAAAGACAAAAGCAGATAAAGACTGGATGCCCACTTCTAATTTGCGCACTGTTGAATTTACTGTCTTTGCATTGCCTAGGCTAGAATCCTTAAGCAGGTCACTTTATTCTCTTCTTCCATTGCCCATAAACCATAGACTTAGTTTTACAACTAGATGGGCACTATTTGCTTTTAGGACAGTGTGCAACTCAAGATGATAATATGAACTAAAAGCTTTTTCCTTCCCCTTTTTTTTTTTTTTCTTTTTTTTTTAAATCTTTGTATGTTGCTAATCTGTTTTAATAGTGCTAACACATATCTTACAGAAATGGTATTAGGACCTATGCTTTGATTTCCTGCTCAGAGTTGTTGTCCAGCAGTATTTGATAGCCATTCCAGGGGTCACACTCTAATTCAGTTTTTTCCCTAAATCATTTCAAATTAAATGCATTATTCACATTAATAATGTTACTAAATTGCACATTTCAGCATTGCCCTTCCTAAATTGCTTTTGACTTTGCAAAGCTTTCCTTTGCAATTCATTTTATGGAAATGTTTATAGTAGTAATTGAATTTAAGCCTAGAAATTAAATAAGGCAGCATAAAATCTTGGTTTATTTTGCCTTTTAAATGCTTTATTTAGGCTGTATTCTATCATTAGGCAGCAAAGTCTGAAGCATCTGTAGAATCATTTATTTTACTCTGGCAAAATACAGAGGGATTATCAGAAGGACAGAGTATAGGGAGATCTCTGTTGCAAGTTCTCCAGAAAATAAGCATCAGACAGAGCATGGTTACATTCTGTGGTTAAAAATTTGTATGATGTCACCTTCATAGAATCATCAAAGTTGGAAGAGACTTTTAAGATAACAAGACCAACTATCAGTCCAGCACCACTACTCTAACCCCTAAACCATTAAACCATGAACAGGAACAAAGGCTCTATATGAGCTGAGTTTATAATAGGAAGATGTTGTTTCACAAGAGTCCTGCTCTGTTCCCTGAATTACATTCCCCACTCTCTCTGTTAAGCCTTCAGTAAAAAATAAGGGGTTAAATCAGTGCTCCAGAGCCTGTCTTTGACACATAAGGTGTTCATCATCACTAACAAAAATTACTTGGGAAGTTTCCCTAACAGTGGAATCCCGTACAGCTCTAAAGCACTGCGGGAGAGTACTGTCAGCTCCCTCACTGATGCACAGCTTTTCTGTGAGTATCACTCCCCTGCAGATGAAAGTTAAATTGAGTTATGACCCATTTCCTATTACAATAACAGGTTTTGATCTTGCCTCAGAAAATCTGGGAGTGTAAGCAAAACTGCCTGATTGTTGTGAATTTTGATGTGCACAGGATCTGAGTCTGAAGCAGTTTTTTTGTTGCTCTGTGTTTGCAGTGGGAATGTTGGTGTTACTTGAACAGCAACACCTTCTGAAAACACAATACATGAAATTTTAATGGAAAGATGTTAGTTTTTCATTGTTTTATATTCCTGCCTGTTTTACCAAGCTATCATTTCCAATGGCTTTAAATAATGTTCTGTCTCAATTTGTGAAGCAGAGGCATATTTTCCTTGCCCTCCCTCAAAGAAAGAAAGTAGCTACACAATTGTTTGGGTAAGAATACAGAAAGAAAGGGTCCAAATGTATTTCTTATTCGTGCCTTCTTCTTCTGTGGCGGTGCTTCAAAATAGCATCCACTTTTTCCCAATAAAGGTGTTTGTTGTTTTCATAGTTACCCCTGAATTGGTTTTTGACTCAAGCAGATTTGGTCACAGTTGTTGCCCTACAGTACTCTGAGTCTTGATAAGAAAAAAGGGATGACAAAGAAAATACAGATGATAGAGAGAAGCAAAATGACCTTGTCAAGGTCAACTATACTTAAGTAGCAAAAAATACCTGATGTAAACACAGATGAGGCAAAAACCAGAGCATGATGAGGGTAAACGAATTGAATGGAACTGTATCTTGTTCTGTTTTCCAACAACTTGATGCTTTATTTGCTGAGATATTTTTTATTAGCCCTGCACCTATTTTCCCAAATATTACATTTGACTAAGCAAGATGCTTAATATTTTCTTCATGTATCTGCCAACATCTCATGAGTAAAATATACAAGGGTCAAGGAAATATATTCTTCTCTGAATAAGACTCAATTTTACATCCTTTTTGTGCCTCTTTGAAAACACAGTGAAGTTTTATTGTGAGATTCTAGTTGACTTCAGAAAATTTTTGTTCAAAATCTGCTATTCATTTTTGTATTCCATTTCCTGCATAAGGAATACAGAAACAGATTGATTCCTATCTTGTCAAGTGAGGAACAGAGATGGTATCTTTTTAGCTAAGTAAATAATGAAATTGAGACACAAACATAAAGGAATGGTGGAAAAGGAGCTTCAAATTAACCTAAATTTAAAGGCAGCAAAACATCTTGCATCTTTCTTCAGAGGAGGGGGAAATGTGCTTAAAACCAGGCTGACATTTACCTAGCAGTAAGCAGAAAATGAAATAGTCATATCTCAGCATGCTAAAGCATCACATAAAGTAGATATGAGCATTTCCCGGTTCGTTCCTGAATCTTAACCTATTCATTGGTTTCATCATGTATTTTCCCCTAACAACATCCTACTCAGAGTCACGTTGATCCAAGCAGAATATTTGGCTTTTTCTGTTTTATTTCCATGTTAAGTCAGGTGTGTCTTTACAGCAATGTGCTGTGCAAGACCCCCTTTGCACTCTGCTTAATAACATTCATCCTGCTCATTCCACAAGTAAAGCAAGAGCAGCTTCCCCATCAGAAAACATGACAGAAAAGAAAATCTCAGCAGAGAAGAGACTTTAAAGGGGAAATCACCATAGCCACAGAAACACTGCAACCAAACATTTCCCCAGTTACCTGGGTCTTGTTCAAGGGCACCTTGAGACTTGTAATATGAAGTATCACAATAGACTTTCATCAGAATTTCCTCGCTGTTTTCATTTGGCTTCTGTTTCTGTACATCTACTCACTCAATAGGCATGAAGACATAAATACGGGTTTTTTTCAGAATGGAGCTATGTTTTTTAATGTTATTTATGACACTAGGATGGAGCTGAGAAGATACCTGAGGTGACAGTGCTCATACTTACATTTGATAGTTTTCCCTAAAATAAGCCAGAAAATAGGTTATTTTAAAGCAATACAAGCTTTGAAAGTTAGTCCTTGGGATTACAAGAAATTCCTGCTTAATTATGTACTATACATAACCAAGCCTTAATTGCTTTTGTTGCTGGAGTGATCTCCTTAGAAGCTTCATGTTTAATTAACTACAAGATATATTAATCCTATTTCAAGCCATCCTTTCTTTGTTGTATAATTAAGCAGAAAAGTATTTTCACAATTAGAAATTAATTCTATATATAGCTAGTGAAAAGAAAACACCTTTGTAAAGAAGACACAGATCTGTGTTTTCCAATGACAAAAGTAAAAATATTTAGACCCATCTTAAGGGGTTATCTTTGTTAAGTGGTAATGAGAGTTACAACAAACCAATAGTATTTGCAGAATTAAGAATTATTAGAATTCAGAATTTAAGAATTGTTAAGAATATCACTTAATGACCCCACTGCAGATGGTTAATGAACTCCCTTTGGCAGCAACAGAAATTCAAAGGCTTGATATGTCATTTCTAAATATTGCAACAGATCCTCCCTGCACGTTCTGTTATCTGAATTTATTTTTCTTGACTTCGATGTTTTTCAGTTTTTCTTTATACTTTGGCTGTCCTACCTCAAACACTGCTGCGATAACACAAGATAAAAAAACATTGTGTGTTCAGTTTTGTACTTTGCTACAGAATCCTGAGCATCCTCAACTTTTACAAGCCTCAGTAGCACATTGGAGAAGTTCAGATTTCTCATTTTTTGAGAGAAGGGTAGCAGACAGCTTTAGCTGATGCAGTTTAACAGAACAAAAGAATAATAGAGTGGTTTTTAAGGGGCGTTTACTTGACTCGCTTGTTGCCTTACATGCTGATGCTGAGACTACAAACCTCACAGGTCAGCTGAATTTGTGTAGGTGCCTCCCTAAGGGCCTAAGCGGAAGGCTGGATCCACCACAGACTGGGCTGAGCCCCAGCGTGGGCAGCAGGGGAGGGCGATTCTGCCCCTCTGCCCCCTCAGCTGAGACCCCACCTGCAGAGCTGCCCCAGCCCTGGGGCCCAGCANTGGTGGCACTGGTGGAACTAGGGGATCTTTGAGGCCCCTTCCAGCCCAAACTATTCCATGCTTCAATGAAGAAAGCCTTGTCATTTTCAGCATCTGTCACTGAGGTTCCACCCCAAGAGAGCCTCTGGAAACACCACAATTTTCTCCTGTGGATGAGCTTCATTCCTCACACTTGCACAATGAGTGGGGTACGCCTCAGCCACAGGTGAGGAATTCTGCACCTCAGCTCACAAGTTGGGTCACACATCAGGAGAATGTGAGCCAGGCCCAGAGGAGATAGATGATGGAAGCCTGAGTTGTGTGGCGACTGAGAAATGAAAATGACACATTCACCCTTGCTCCTTAGACAAGCCTGGCTGTGCGTTCCATTCAGGTCTGCCTCCACTGGGAGGACCATTTGACTCAAAAAACACCTCAGAGCTGCCTTAAAACATCTGCTTCTTTAGTTGCTAGTGCTGAACCATTTTTCACAGCATCTGCTGCCAAACCTTTTCTTTTTTTCACTTCTCCCCATATACACGCATACATATAGATTGCAGAACCACAGTAGGATCTGCTCTGCTTTCCACAACACATCAGAAAGGTGGTTTTTTTATTTGAGAGGAGCTTAGAAGTCTTGTTTTTCAAGGTTCACAGCAATAATTCGTAGTCCCAGAAAGTCTTTTGATATTAAAAATTAAATCTCTGTTTTATGAGAATTTAAGAGCTATTTGGGGGTTGTTATTATTAGAGAGTCTTAACAAGATTCCCTTTATTTCCTTTATTCCCCATCCTACTGTATGTAATTTTGTGTTGCTAAGGGAATATGACCTTGTAAATATGAGCAACATGTTTTTAATTTTTTTTAATAATTCTATTGTAATTTTCCATTTAAAGTGTACATCATAGACAAAATACAAGAGAATGAAAGAAGGGTCTTAGGAGAATTTCGTATGTCTGAGTTACTTGCTATCTCTGCAAATGCACCTTTTTTTTCCACTACAATTTTTTCAATTTTCTGATTGCGTTGCACTCCAATGTCATAAAAAGTTATCTGGCTTTAGTTCTAATGAAACAATAATGACACCTTCTATTAGAGCAAGAGAGGATGGGTAGTAAAGGACCACAGTGCTGTAATTTTCTGACCCTCTGAAAAGTTAAATTTTGAGTGGAATAATGGCATTCTGGGGTAAATGGAGCAATTGTAAATAAGTGCTGTCATGTTCAGTAGCATCTAGCTCTGTGATTTAAAAAAAAAAAAATCTGTCATCTACTATGGTATCTCACTCACAAAGTGGAAATTGTGACTAATCAATTTGTGTTGCAGTCCTCCCACACTGCATGAGCCTTTCCATTTCATTTTGGCTGAAATGAGAACTGAACCCTGGGAATTCGATTTTATTTCTTGCATATAAAAGATATAAGCAACTTAAACTTTAATGAAGAAGAAAATAAATGAAAACATTAAAATTAATTATTCAAATTTAATCTGTTCCTCAGTTTTCCAGAGACCTGTAAATCTCATTTTAGCATAGCACTTTATGCCATTTAGGCAATCTGGTCTTTAAAACTGAAATAGGGACTCTATGAGGAGCTTTCTGGACAATTTGATCATCTGTCACATTGCATTGTGTCGTTGCATTATTTCACAGGTTAAAGGGAAGAGCTTAAAAAGAATCTCAATGCCATGGCTCTAAAAAGGCACTGCTGTTAAAGTACAGATCTCTTCATTGAACTGCATTTGATTTTAATCGTCATGTAGCAGGGATTAAAATGAAAGGGCAGGCAGTTCTGTTTGTTATATCAATTAGTTTATCACGCCAATGTAAGGACCACATTGCTGTAGGAGCTATTTAGGAGGTTTTTTACAGCTCAAGAACTGCCATTAACTAACACGTTATACAAAATGTTGGGGCGGG
>VYXD01013829.1:173705-188583 GCA_013397195.1 Hylia prasina
TTTCCCTATAATCCAGGAAGGGGGTAGTCTGATGTTCCGTTTGGGGGAACCCTCACTTTTGACATTTTTGAGCCTCAGTCAGCCAGATCCTAACTTTCTTAGCTTTATAAGAAAATTTTTAAGACTCTGCTCTATGTTGAATGAAAGGCTGAGATGGGTATATGGGTATATTTATGTGTCTGAATTCTTTTTATGCTTCCACCTGGGTTAGGGTGCAAGCAAAATGAATTATTTTTAAAAACTGAAGAAAAAATATTTTTAAAAAAATTACTGTTGAATGTTGATATGAGTTTTATGGGTCATTCACAGAAATTCTGTCATTTCCCTAAGGAAGATGCCCCTGCTAAGGCATAGAGACAGATCCTTAATTACAAAATAGACAAAACTTCAACCACCAGACTCCCTGCCCACCTCCAGTCTTCTGCATCAATTTCTTTTTCTAACTTAGAAGAGCAGAGATAAGTGTCAGAAATAATTTGTCTACGTTGATTTACCCTGTTGCTTATGCAGTAAAATATCAGCGCTCCTTTCATTAATTATTTAACAGTACAAAGGATGAAATAGCTGTCATTTTTCATTAAAAAAACTTGTAACAATTGAGATGCTCTTCTTATTTATATGAAAAGGCATAGAAAGGCATAGAAAACATGAAAACATCCAACATTTTCAAGTTTGCTACTAAATTTAAAATAATTTGACCGTCTTATTTTTACTTTTGGCATTCATATTTCACCTTTCAGACCTGTTCTTCTGAAAATGAAAGAACTTTGTATATGATTTTGAAATCTCTTCTATAGACATTCATTCCACTGTTAAAAGGGTCAACCTTTTAATTATATGAAAAGTGACATTCACATTGCAGAGACAAATCAATTTTCTTAACACTTCTGAATACTAAAGAACTGGTTTCAGGCCAGCTTTAGTTAATATTTAATTTAATATAGTGCATTTTGAGTTGGCTGCTACTGCATGTCTGGGTTCTAGTTTAAAATTTGGGTTTCAACTGCTTGAAAGTTGATTTAATCCAAGTTTCCTGTTGAAAATTTTTATGATATATCCCAGTCAGTTTTTTTATGATATATCCCAGTCAGTTTTTGTGGAACTTCCATCATGTAGGCTTTAGAATGGAATAAAACATACATATTAAGAATGGTAAAAGTTACTCAGTTGTTACTTTTCTTTGGAATTTGGAAGTCCATTCTGATGGCCCTTCTTTTCAACACCTGGAAATAAAAGTGAACCTGAGCCAAGCAGACCTAATGGACAAGATGTAGATCAGCTCTTTCAAAAGCAAAATACTTCACTTTTTATCTCTCAGAATATTTATGGGCTTTGTTATGTCTGGGAGTTTTTGTTTGTTTATTTTGGGAGAAGTTGGTGGGTCTGGTTAGTTTTTGTTTGGCTGGTTTGTTTGTTGCATTTTTGGGGCTTTTTTCACTTCTGACAGCAGATAGAGATTTGTTTATTTCTTTTTTAACTTTGGGAAACAGGCAAATATTTTCCCACCTAGCTCCAAATCTAAACAAACAAAAACAACAACCAGGTAAATAATGAACTTCCATATTACTGCCATTATTTTTAATTTTAAAAACAAAATGAGCGGCCTGTGCGTTAGATGAGCGTGTTTATGATCCCAACACTTTCTTACAAAGACATTTATCAGTGCTGCCTGTCTCATCCCTTCTGCTGAAAGCCAAGCAGAAACTGTAGTATTTCATTTGCAGTGAAGGGTTTTTATCTTCCCTGGCATTACATCACCAGCCTTTGATTTCTGTTTAAAACCTGTAACACGCCAAAAACCCAAGAAAAATGCAAGCAAAGACAACTATATTTCTCCTGGCTGCCTTTGGAAGTGTTGCTATGAAATGTTAACTTCCCCAGTCCTCACATTTCTATCAAGTGCCATTCTGAATTTTATGGTTAAATACACATTTCTTCCTGGTCAAGGTTTTTAACAGAGCATTGATCCTTAAAATCAGGTTTGTCCCCTGTCCACATGTGCCCTGCAGGTGCTGCAGAGCCAGTAACATCCCACATTTGGAAAGCCAAGAAAATAAATCTGTGCCAGATCAAAGGCAGAGCTGAGTCCCAGGGTTGGGTCTGTCCTGCCAGGCTTGTTTTGACCAGTGCTGTATTTACCAAGCTCTGTAATAAGGGCTCCAGGGTGTCCTTTTGACTAATAATAGATAATCTTTCTTGTGTCCTGCAGAATGAAGATTAATAGACCTTTTAATTGCATTCAAGAAAGTATATTATGAGATTACTGCCTTGAAGTGACAGGACATTGAGTCCAAAAGGGAAAAGAAATCTGATTTCTTCTGTAAACCAGGAAAACTACCTCTCTGACTAAGAAAGCCAAAGCAGCTTTCTACATTATAGTGGGCCCATTTTATATTTTTGTGCTGGTTATTAACAGTGTATCACCGGGGGCGGGGGGGAAGCTTGCCCTAACATTGCAGAGGGTAGCACACACACAAGCACGCACACAAAAAAAAACCCAGAAAACCAACAACAACAACAAAAAAACTCAGCTTGATGTTATTTTCAAAGTCTAGTATCGCAATTTGGACATTTTTGGTTTACAGCTACAGCAGCATAGCTGTATGGAACAGGTTATGCATAACAATCCCTGGTGACAGATGGGCAAAGTCATTCTTAGAAACAGTGGCTGAGTGATGCTGTCTTGGCTACATTTCCTATGCAAATAAGAATTATGCAGCAGAGCTTTTAAACACAAGAAGAAACTTCCAGCCTTAACCCCACTTATCTTCTAGGCAGACTTACCTTTGCTTACAGGCAGGTTTTCATTAGTGTTTCAACAGTTTAGTAGTTATATTAATTATTAGCCAATTTGCAGTGTCTGGTTTGCAAGCTTATCTTCACTCTGCTCGTCGATCTGTAGCCAAGATACTCATACATTATTGAGACATTTTTATGTGCTGCAGAAAATATTTGCAACATTATTAATTACCTGAAGGGAAAAAAAAGCAAACAGGTAAATAATGAACTTCCATATTACTGCCATTATTTTTAATTTTAAAAACAAAATGAGCTGCTTGTGTGTAGATGAGCCCATTTATGATCTCAACACTTTTTACAAAGATATTTATCAGTGCTGCAGTAAAAGCTGTTGTCTCATCCCTTCTACTGAAAGCCAAGCAGAAACTGTGATATTTCATTTGCAGTGAAGGGTTTTTATCTTCCCTGGCATTACATCACCAGCCTTTGATTTCTGTTTAAAACCTGTAACACGCCAAAAACCCAAGAAAAATGCAAGCAAAGACAACTATATTTTGCCTTTGGAAGCATTGCTATGAAATGTTAACTTCCCCAGTCCTCACATTTCTATCAAGTGCCATTCTGAAATTTATGGTTAAATACACCCTTCTTCCTCTGCTTATATTTCAAATTTTCTGCTCTGTATTTTGGCCAGTATTTTGCTGCTGTTTTACTCACTCCAGCACTTAAGATTCTGAGTAATGCTCTTTAACAGAAAACTAAGGAATCTCCAGCGGGACAGAGCACTGGCCTGAATGAAATCTTATTGATGCATTTCCTTATCAATTAAAGATATATTTTAGTAAAATAAAGAAAGGCAACAGACCTCCTGTCTTACTCTTCTCTGTATCTGAAGAGAGTGGAACAATCCTATCACCTCAACATTATTTGTTATTTCCTTATAAGTTAAAAGTAAGACAGGCAGAAATGCAAATAGTCAATACTTTAATTTTTTAACTGTGTAATTGTTGTTTTCTGTGATATATTTTCATCCCTAGTCATAGCCAACAAGTTTGATCAAAACTTGTATCAGTACTGATCAAGCTCAGTATCATTATTGTAAGTTCAGCAAGAACTACTTCAGATTGCCTCTTCCAGAAATAAAGCTACTTCTTATTATCATACAGGATGATGAAATTTTTTGCAATTTTTGCCTTTTTGGCTATCATATAAAAAACTGAATGCAAATTAAATTTCTTTTCTCATTTCCTTGTCTATTTCTGTCCATAAATAGGTACTGGGATCAGCATACTGCACAGCCACTGCTGGCAGTAGTGTTCAGCTGGGGAGTTTCACAGAAAAGCAGCATAACACACAGTCGGGGTGTTGTGTCATGATTTTTTTTTTTTTTTTAATTCTCTCTGCTTTATTTTAATGGCTAATTTTTGTTCTCCCCTTTGGCTTTCCCACAAGAACTCCAAGTGATTGACCTCACACAGGACAGTACCCCAGATTTTATCAGCTCTTGGAGTGCACTAAAGCAGCTCAAAGGCTTCTCAGAACTCCTCCAGATGTCTAAGCCTGCTTAATTACTGGTAATTTAATGGGCTATTTTTAAATCTCCTGGCATCCTCAAGGGCTGATGGGCTCTGAGTGTTCCACAGCAGAAAGACAGACGTTTTATTAGTGGTTTCTTGTCTGTTAGTAACCAATGCAGCCAACTGTGTCATCTCTGCAAAAATCCTCTAATCATGATTACAGCGAGAATATCCCATGCACAGATGTGAAATACCCCGTGGTAGGAGAAAAGGTTATGGATTTAATCATCACTGATGTTTATCATCTCAAAACCATAAATTTTCTTTTACTTCAGACCTTAACATGCCTTGTATTATCATTTTCCTTATGAGTACTCCCTGATAAGCTGTGCAGTTATCCAGATCCATGGAATTCATTCTTGTTTGCAGGATCAGGAGGAAAACAGCATTACCTCGTGCGTGCTGTGGGCAGGGTTTACCAGGGTGCTGATACAACCACAGCACATCATCTGTCTTAAAGGTCCCAGAGGAAATGGGTAACAATCTCCCTCTGGTGCTTTTGAAAATCCAGAACTTAAGACTAAAATATTTTTTTTCTTTTTTTTTTTTAATATTTAATTTTTGAAATACCAATTAAATGAGATTATTCATGGCTCAGTAAAGTGTGGTTATGAAAAGCTGTCTGCAATAAATAGACACTGTTCTGAAAACGGCCACACAGTTGATCATATACATCTGTTTTATCTGAATTTTTACTGAAATGCTGAAAAAATATTATAGTAATTTAGTTGGGGTTTTTCCTCCTTTTCAAGTAATAGCTATGTAACAGGGATTATTAAGTATGCACATAAGGAAGGATTCATACAATCTGCAGTTTTTAAAAAGTAATGTCTACTTAAGAAGTTGCTTGTGAAAATAAGGTAACTTTTCAGCCTGGTTGTGGGTTTCACTCCAAACTTTTCAACATAATGGCCTGAGAGGTATTTTTGATGGTCCATGGAGATTTCAAACAACAGGCTTCACCCTCCAATTTATCACTTTTAAATTGTACTGGAGACAGCTGATGGTACATGGAATTCTTCCTAACCTGTTTCTTTAGTGCAGTTACTGCAGCCATAAAGTCATTCAGAAGGAAAAGCAATTAAGAGCAATAAGAAAATAAGACCACTATTTATTATCTTAGCCTAGAAGATTACAGGCATTAAAAATATAGTGACACAGTGTTAAAATCATGTTGAAGGTCTAAGCTTAAGTGAAAAAGAAGCCAGCAAAAACAAAATCCACAATTTTTTCAGAGAAAAAGAGTGACTCTCCAGTTTTATTTCATTTGAAAGCAACCCACCTCTACCTAGGTTTGAGAAGAAGTTTAAATTTAAACGTATGACAGCTGATATAGCTAATACATACCCAACTAAATAAAAACTATTTTTCTTTTTATTTATTTTATTTTATTTTATTTCATTTCATTCTGTTTTACCTAGGAAGCATGAAAACCCTGTATAGTGGAATATTGATCAAAATGATAAAAAATGCTTCTTTCTGTCAAGTTATTATGGCTTCTTCTAGAGCAATTCATTTTCTGTCATAACTTAATTTTTTTCAGGTTGTGTTATTAGATATTTACCCTAATAATATATATTTAAGGGACTACACAATAAAAAAGCCTCCTATGGAAGATGCTGTGATAAAAATTAGATTTCTCTACAAAGAGCATCTAGTTGCCCAGCTGGTTTTTTCCCCATAAAAGTTTTTAGATCCAATTGGTCGTAATGGATTATCATTTGGAACTGGTGTGGAGTTTGGGTTTTTGGGGGGTTTAATATGACCCTTTAGGAAAAAAAGCCTGAAACACTGAGTTTGAGTTCACAAAACAGAACTGCTGGCAAAATATTGTTAGAAACATACATATTGTTGTACATCTGCAGCAAGCATACTGTACCAGCACTAATTTTCCTTTATATCCAAATTTTGGGAATGGAGGAGAGTGCAAAGCACCTTCATCTGATGCAATAAGATAAGGAGAGCTGCATTTCTGCCTTTTTGCTGTGGACACTGCAATCCTCTCCCTCCTTTTCTTTTCGAGAGGTAACAGCTCTGACTCTGCCAGTTTGTCCTGGAAAAATCAAGGCAATCATGAGATCTTAAATGAAGAGTAAATAACCTGCTTAGGACAGTTTATTTACTTGGAAAGGACATTAGACTCTCTTGGTGGGGTCCAACCAGGAGTTCCAGCCATTGTCTTAAGCATCCCAAAATAATCTGAGACCTCATTGCAGTATCAGGATGTTTGATAGGCAGGTCTTTGGTGAATTAGCTGCTGGAGACCGTTGTGGCCTTCTTTTTCTGTTTCTTAAGGGTAAGAACTATCCTAACCTTGGCAGTGCCTCCCTCTTGCTGTCATATTCATTGGATCCGGTCTCTTTATTTCTGATCCCAGTGATTTTGTATTTACCAAATGGATTAAGATTGCCCAGCATTCATCAATGCTATCTGATGAACATTAAAAAAAAAAAAAAAAGTACAGTCTAGAGGATCATGAAGGTAAAATAAAAGGTAACCTGTGGGGAAAAATGGCATGTCTAAAATTACAAGAAAAGCTGAACATAGGATTGGCTATACTGGGAACAGAACCATAATCTCTGTATAAAGACAGGACTAAACTGAACATTTTAAATACTCCTGAAATTATGAACAGATGAAGGTCAAGTGAGCCATTTCACCATTATCTTCACTGTGAAAAAGAGCCTGGCACTCCCTGGATCCTGAGGGCTCTTTCTCCTCCTTTGACGCTGCGGATTTGATGAGGAGTGTGTTATTTTCAAAGACATCTTCATTTTTCACGCACTGGTTCACATGATGGGCTATCCTCACAAAGCATGGGTTCCCTTCAGATTAAACTAAGCCAAAAGACATGCTGCAAAAGTTGGTCCAGGGTGTCTGGAAATGGAAGCCCTGCATCACAGCTGTACAAACACCCTGTTCTGTGTTGTCAGCTTTGCAGGTCTGCTCCTGCTCCCCTGTGGTGTCTGTCAGCGTGAATGCAGAATAACTGTGCCTATTTCCCAGTCTCCGGCATTTTGGGCAGCATGGTTGGGTTTTAGCATGTGTTGGAGAACCAGAGAATGGCTGAGGTTGCAAGGAATCTCTGATGATCATCCCATGAACTGCGCACCAACACTGAGCTCATGCTGCACATCCATGCAAGTGCTTCATTAGAAGTGTTTCACATTCAGATGTATTTATCTCTGTGCTTTCCTTAAATTAATTCTCCTCCAAACCACCCTGAATTGTCTGTAACATCTGAAACAAGATGGGAAAAGGGAATAGTTACAGCCCAAGAGAGTTCTTTCAGACACAGGATGTTAAACTGTCTTTTGATCAGCTGCTTGTAGAAATGTACATTAACTGTAGACTATGGTTCTTCTTGTAACCAGTTAATGATCCTATCAGTTGCAGACTAATTGCCTCTAGCTCCTTCTAAATTCTGCTGCGCTGAGAAAGCCAGAGTCACATTCTAATCCTGTTAATCACATTCAGCTTTGAAGGGTACACACTGGTTGTGTGTAACTGAATAGAAGTGTTCTGCGTCCTGATGGGAAGTTATGACTTTCATTTAAGCTGCTTTAGTGTAGATGTTTTACCTAGAAAGTGGTGTAAATTCTCCTCAACTTTCTGCTCTAAAGTAGTTTTAGTAAAAAGAATGGAAAGCAACGTTGAAGGTAATTAGACTGCAAAGTAAAAGCTTTGTATTAAGAACTTGTATAAAGAAAAGTATTTCTTTAATTTCAATAATAATCTTTGTTGCCTGAAGACTTCTCATCTGCTTATGAATAAAGAAGTAAATAAGATGCTAAAATATGAGGTGGAAATGTTGGTGCTATATACTGTATTCTTTTCCTTCATCTCCAGCAATATGTGTTGTCTCTATTGTCAAGACCTAGAAGAGAGTCTATTTATTCATTATTTCTTTTTCACTTTTTTTTTAAGCCCACACACACATATTCTACACAGTCCTATATAAGTCTTATTGAAAAAAAACCCTGAGCATATGCCAAATTACCATCCAGCTTCCCACATCATTTTCTGAACAAGAGTGCAAGGCCAATGGGTATGTCCTATAAGCACAAAACAATCATTACTAGGACATTTTTATTAACACGGGATCTATGTGATAATAAAGATTTATTGTGATTCTACCTTTGGAATCCCCAGAATCTTAATGAGAATTTTTTTTCTCCCTGTTCTGAATCTTAATGAGAATTTTTTTTCTCTCTGTTCTGAATTTCAATGAGGAGTACTCTGAATGTCATGGCCATGTTAAATATTTGTGAAATGCTCTCAGCTCACTTTCAACATTTTAAAAATAAACAATTGGTTTTGTCGAGGCATTTTTTTCAAGTTAACAGGAGAGACATTGACTTTTAGTATAAGAAGCATTCTCTGCTAAAAAGAGGCTACACTTGTAAAATGCTAATGTCCAAATTATTTATAAAGAGAATCTGAAGTTCACTCTGGAATGTTTAGTTCAAAAGCTGTGTGAAAGTGTGGACCAGTCAGTGATTCCTTACCAGATCAGTCTTTTTAGAAAAACAGACTATTCATTTAGACTACAAAATATTTGGAAGCAAGGTCTGGAGACCTGGTGTTTATTAATTCACGAAAGACTTATACTAATTAGCAGTGCTCATTTCTGCTCATTTCCCAGGGGCCCACTTAGGCTGTGGAACCCAGCTCCCCTTACAGAAAAGTCCCTTCAAGCCATCCATGAAAGCTTTCAAAGCAGGCTCCTGCTCTGACTGAGTCCCTCTCTTTCCCCACTGAGCAAAGAGAACACAGAAAGAGTTTTTCCTCCCAGAAACACTTCCTTCCTATCCTGGGGTGCCCCAACTTTGCTACTGGCAGTAAATCATGGTCATAAATCAGCTCATTCTGGTAAAACCAAAATTCTTGACCCATCTGTAGGCCCTGACATTTCCCCTCACTGTTTCGCTATCTCAGCATTGAACATTTTAAGTTGTTCCTTTCCTTGGAAGGATTTACTACTCGTTACTATTTGCTCCGATGTTGGGATCGCCAGGCTTCCTTTGCTTGATTGTTCTAAACTGAATTTTTCCTCTTCTATTCTTATAAATGTATTCTTACACTTTTCTGTGTTTTCTTCTTTACATTGTCACAGAATCCCAGGATGGTCTGAAGGGTTGGAAGGGACCTTAAATCTCATTCTGTGCACCCCCCCCAACCATGGACAGGAACACCTCCCCATATCCCAGGCATACCCAGCCCCATCCAACCTGGCCTGGGACACAAGTCCAAACCCCAATGTCCATCTTGCAAAGGCACTGCCTAGGACCAGCTGACTTCTCAAGCTCTTTTGTTTTTGTTTCTCTTCTCATGATTAATTTCTTGTGCTCCTCAGCACATCTGTTCTTTTGCCCAGCCCCACTTTTCATTCAACATGAGTTTGCTCAGGAGGTGTCAGCTTTCCAAAAATCCACCACTGGATCTTCAGCATTTGATCAGCCAGAGGTTCTTTATTTCTTCACTTTCTGATTTTTTTTTTCTTTCTGTAAAAACATGTCAGTCATGTGCTTGTGGAGTTCAGCACTCCTCTCACTTTACTGTGATATTTTTACTCTCAGTCTCTCTCACATGATTCAAGGGACAATATTAAAAATGCCGACTGCTTCGCAGCCATTTATTGTCTGAAATAAATCCACCTTTTTTTTATTTCTTTTTTACTGGCTTGCTACGTTGCTGGAGGACAACTCAGTTATTTTCAAATTTCAAGAAAGTATCAGTTTTGATAGGGAGTTCAGCTCCTTCACTCTGCCTCTGAAATTACATTATTAGGTTACATTATTAGGTCAATTTACTTTTGTTATTGCATTCACTTTCTTGATAATTTTAATCCAAGGCATCTGCCCCAAATTTGTTACATTCAGTGCTGGGTTCTGGTTCAAAAAGGACTGCTCACAGACATGCTGACTCACGTGGAAACCACTTGAAAGATTTTATTAGGTTTTAAGACTCCTGCCTTGCATTTTTAAAAAAGCACTGTGCTAAGATTATAAAATAAAGAACTCAAAAAAAAATTCAAGAAATGAGAAACTTTGAGCTTTTGAGGTAGAAAAAGAAAGAAAGGAATAAATTGAGAAGGAATTTCGGGAGGAAAAGAAGCATGATAGCAAATGTTTTAAAAGTTACTAAAGCATGTTCTCATGAACTGAGAAGGAAATGGAAAGGCAGTTGGGGAATCAGCCATGTATTCTGATTATTAGTAGTACATAGTTTTTAGCAACAGATCATTCCCAGCAGAGACTAACTGGGATTTTTGGGGCCATATATAACCCTCAGCACAATGAAGAAAGGTGTGAGATTATTCTCTATTGTGCCACTAGGCGATATCAACAATAAGCTGGGAAAAAAAAAAAAAAAGGAAAATGGAGGTAAATTGATTGACTTAGACCTTGGAAAATTATATTTACTGTCCGTGGTGTAAGCACACAGTGGGAGAACCACAATGGGTGCTGCACCATTTTGCATTGGTGTATTGCAAAACCAGACTGGAAACAGAAACTGTTCTAATTGTTCTCCTCTGTTTGTTTTAATTTTTACTTATTTATTTTTGTTTGAGTTTTTGTTTGTTTGTTTGTTTGTTTGTTTGTTTGATGTTGCTTGAATTTTAAACTGTTCTGCTTAGGTTGACCTGCTCATCCCTACAAAGATCACTGGGATAATCACCCAAGGAGCTAAAGATTTTGGCCATGTCCAGTTCGTGGGGTCCTACAAGCTTGCTTACAGCAACGATGGGGAGCACTGGAAAATATACCAGGATGAAAAGCAGAAGAAGGACAAGGTAAAGCAAAGAGAAAAATTGTTATTTTGGTTGTGGTAACACCACTGATGAGAGTCTGCCGATTACTTCACGGGGTTCCAAGTGCATGGGCTCCCACAGATTGGATTCAAGGTGAATAAAAGAGTCACATAACACAATGACATTCACAGTGCAGTGATATCACACCTACCAGTGCCATGCACCTGATTTAATACTGTTAAATCCAGGGCATAAAACTTTACAGTTCTCCATTAATCTGAGGTATTTGTTCATTTAACTCTAGAGCAGAAGGTGTATAAATAGCAGTGTATTTGTATATTCAAACAATAACTGTTTCAGTGCATTATTTGGTAAGTATGGATTATTTTCAGTGATTTCCTGTGAAGCAGATCCTTGATACCTAGCCATTTTGGATAGATTTTTTTTTTCTGGAAATTAATGGCTAGAGTTTCAAATGAAAATATTATTTTGATTAGCCACTGAAAATATTATTTTTATTATGCTATAAAATGAGTACAAAACATTTTAAAAGTTTCAAAACTTCCTCTGCAAATGTTTAATGAGAGGCACAGAGAAAGTATAGCTTTACTGATTGATTTACCTGGAAGCATTTAACTTTTCTGTTGTTCATTATACCTTTCCTTTAAACTGTATACACTTTTATACTGCAAATACCCGAATTTCATAATAACATCTGTTAAGAAAGATACTACAGCATATGCATTGCTTAGGGAAATGTTAACCAAGATGACAGAATATGAATTATTTATTAAATGTCTTAGTGGGGTTATGTCTGATTGAAACAAAAGATAAATTTATAGAAATATCAGATGGCTGATGTGTCTGATAACATCTCAAATCTGGGTATTCAGGGTGATAAATGTTCAGACTTCTACTTATATTTTGTAGTATAAATGAAAATTCTTCATGAAATAAACCGACGTATCCTTCATGAAAGTCAATTAAATTAATTTTCTTTCACACAGTGAGAAAACTTTTGACATGCATCAAAATGTATTGTGTGAGTACAGGGAGACCTAACAATGAGGGGTTAGACAACTGGATCTCCCACATTGCACAGATTTTAACTGATTGATTAAATGTCATTGATTAGGAGAATGTGCCATAAATTACTGGACTGAGTAGTTGCATGACTCTGTGTCTGTACCTGCATTGTCAGGCCCTGCTATCCAGACATGACACTGTGAATTCCCACTCCTGAAACCCAAATGTCACCTCACTGTGGCTTTAACCCAAACTGAGTCTCTTTTTCCTAAAGGATTTTAGGAAAACAAAATCAGTTGATTTAGCCACCTGGCTCAGAAGGTTCTGACACCAATGACTGGGGATGTGTTTCTATAACTGGTTGTCAGATAAAAATTGGAAACAAACAGCTCACCTTTCACAGGCATACCACAAATACATTCAATTTAAGTGACAGTGTCTTGAGTAGTTTGTACACATCCTATTTTAAATCCTTGGCATTCAAACAGAGAGGGAAAAGTTCTGCTGTGAAAGAAATGTCTTCTCTAAGCCAAACTTGTGCTGTGAGTGCTTGCATTCATTTTATTGTAAATGGGAACATGGGTTGGAGTCCCTGGTGATAACACAGTCACAGCAAATCTAAAAGAAAATGCACTCTGTTCTAGTCTACATTTGTTTGTACTATTTGCCACAGCAATTAAATTGTTTTTGCAGCCTTCATCAGACAGACTGTTAATTGCTACACACATTTTCTATTAGGAACAACGGAAAATTCTTAATCGATGTCTCATTTAAACACATCACACCCTGTATTAATTAACATCTCTGAGAATAAAATAGATGCATATTATTATGATTCTTTAACAACTCAAGATCAACTAAAAGCACAACAAGATCAAATGCACTTCACTGGAAATTAGAAGTCAGGATTTCTGAATCTAAATTTGTACAAAAGAAACAAAAAAATTCACTTGATTTGAGTCAAGACCTCAGCCTTTGATACACAAACATCAAACTAAAATATCTGTTTTGGGGATATTTGTCATCTATCACAAACATCCAGAAAAGGTAAAAGTTTGATGACAGAGTCTGACTTTCCAGAAGTCACTGAACTCAACAAAATTTTATAGGATGTAGGACTGGAAATGGTCCCAAGACAGCACTTGGGCATGTGCCTATTGACCTCCAAAGGCACTGTGGTCCTCTCCTCCTAGGCGCTCAGCATAAAATGGGACTCAAGAACTCCTAAGCCCCTTCCTGTCACCTTGGAGTAGCTGCAGACAGTTAAATTTCAGAGCTAAGGCTTAATTCATTCACTTGTCCTTCACCTCTGACAAGGCTGTACCATCCTCCATCAGATAATTATTTAATGTGTTCCAAGAGACAGATTGTGATGAAAATTCTATAAACAGTCAGCTCCAGTGTTTAAATATTCTCTAAAGTGGAAAGGTGGCTTATCCCCCTTGCTGCCATACACCCACCCTGTCCTCAGAGGACACAAAAACCTGATTTTATCTTTTTTTTTTTTTTTAAATCCATTTCATAACTGAGAATACAAAAATTTTTTTCAGCCAGAGGAAGGGAGTGTCATCCAGTAAACCCTTTTTGATACCAAATCGCTCCTCACCACTCCAGCTGGGTGGATGCAAGGGTCCCATGGGATTTTCCCACTGGATAGAAACCCTGGTCTGTATATGCACTGAGACAGAAATATAAATAAAAATAAAATCACAAGGAGAAAAAACAATGCTGTACCTCATCCATGAGGAGCAGGAAAGGAACAGCACTATGGGCCCTGTCTGACATTACCACCTTTGCACAGAATCCAGTACAATTTCTTTCTCTTAAGATAAGATACAAGATTTGCTCCCAAATGCAAGAAAACTGAAAGAAGCCAAGTTTTCACAGCAAAAAAATTCTGTGAAACATTGCATCTGTTTTCAGGAGATACAGAATGGAGGGAAAAGGTAGATGCAAAAAACTACCAACATCAGCAAGCATAAATTATTCATATTTTATCCTCATTTGTTCTATTTATTAACCAAACATCTTGACTTATACTCTGAAGGATAGAACACATAGATTTCATATTTCTCCTGCAGGTGATTTAGTCACCCTGTAGTCATCTTGTGGTCCTTGTTTAACCATCAAAAAAGTTCAGGGGAAAGGTGGCTCGAGAACATTTCAGAGAAAGAAAGACAGGATGAAAGGAAAAAAAAAAACAAACCACTTTTAAAGTCACAGACACAAAAATTATGGAGATAACGGTAGGTTGGTAATAATGATTCGTGGGTGAATATTGTGACTTTATAATGAAATTGTGACTTTATAATTTGGGCAAGAGCTGAGAATTTAATCCCATCTGGTGCTTAGCATCTCACCACTGATCTGTTTACAGGATGAGTCCTAACATATCAGCAAATCTCACTGAATTCCTGGGGCTGTTCACTTAGCCCTCCTCCTCATTTTTTGAAGTTCATTTACAAAGGAGAGAGTGATGGTCTCTTCTATTATGTTGTATACAATACATAATATTTTATTTTTATATTTGTATAAATACATAAAATACCATCTCTCTCACCCTGTGTGCAGCCTGTAAAGTGGGTCAATCCTTAACAAAACAGTGGTTTAGAAGCGAAGGAAATAGGCTGTTCAGTTTTTGCACTATTTCACATGGAAAAGCTGTTCCAAGAACAGTGTCTCCTGCAGCTCCTGCTATTTTAATAGCCAGTCATTTCATTTCACATCTGTGCTGAATTCCTGTGAGTGCAGACAAAAAGTTACTGGGAGAAGAGGAAAAAAA
>VYXD01013829.1:190537-200925 GCA_013397195.1 Hylia prasina
TTTTTTTCCAACAGCTACAAGAGACTGAGCTACAGAGGAGCTACACATGGGTGTGGAGGGTCTGTATGTGTAAAACTGCTAGGGCTGCTGAGTAAATATTCCAGCAAGTTACACCTTTTGAGTGTGCAGTCTGACATAAATAGATAAAGACTCTGTAAAATCCGAATTGTTCTACAAGAGGCCCGTCAAAAAGCAGGAGCTTTTTGATCCACTTGTACAAAAGAAAAGTCACCTTGTAACCTGGCATCCATTGGGGAGGGTGAAGCTCTGTCCAAAGGAAGGAGCATCCTGTAGTCGATGACAGGCAAATTGGAATGATGCCTTAGGATTTTGCTTTCATATTTTTCACGTATTTGTTATCCTGCAATTCTTTAGTGTATAACTCTAAGCTCTGTATAGTGTCAGCTACTGCTTTCCTGTTTTGGTGAATTCCTCTCCAGGCCTGGGAATCAAGGACACCTCACTGTCTCAGGCCCTGAGAAATGTAAACAAAAGTGAGTTGGGGGGGAGCAAACTTGGGGTAAATGGCTTTATTACCTGAAGCTGTAATTGGAACACTAACCCCCAATATGCAAATGAACCAAACTTATAAAAGTATGAAAACCCGTGACCCATTGTCCATTTCAGATGTAATCCTTGGGGGGCTTTATCTGCCTGAAGTGTACCTGAAGGCCCTTCAATAAATACAACCGCTTTTTATTCTTGTAATTTCTTCTGGCTTCTGTTTTAAGTTAGCCCCAAAAAGGCATAAAGAAAAGTAAGGTTGTCACTCTTCCCAAGTGCCCTCTCCCAGCTCTGATTTTTTTTTTCCTCTGTCCTAATAGCCCCAGCTGGTTTTCCCTCTCACAATTTATCTGATCTTTAACGGTGGTTAAAGGCTGTGGAAGCTGTGCCACGGTTTAATTATGTGTTGAAAGGGGAACTGTGACCTTTAGATGGCTCCAGACGACCCTGCTATCATTGCCTGTCCCCTCTTGGCCCTGCTGAGGGGACACTGCAATATTGCCTGCTATTGATTTTCCCCATGCCACTTATGGTTTTATAGACATCTACAGTATCTCCTCTCAGGCTGGAGAGACTTATCTGTTTAATAACTCCCAAAAAAAGCCTTCTTGCTGCTTCTTTCTCTGGGTTTGCAGTTTTGGGATGAGGCAGGAGCAGACTTGCATTGACCCAGAGAAAATGAAGGTGTGCACTGACGAACTGATAATTTACATTCTAGTCTTTATTCCTTGAGCACAAATCACCCTGGGGTTATTTTGTCATAGGGAATTTACTTTTTTTTTTTACACAGAGCATGATATTGTAATTCCAACATCAGCCTCTGAAATCTTAAAAAATCATGGCAGTCTTCAGAGCTATCCTGAATAAAACTGCTCAGAAACAAACGTGAGGAAAGGTCATTGAGAGGCATCAGCTTTTCAAGGGTTTTAATTGATTTGGTGGCTTATTTAATATTGACTGCTTGTTGTTGAAAGCAACAGGTAGGTAAAGAAAAATTACTTTTAGCTACAGAAATAGCTTTTTTTTTTCTACTGATAAGTCTTGCTTTGTCCTTTGTCCTCCCTGTTCCTTCCAAATTCCTTGCCCCATTAGTTAATTGAGGCTAAAGGAAAATGAAGAGTGGGAAAGGATATAATTTTTCCCTTAAGAAATTTGCCGTGGGGCCACAGAAAAAGAACAATAAATTCCTGTTAGAATGTTATATTTCATGCAGGTCACATTTGTGGATGCTGACAATGCTTCCCTTACTTTCTGATAAATTTATTTCCCTAAAATCCTTCTTCTGATCTAGCACATTTAGTTAATTTCTTGAAACTAGATCTTGAATTTTAAGGGAAGGTGTATTTCATATTTGTATAAAATAACCTCTGAGACAGATGAGTAGATGAGTTAGACTTCAAGTGGTAATGAAATCATGCATGAGTTAAATATAAAATTTAATTCTTGCTTTCCTGCTGTAAGTAAATGACATAATCCTCCCTCCTTCAGCTGTATTTGTTGCTGGTTTTGCAATACATAATTTTATTTATCTTGCATATCTATATGCAGATATGAACACTGGGGCTGTAGAAAGGTTCCTTTGTCTAGCCTCACAAAAAATATCAACAGATATTTTGCATGCATGTGCAAGAAATCAAATGAAAAAAAAATCACTTTTGAGCTCTCCTAGCTGCATTTTGGGTTTGGGGATGTGTCATGTAATTTTAATTATGAACTTAGTGTCTGTTATTTTTTGCTACAAATAAAACTGGACTTGAGGTGCAAACCTTGTTAGCCCAAGCTCCTGCTTACTTATTTATCAACACTGTACTTGGGCAGCAAGCAATTTTCCATGTGCTAAATAATTTTGGGTTTGTTTTTTTGTTGTTTTGTTGTTTTTTTGGTTTGTTTTTTTTTTTTTCCCCTTAGACTCACAAAACTGATGTTTCTGTGATCATTTTCTCTGCTACTTTATCCATCTGTCAAAACATCCACATCCTTTCATGCTCCCACCTCTGCAATGGCAGACAAGAAGGGGAATTCATCACTTGTAAAAGAGCATCACCTGGGGAGGGGACAGATTTTGTTTGATGTCCTGAAAGGATAGCACTGGAGAGAAGCTTCCAAAATCCAGAGGTGCAGCATGGAGACGAAAAAGCTTTGTGAACATGTCACAGAGGAAATAGAGTCAGGGCTAAAATGTTATATCAGCCACCTTGGACTTCAAACTCTGATATTTTCCCAAGAATTCCTAGGAAACCTGTAATTCTTCATTAATTCAGTCATATAAGCCCTTCTCCAGGAGGTCCATATTCTTCTCTGCATGATGCAAATGACAATCATTCATTTCAAGTCAAAAAGCCATCAGGTTCACTTTTCACAACTGAGAAGTGAATTGGCTGACGTTTTAAGAAAAAGAATATTTCCCATAAAAACTGAAAATAACCCAAGGGGATAATCTGATCATTTTGCCAAAAATTGGTGCTGTGGTCTTTGAATTTAAATAGTGACTGGCAGGGGAAAAGTCTGGCACAGATTTATCACAGATAGGATTTTTAGAACTCACTTTTGTGTGAGTTAACCAATAGAAGTGGGAATAAGATCATAACATGCACTGTACTGTGCTAGGAAGTTTTACTTCTATCACAGCCTGATGCCCTTAATTCATCTGCTGACTTTTGTATGACGTGAGAAGATAATAGTCTTGATAACCACCAATTTTACAAGGGCTTATATGTTTGCATCCAAGCTACATTCATAACTGATACAATTAAAATTCTTAATTTTAATTATTAATGTTATTTTCTCAGTAACTGCAACAAGATCTCCTGGGATTAATTTGAGATGGTACAAATGCCAAGTAAAAAGACATTTAATTTTTTTAATGTTAATGATTTTTGTGTAACTTTCAGAGTGGGGCCCCAGCAGAACAGTGGGTGAAGCTTTAAGTAGAAGGCTCTACCTGCACTGAGGGCTGAGTGTGAATGAATCACAAGGTCTTAGCAGAGGCACAGGCTCATGAAATCATGGATTTGGGTTGAAAGGGACCTTCAAGCCCATCTAGCCCCACCCCTGCCATGGGCAGGGACACCTTCCACTCTCCCAGGCTGCTCCAAGCCCCAATGTCCAGTCTGGCCTTGGACACTGCCAGGGATCCAGGGGCAGCCACAGCTTCTCTGGGCACCCTGTGCCAGGGCCTCCCCACCCTCCCAGAAAAGGATTCCTTCCTAAAACCTAATCCAAACCTTCTCTTTGCCATTTTAAACCTTAAGCTTAAACAGCATTAGAAGTTGTATGTACCAATGATAAAAATCCATCGCGGATCCAGGGCCGTCAGAGTTTCACCGCGGGCCGAGTGGTGAAGAAACCTCCCTGTCGCTTCCCTGCAGGTCTTCTGGGGAACTTCCACTAAATCCTCCCCCTTGCTTCCCCACAGGTGTTCCAGGGGAACTTTGACAATGACACGCACCGCAAGAACGTCATCGAGCCGCCGATCTACGCCCGGCACGTGCGCATCCTGCCCTGGTCGTGGTACGGCCGCATCACCCTGCGGTCCGAGCTGCTGGGCTGCGCGGCCGAGGACTGAGCCCCGCTCCTGCCGTAGGATAAGCCTGTAGGATGCTGAGTGGGGTTTTTCCATGAACCAGTGCTCGCTCATTTTTATGGTAGGCCGCTAGCTGTCTTTCGCCAGGAGGTCTAAGCCTGCCCTTTTAAAACGATCCAATCTGAATTTTTTGCCCTTGAGATCTGTTGGTGTTGTCCCTTCTGCTGTGGAATTATCCTCCTAGTTCTCCTTTGAGTTGTTCACCACCAGTTGAAAAGTGTTGAGGGAAAAGAGAAAAAAAAACAGCAGCATCCTTTTTACAAGGGAAGAGAAATAATGTGACGAAGCTCATTTGCAGCTTCAGGAACATTGGGCTGACGAGTTCTCCATAAATCATACCATCATCTTACTTGCAAAAAGTGATACTGCAGCTTTTAGCAATAAGTTTACTTGGGGATGACTGCATTATAGTAATTGTGCCTATCAAACACTGTCAGTTCTTATGACATATATTTTGGAAAATTCTCTGTGGTACTGTAAAACACAGTACCTGTGATGTTACGAGCTACCTTTCACCACTTTCATCCAGACAATAGAGTCCACACACCTGGAGGGTTTTCCTGAATGCCCCATTTTCCTTCTCTATTTTGCATGCTGTAGACACGGCCTCCATTTTTTCTGTTTGGTATCACACTTGCTGGTGTTGTTTTCCTTGGAAGATGTCACCTGTTTGCATAAGTAACTAAATCAGTGTATTATGAAGTTAATGAATCGCCAAAGTTTATGAATTTGAAAAGTTTCTGCACTTTTTCATCGAGATTAAAGTGAGGTACCAGAGTACTTGTGGTGTCTCATCTTGGGTTTCCACACAATGCATCAGAAATCCCATTCCAGGATGATTTGTCCAGGGGTGAGCACACAGCCCTAGACTGTGATCTGCCCACCCCATTATTGCTTTCACAAATGCTCTGAATTCCTGTGAGGAGGAAAATGTTGGGTGAAGGAACCAGGTGCTAAAAGACACATACGAGGAATAACTCCCTTATGCCAGAAAACCCTCACTCTTTAGGCTATTCCTAAAGCTTTCCTCCCCAAAAGATAAGACGTGACATAGGAGCACACCAAAGCCTGGTCCATGTCATCCTCTTCTCCTAAAAACTCTTTTCAGACACACCTTAGTGACCCACAAGGAAGCTGTTTCCTATCATGCCCGATCTACAGGAATGCTTCACAAACAGCATGATAGCAACCCCAGTTTAAAAAGTAGTTTTTAGGAGGAAAAATAGAGCAGTAGGGGGGACATTCTTCCCCATGCCTCAGTTTCCCCTGCTGATTGAGATAACAATACCAACCTTTGAAGAGCAATCCAAGTTGCCTTGGAGTAAAGTGCTCTGTGACTACGTTAGAGCAGCGTCTGAGTCTAAAACAGATCCCAGGACAGGGAGTGAGGGGACATTTTATCTGTTACCTGAAACAACAGCACTTGGGATTACTGCCAACTTTTTAATTTCCTAACACGCTGATGTGGAGAGAAAGAGAGAATGAGAGAGAGAGAGAGAGAGAGAGATGCAGCTGCATGTTTTAGCAAATATCACTGAACTTATACTTTCTGTCACTATTCCATTCTCACCAAAACTCTGAAGTATGAACTTGGGCACTGCTTCCCAGGCCAGCAGCTAGCTGGCCTACAGTCTGCAAAGGGCAAAGTTTACCTTGGAAATAAAATGGTTTGGATTTCAAAAAAATCTGCATTTAATCACACATTCTCCACCACAGACTAAATATATATTATCCATTGAACTGTGAAAGACTCTAGAATAGCAGCCAGGAATTTTACATACAAGAATTGGGGATATAATGGTGGCGGTTTTCTGATAGTGTCACTTAAACTGTCACATTTTAGCAAACAGAACACCCTGCCTCTACAAAATGACTTAATCCTTAAACTGTATTTATACAAGTATTTATTTTATAAGGCTTAGACATTAAAAGACTTCTAAAGAAGAGTCCTGTAAAGGTAAAAGTATGTGTAAGAAATGTTGAGGTCCTGTGCAACACTGCTAAGTTTGTTCTTTATTTTTTACTTTGTGCTGCATAACAAAAGCCACTAGACTGTTACTGTCTTGTCTGTAACTGTGTTAACAGCATTCCTTAATGATGTATATATGGAGCGGTCTTCAAGCAAAAGGAGCAATTTTAAAGAGAAAGTCAATCACTGTGGTGGTACTTCTAACAAGAAAAAAAACCTGAATAATGGAGGACAAGTCTATCCCCACATTATCTACTGCCTACATTTTGCAATTTAGGCTTTAGGTTTAAAAAAAAAAAAAAGAAAAAGAAAAAAAAAGTAATATTTATCTCTTTAGGGTGCGCACACCCTTTTTAGAGGTTTAAATACATTTCCTATTATGGGAGAGCAGTTGACCCTGAATTTAATTACAGATATAAAGAATAGCATGTAGATATTTCATTAACTTACTGCATCCAAAAAGCAGAAGGCCATTTCAGAAAATTAGACTTCTTAGTTTAAAAACTTGTGTTAATGTTCTTTTGAAATATTTGTTTGTGTTCTTAATGTTATTCATCTTTTGCGACTTCAATTTTTCTTTTGAAATAGTATTTCTTGGTTTGGTGAATTAATTGTAATCTCTTCATCCGCATATAGAATTTTCATGTAATGTAACATAGTAATTTTAGTTTGGTATTAATTTTGGGTTAAGTATTTTCACTCTCATGTCCTATGTCAGCTGCCAGTAGTCTTCACAACCTGCAAGGATAGCTCCATACCTTGTGATAATACTCCATGGCAATTCATAAAAAAATCATATATCTGATGCCCTTACCATCTCAACCTGCATGCTGGGACTTTTTCCAATGACATTATTCCTCAGCTACCAAAAAGCCTTCTTGGAATGGCATTTCCAGCACCAAATTTGGCTCCCAGTGTCAGCAGTATCAGTCTGAAATAGCTCTTGGTTAAGTGGAATCCTTCAGATTTAACAAAACAGGCTGAAATCAGATTAGGGGATAGAATTAAAATTTTTCTCTTTTATTTTGTTGTCTAGGTGCGTACCATTGCCATAAGGGGCAAGTTATAAATTAACACAACTGTTCTCTCCCAGTAAAAACAACCAGCCCCAAAGAAACAGAAGACCAGGACAGGAGATGTCCCTTTAAGAGGAGACAGAGGAAAGCTTGGAAATGATCCTTGACTTCTGTATTAATTGTTAACAATGACATTGAACAAGGCCAAAAGTGTTCTCCTAATTAAATTTCACCCTGAACCAGTTAAGTATTTGTAGGCAGGGTTCACCTTTATGTTGCTGGGTAATGCGCTACGTTTATAGCCTGGGAAATAAAGCACTGGCACAAGGCTCCTTTTTAATCTGCGTTAAGGGCCCGTCGCCTCAACTGGCTCTGAATCTGAGGTTGACTTTCTCTTTTGGAATGGCTGCATACAAATTAAGTGTCAGTTTTGAAGACAGGATACTAAATGAGTGTATCTTTGCTATACAACCAATGTGAACTATAATATTCAGTGCTGGCTTCTGATGTGTCAGTAAGTACAGAAGTATCTGGGACACAAACGACCTTTGCAACCTTTCAAGCTGTGTGATATTCAAATGGTTTTGTATATACTTAAATCATGTAGAGCGATGTAAAACCAGTACGACCTTGTCTAGTCTTCAAACTTAACAATAAAACTTTTGAAAAATGAGGTGGTTTTCTTGTGGCTGTTATATTGCAACACCTTGAACTAATCTCACTGGCGGCAAATGTGGAACAGAGATATGACGTGGCATTTTCCTGGATTCATCCACAGGGTCTTTGTGTAGCTATGTTTGTTTCTGGCAAAATCAGCAGTTGGTGCTGTGCTCCCCTCAATATGTCCCCTTTGTTCTTCCAGATTAGAAAAAACCCTGTAGGTGTGAAGGAGTCTAATTTTTTTTTTCCTTCCTATCCCACTGCTCTCTGAATGAACACCAAAAATTAAAAGTGACAATTCCATTTCCTGTTAGTCAAGTTTCTCAGGATATTTATCAGTCCTTATCCTCTCTCCTCCATTCCTGCATAGGCAAATTAATTTCTAAGACAAGGAGTGGCCGCAGCCCAGACCTGCTGTGAGATGCCACAGCAGAGCTGGTGTTTGCTCACACCCTTGCCCCTTTACTCTTTTATTTGATGTGCAGCCTGCTTGCCAAAATCTTTTATATTACTTAACTCTATAATTTCAGTTTCTGAAGAAGCTTAGAGATTAAAGTAGCACATGGAAGAGCCAGTCACTCCCAAAAAATTTAAACAATTAAATTATATAAAAATATTCTGTGTACTGAAGAGAGATGAAACTTCCTTGGTTTACACCTTGAAGGAGCCTGTAAACATGCATTTGTTTGTTTTATAATTGTGTCAGCTTGTGTCCTTTCTCCAAAAATCATCTTTTAGAGACAAAAATCATCCACAAGAACTCATTGTAACAATGTCTGCCCAAATGCAGCCTGTTGTCTTTCAGCAGAAAAGTCACAAAATTGCAATTTTCCCTTATTATATATCTCTGCTAGTCACAAAAATGAGAATAAAATGCTGCACACAAGAAGAGGAGTACTTTTGGAGAATGATGATTGAATATTAGCACTTTGGTCATAAATTTCTGCATCTTGAAGCTTTCTGACTTTTGGTTACAAATTGAAACTGTTTCATGAAACGGGGGCTTTTCCTGTAGAAGTGAAAAGTGGGTTTTCCCCACATTCTTAATAACATATATCCCCAGCAATTCTAGTGAAGACAACAAGAAAATAATGAGTAAATCTCTTCAAAAGAGCAACTATTTATCAATGTCCATCCTCCCATATCTGTTGCTGATGAGCCTAAGGGATTAACATGACTATCAACACTCTACATCATCATGAAATTAGTAGTCGCTGATACTTCTGTGGTAAACACAATGACACTTATTTTATATCTTAGATTTAATAGCAGGAGGTCAATCTGTTCACTTAGTGATTACTAAGTGACCTGTCATCACTTAGTTTTAGAAATCCAGTAGGATGAATTAGAAAATAATTTTAAATAGGACTTAATAAAGACAATTTTACTGATCCCAAAGTCTTTTCTTTTTTTATATAATTTGCATAATTTTCTTAATAAAGAAATACACTTTAGAATGCAGAAGACTGCTTTAGATTAAGAATCGAAAAGGCAAAATTGCACAAAACTTTGTGCAGCTTTATGTTGCATTTATTGCGAATTAATTTTCAGTGATACATATATCATTGTAAATATGTATTTTTAAATTCCTGTGAGTGGGAGAACATAGAAACATGCCTTGTTCTCACAATTTAGCTCTCTAAGAGTGCAGCAAAATGTATTTTACCAGCATATGTGAGTAAGAATTGGGGTTTTATGTAACTTATATCAAATTGGAATCAGGCTCCACATGTGTGGGAGTGTACAGGAAGCATGAACCACCTGGTGAAACACAGGCGGGGTACATGAGGTGGGGAGAATGGCCAGAGAACAACCTTTTTGTCCCAGTAATATTTCTTTCTCTGGTTTGCCAACGGATGGGCTGTGGTTATCTGAGGCCACACATCAGATGATGGGTCAGCAGGCTCACTTCTCACTAGACGGAGGAAATCAACCTTCGAAATACGCTAGGAAAGGTCACTAATCATTTGCATCAGACTGGAAAATCAAAAGCAAACTAAATGAATGTATTTGTTTTCTGAGATGCTGTGAGAGGTCGGTAGAAGCTGTGGAGAAATGTATTGTGCTGCCTTGGCCACAATAAATTCAACCAAGTACACAGACTGTATTAAATATAGATGTGATGCATTGAAGCAAGATTAAAGGGCCCCTAAAAAGTGATACATGCTATTTTCTGATGAAAGTGTCCAACAATATGATGTAGGTCTATGATCTATGCTATGGTCTGACACACACTGGGCTTACACGAGATTCTGCTGGGATGGATTTACCCTTCTAAAGTTTCTGGGGAAGGAGAGCCTTGGTCACAGGCTCTTTAGGAAGGCCAGGCAGGAGGAGACAAGGAGGGGGCGTCACCTCTAATCAAAGACCAGCTGGAGTTCATGGACCTCTGCTGGGATAGGTGAGGAGCTGCCAAAGAGTTCACAGGGAGGGCAGGGACAGGTGACATTGTAGCAGGGATGTGCCACAGGTCAGGGACAGGTGACAGTGTGGCAGGGATGTGCCATAGACTGCAGGAAGGGTTGATGAGCCCCTCTCTATGGACCGACAGGAGCAGCCTTGTGTTCACAAGCCCTGGTCCACAAGGAGGACTTCAACCACCCCAAATGAGAAACATGGGCTGGGTTGGGTTGGGAGAAAATTAGAAGATTATTTA